>CP106734.1:154715367-155082616 GCA_025506655.1 Gossypium rotundifolium | reverse complement strand
CATTAAACCAAAATTTTAAACTTGACCACAATTATTTTAAATATTTTAATTAATTAAAATTTATTAAAAATATACTTAAAAACAATTTCCTTAATAAATTTTAAAATATGTTGTTAATCCAAAAATATTAGTCCAATCAATATTATGTCGTTGGTAGTTTTGTCAAAATTTGTCAACTTAAAGGTGCATTTGGGAATACACATTTGGGACATTTTTCCACCCAAACACAAAAGTTGGGTTTAGGTGCTTTTGATTTTTACGTTTTGAAGTATGAATTATTAAAATAGGCTTAATGATAAATTTGGCCATAAATGTTTGCATGTTTTGTCAAAATAACCCTAATTGTATTTTTGAGCCTTTTTTGGCCATCAACATTTGTTCTTTTTTTTTTATCTATTTTTTCTAATAAATTTAATGAAAATACCACTAAAAAAGTTAACAAGGATGACGTAGAATTTCATATGTGGAATATTTTAATGAGATATAATTAATTACTTAGATAACCTAATAAGATAATTACCTATGGAAAAAATAAAATACATAAACAATACATTAAATTAAAAAACTCTTAATTTAAATAAAATAAGTGTAATTATCTAAAAAAAAAAAAGAGAAAAACTTAGTAAAACGTATGAAATATTGAAACCTTTTGAAAGAAAACAAATATTGAAACATTAAATTTATTCATTAAATCTATTAAAAAAGCAGATTGAAAAAAGAACAAAGATACTAAAACGGCTCAAAAATACAATTAGAGTCATTTTGACAAAATATGTAAATATTATTGGCCAAATTTATCATTAAACCATTAAAATATTGTTATTTGTACTAACTATTTAAAATATATATTTTTATTTTAAATATCATTATATTAAATTATTTAAATATTATTTATTATTATATTTAAAATATTTCATGTATAATTAAATTTACAAATAATTTATTAATTATTAAAAATATTTAGTATATATTTTATGTGTAATCATATTAAATTATTTAAATATTATATTATATAATTTAATTTTAACTTCTAACATCATATCTAAAATGGATACTTTTAACTTCTCACAATTTTTACAGTAATACCAAATGCCTTAAATTAATAAACTACACTTTTCACCCATACTTCTTTTTAATAGCAGTTTCAAACAATACTTTCCAAAATCACTTTTTTTAAATCGTAGTTTTCAAAAACACTTCTTAAACGCAACAACAATGTCAAACTGACCCTTAACATGTTTATTTTTCATCAATCATATGTCACGTTATAAAAGATAATTTAATGAAAATGTCAAATTAACAAATTTTGACAAAAAGTATTAATAATAGTAAACTGATATTTTAAATAAAAATTGAACGATTTAATTTTTATATTTTGTACAATATTAAATCTCAAGGTAAAAAATAATAAAAGCATATTTTCACCTAAGATTTTTAAATAAGAGTATAATTGAAATTATTTTACTATTAAAAATAAAATTAGAAAATTTAATGAAACCGATGCGAATATTTATTAAATATGAATAAATAATTAAATAAAAATAATCTTACGATTTCAATAAAATGAAAATTATACCAAAATGCAATGAGACATTATTGATATAACTTTAAGATTGCAAGAAAAAAAAAAGCTTCAACAATCAGAAGAAGATAAACCATATATTAACCATATACTTGACATAATAAGCACAAGCTATAAATCCCCAACCAAAAAAACAGAAAAAAGAAAAACCCAAGCCCACAACCTCAGAATCCAAATTTTCAAAGTGTATGTTTTACGAACCTTATGATAGAATCCTAAAAAATCCTGACCTGCTAGAATATAGCTACTGCCAAATGTATATTACATTAATTTGTGTGGATCATAGCAATATATTAGAAATTATGGGAACTTAGTTTCCTTCCAAGAAGCTGTCGACCTTGGCATTAACGGCGGCCGAGAGAAACTTCATGCAAATAGGAGGGTTGACGTTAAGAAGGGAAAGAATAGCAGCCGGTACACCCCACAACGAGTCACCGCAGATGAGTCCCGATGCCACGGCTGGTGCAAAGTCAGTGGCCTGCTGCTTGTTCCTCCTCTCCCACAAGAAGAGAATCAAACTCCCTACACACATGTCAATGCCAAAGAATCCACCTAGGTAAAATGGGATGGCCATGCACATTGGACTAGGGACGAACCGATGAAGCCCTAACTTCGTCTCGTATCGCTGCAACAGCTCTTTAATCAAGTTTATGGCGAATGCAATGAGGAAGAACACGATGACAAGGTTGAGGCAGTTTTTGGGGAGTGAAGAGATGCCTTCTACGCCGAGAAGTGCGATTCCACGGTATAAGAGACCGTAGGGTGCAGGGTATGTGCCATTGGGGTCACCTATAGGGTAAGCCTTGTAGAAGAACCAAAAGACCAATGGTGACATGATGCAGCCAATGGCGGTCCCTATTACTTGGGCGAAAAACATGGAGCGGGGAGATGACAGAGTGAGGTATCCAGTTTTGAAGTCCTGCATGAGATCGGAGGCTGTGGAAACGATGCTCATCATCACACCGCAAGATGCTAGACCAGCAACGACACCACCGTTATTGAGTCCAACCCACGAGCTGAAAATGATGATGGCTAATTTCCCGTAGTTGGAGGCTAGAGACCAGTCGGTGAGACCGCAACCGTAGGCGTTGCAAAAAGCCAATATGGGTGCAATGGCATAAGCAACGAGAATGTGGTACCACTTTAGTTGGTGGAAGATGAAAGGAACAACAATGACGGATATGATCGCCAGGACAACATAGCCCGACAAGGCTACCTTATTCGGGATCTGATCTTTCATGAAGAACTCAGTTCGTCTAATTTCATCGTAATCTGCAGTCTCTGAATCAAGATCCGAAGCACCGGGGGCAACAACAGACGAGTCCTTCTTACCGAAGTTTTTAACTATTAGGCTATGTATGGTCTTGATTAGCATGAAGAGAACATGATATAGCCCATCACCAAGCATCATGGAAATAGCAATAAAAACCTGGCAAGGTTATTAAATATGCACAATTTTTAATAACAATGGGGTTATTGTGATAGATCCAAGAAAAAAGAAGCAAATAAATATACTTTGTATCCTTGCAAGCCATGGAGACTGGTTGGACTAAGCTCAGCACTATACCACACGCCTTTCTTGCCCTCAATAAATGGCCACAAAACTCCCCATGAAAAGATGGCTCCCAAAAGCATAGACACATTCACCATGTAAGGGCAAATCATCCCCACACCAATATATGTTGATGAGAAATCAAAGTAGAACCTTTAAGACAATCAAATTGTCATGAAATAAATCCACTTAGTAGTCATCAAATATCAAATATTTGCGTAAATAAGAGACTATAATATGTTTTTTCCGCTTCAGTCATTAACCAATAACAAACCGAAATGTTTTGCTGACACGAATCTAGAGTTTCAAAGAAAGACGCATACTTCTTGTCGTATGCTTGGAGACCGAAGGTGGGGAAGTTCGAAAACCCGCAGCCATCAACAGCAGTGTAAAACCATTGGAAAAACGCCCATACAAAGCTGACGGCAAAGCTTTTGAAGAGAACAGCAACTTGTTTCCTACAAAAGCCAATTAATAATCAAAGAGAAACAATGACACAAGATTTGGGACAAAAAGCAAGAAGCAATTTGCATGCAATGATAAAACTATGCATCTCAAGCCTAAGTAAATAGTGTAAATTTATAGAGTTGTGACCAAATTCTACTCACTTGGCCAACATGGCACCTTTGGGTGTGTGGAAACTGTTGATGAGGTATGCAGTCGCTGTCCCACTAGGATATGTTAACTTATATTTCAAGATCATTATCTGGAAACAGTTTAGCATTGTTAAGTTATAATGATCAAATTGAATTGGAATTGAGATTAATCTGATCATGTTTTCAAATTCATAACAAAATTTTAAGGTCTAAAAGAAAGTGAAGGAAATAACCTTTCTGAGGGTCACAATAGAAAACAAGCCAACAAAGCTGACGACAAAGAGAAACCCTATCATCCACCCAAGTGATAGTCTCTTTACATTTTCTGGCGTATTCCCACTGTCTCCTTGACCTGCTACAAGCGGGCTCATTCCCAACAAGTAACTTGCAGTGCCACCTATAAAATGTATCAAACACAAACATATAATATACACAAATTACTCTTTCGAGAGAGATTTATAAATTGTTTCGTGGAGAATCCATGGATGCATCTCATAAGGCAATCCATGTGTATTACGAATGATTAGACTTGAGCCCGTGCCCTATAGCATATAGTGTAGAGGGCGTGAAAATGCTATGACTAGAGCTACCGACGAAGGACAATACTACTTGGCAGACTATCTCCGAATCCAACTCCCCTCGAAAATTTATAAATATATAAAACAGCAAACAGCAAAAAGGGTCGTCTGGGTTTGAATACGTACTGCTGAAGGCAATGCCCGATGAGGCGACGACACATGTTTGGATGACGGTATTCTCTTGCCTCGTGAAAGGTTGTTTCAAGAGTCCAAGCTTCTCGAGAACGGTGGTCCACGTTTTGACGACGGCGAAACCCAACAAACCAGCGGCGACGTTGAGAGACGGTATAACACCGGTGGTTAGATTAAGCTTGCAGACAATGAAGTTAAATACCAAGCTCAAAACAAGGCTAGTCACCACAGCCCTCACTGTTATCTGCTTGTTCCATGGCGGAACCGGCGTCCCTTTGAAAGCTGCCTCCACCAATATTTTATCCGTCGATTGCTGATCACCATTATCAAGGGCTTCTGTTTCCCACCCTTCTTGATGATCATCATTGTGGTTATCTATTGATCTCACCATCTCTCACTCGCAGTCTCGGTATGTCCCCCTTTGAATGCTCGATTTTTATGAAGAGAACATTGGAATCAGAGGAGATCCCGAGGCTTTAAATACCCTACGGAATATTTGGAAAATACAGCTAATGTGCGAGTGGAATAACAGAGATAAATCGGAGGGCAGAGAGGTTTTATAGTGGTAACAGTTACAGGGTGGCATAAACTACGACCAATTGGAAGTGAATCTCAAAGAATCGGGATTCAATCAGGACTTTAATGACGTTAATGCGTGCATAGCTGATTGGTCAATTTAATTTTTAGTCCTTTCACTATCCTAAAATTTAGGATTTAATTCATATATTTTACTTTTAGGATTTTTTACTACACTTCTAAAAATTAATGATATTAGTTAACCAAATTGTTGAATATTAAAGGATTCACATGAACTAATAGATTGGGATGCCAATATAAATTATAAATTTTGGGAAAGCAAAATATAATCGTATAATTTTATTAGCTCCCAACATTAAAAATTTGAAGTTGTATATTGACATAAAAATCCAGACTTCAAGCCTTGGTCAATGGGATCAGTCGTTAAAATAAATTATTTTTAGTTGTAGTAAATATCTACAATATTTTACGATAAGATTTATACGTTTTTCGATTATCGAGTATTATACATCTAAATTTTATATGAAACTCAAAATGGGATGTAAACAAATTGATTGGATTCTGTTGTATTTATCTGTGATTGTGCTACTTAATCCTCAATAAGTAAGCGATTAGCTTATTAGATCATTCCCCTAATAGAATTTCAACATTCATTGAAATACGTTTTAAATATAAATTCATATAGGTATATTTTAATATGTAAGCATAAATAATGCTTTAAACGTTTAAGTGCAGCGGAAAAGATTGAATATAAATACTTTCGATCATTGGCTGAACTAAATTTCAAAATTCAGATACTGTAATATCATTGATCGAGCGCGTCAAACAACCGACGAGGACGTCGTTTTAGCCATATGAAAACACGAAAATCATCAAAGTCTTTTAAGCACTCGGAAACCTCACTAGATGGAATTGTTTTCAAAATTTATTTTTGGTGCTTAGGGACCTTATGCTTGGGGATATTTATAGTGGTGGTTCCCCATAAAAAATCACCAATCACATGCCCCAGTATCACACAAAGTGAAAGTAATGGGCAACAAAATGTGGGCATGTGGGAGTGACCCCACAAAACATGGGAATGTGGGAGGTTTTTCTATGAACCAACTCCAACATTCTTTCACTTGGTTCGTATGACCCATGAATACTTAAAGTCGAAACATAATGCATGAATCGTGGCGATATTTTCTCTTAGAATTTGAGTAGTATCTTTCATGTATCACTTTCTCAACACTTTAGCTCAAATTTCTTAATGAATAAACCTAATGTTTAATCCAAGTCAAAATTTTAGTGACATTTCTCAAAATAATCAAATTAATGTGCTCACAAAAAATGAGAAACATCAAACTTAACAGAGTTTTTTATAATCGTTATTATAATGAAAATTTACATGGTGAGAACAAGTCCCATAGTGACAACATGGTCCTTAAATTTGGGTGGTGGCATGCCTTTAGTCAAATGATTAGCTAACATTTGCTCAGTGTTAATGTGCTCAATGACCACTTTCTTTTCTTTTACACATTCCCTTTATAGCTAAATACTTAAAATCGATATGTTTATTTGATTTCCATTTTGTTGTTCTTAGCCATAAATACAGTAGCTGAATTGTCACAATATATCATCAACGACATAGAAATCAAATCCACAAGGCTAAACCCAGATATGAAACTCTTGAACCATACTTCATATGAGGTAGCCTCAAAACATGAAACGAACTCAGCCTCCATAGTGGAAGTAGCAGTTAAAGTCTGCTTGACGCTCCTCTAAGATATAACTCCACAAGAAAACATAAATATGTAATCTGATGTTGATTTACGTGAATCAACATAGCCGATAAAGTTTGAATTGGAGTAGCCAATCACCTTCAAATTGTCTGATTGTTTGTACGTAAGCATGTAATCATTTGTCCCTTTAAAATATCTCAAAACCTTTTTTGCAGCTCTCTAGTGGTCAATACCTAGATTACTCTAATATCTTCCCAACATTCCAACTGCAAATGCAATGTCAGGTCTTGTGTAGACTTGAGAATAAATTAGGCTTCCAACAATAGAAGCATATGGAATGTTTTTCATTTGCTCCCTCTTACATTCATTCTTGAGATAACCCTTCACGACAGAAGTAACACTGTAACACCCCTAACCCGTAACCATCGCCGATTTAGGGTTAAGAGGCATCACCGGACAATCAAAAACTTTTATGGACATTTCATAACTTAATTTAACAAATCATATCAAAGTGTCCCTTAAATAGGTCCTTGAGACCTTTAACATGCTTTAGAATAGGACCGAGACTAAACCGAACACATAAAAAAATTCTCAGAAATTTTAAAATTTTTCTAAGTTACAGAGGGACACGCCGTGTAAGGGAGTCATTTGCCTCCCCACACCTCGACACGCCTGTGTCTAAGCCGTGCCAAAATAAGGCATACATACTGACTTGTCCACATGGCTATGGACACGCTTGTGTGCCTCACACGTGGTCGTTATTGACTTGCACCACACGGCCAGTCACATGCCCGTGTGTCCAGCCCGTGGTCTAGTCTGACTTGTTTTGAAATACAACCACGAGGGGCACAGTCGAGCCACACGCCCGTGTGCTCAATCGTGTAGGCAATTATAGGCCATTTTCAAGGCCAAAATGCCACCCACACTATGGGCCATCTGTAACACCCCTATCACGTATCCGACATCGGATTAGGGTTAAAGGCATTACCTGACAGATCAAAAACTTTAACAAACAGTTTCGAAAAAAATTAAATCATCAATCACAATCATAATGTCCTCTCTGTAAGTCATCGAGACTTAACACGTGCTTAGAAACAGGGTCGGGACTAAACTGGAGCACATACAGAAATTCTCAAAAATTTAAGACTTTCAAAGTTTCAGAGGTTACACGCCCGTGTGGGCAGGCCGTGTGCCTCCCACGGCTGCTAGACACACCTGTGTGTCTTCTCCGTGGTCGAACCTGACTTTACTCCACGGCCACCAGGCACGCCCTTACACTTTGGCCGTGGTCGATCCTGACTAAACCACACGGCTACCAGGAACATCCGTGTGCCAATGCCGTGTACACTTAATTAGCTACTGACTTAGTCCCACGGTCACTAGGCACGCCCGTGTGCCATAACTGTGTGGCAAAATAGGCCATTTTCAAGGCCAAAATGCCACCCACTTTAGGGTCTTACCTACAAGCAAATTACCAATTCAACTTATGCTCAATTAGTCACCAAAAACATGTTAAGATAACCATTCAATATCTACATTCAAATCCAATTCCATTCATGCCAAATTACAAGACTAAAACTCATGTAAACACAAGCATAATTCATCCATACTTACCTTTTATAAGCTCATTCTTTTGTCAAACATATATGCTCAAAATTTTTTCCATATACCTACCAAAAACTCAACCATTTCATATGCTACCAAACCTTACCGAAACATGCAACATATAACTTATTCATTAAAATATATTACCAACACATCACTAGCCAAATCACATGGCTAAGATCACATCTTATTCTTAACCAACTATCTAGCCTATACATGCCATATCTAGCTATATACATTTTCAAAATGTACCAAAATGAGCTTAAGTAGTGTGATGACGATCCTCGACAGTCTTCGAGCCTTCAGTAGCTTTGACGATTTATAAAATAGAAAACACACACACAAAGTAAGCTTTCAAAAGCTTAGTAAGTCATATACAAATAAACTTAACTTAAAATGCACATAGCATATACATCTCTCATAGAGTTTGGTTCAATTATTTAGCCATAACTTATCACATTTTTCATCCCATCTCCACATATGCACATAGCTTATATATCATAATTTCACATATCATCTCATCATTTCATAGCTCATATTCATGCTAGTAAGCTCATATAGATACTTACCTTTCATACATACCTTGTATACTTAATAAACGTACCTGAAACGAATTTACAATTCACATAACATTTAGTGTCATAGACTTACCGTTGAACCGTTCAAAATCTAATAGGATACTCAGAAAGCTCGGAATAATCGTACAATGCCAACGTCCCAAGCGAGGTCTTACATGTACTCAGATATCAATGCCACTATCCCAGACAGGGTCTTACATGAATCAATATGATGCCAATGTCCCAGACATGGTCTTACACGTAAATCTTGTATCGATGCCAACGTCCAGACTTGGTCTTACACGTAAATCTTGTATCGATGCCAACATTCTCAGACGTGGTCTTACACGTAAATCTCAATTCAACGCCGACGTCCCAGACGTGGTCTTACATGATATCTCAGAACAAACACCTATGTCATGACATAGCTAATACTATCTATTCCTAGGTTCACACGGGACTTCCGAACATTGCTACTATGTCGTTCTTATCTCAAAACTCATGTACACATCATCTCGTAAACATTCATCGTTGTCAATAATCATATGAACATACACAGCTCAATACAAATGCGTTTATTTGCATAATGACTTACCCCGAGTTCGGTCTAATGGGAATGGATACGGCTACTTAATTACTTTCGCTTTCCCACGATCTAAGTCCGATTTCTTTGGCTCTTGATCTATACATATTCAAATTTAACTTTTTTATTCACTAACTCATCCAATTCAATCCAAATACACATATTTAGGGTAATTTACAAATTAACCTTCACATTTGCATATTTTATCAATTTAGTCCTTATATCACAAAATATACCAAATTTCATAATACTTATGCTTAGCCGAATATCACCCATGCTTATACAAGTCCCCACATTTCATTTATTTCATAATTTAGTCCCTTAATTTGCTATTTTCTCAATTTAGCCCTAATTAGCTAAATTCATCAAAAATTCAAGAACAAAATATGTTCATTCAACATATATCTTTCATTTAACACCATAAAACATCACAAATCATATGAGTTCATCAAAGTTTCATTTCAAAAACATCATCAATTCCTCAAATTACAACATGTGTTTGATAGTAGACTAAGCAACAATCTCAAAAACATAAAAATCATCAAAATCTAAAGCCAAAACATACTTTAATTCAAACTTACAATTGCCGAACCTAGCTCAACTTTCTTTTATTCTTTCTTTCAATAATCGGTGGCCAAAAAGATGATAAAAGCCATTTTTCAATTGTTTATTCTATTATAACATATAATTAATCTATTTACCAATTTAGCCATTTAATTAACATTTGAAACAATTATACAATAAAGGCATATTCGACCAACTACTATCCACTATCTTAAAAGTGGTCTAATTGCCTCACAAGACCTCCACCTTTAAAAGCTATAACAAATAGGTACCTTAGCAAATAGCACACAAATTTTGCATTTAATGCAGTTTAATCCTTTTGTCAAATTAAGCACATAAATGAACAAATTAACTTACGAAACTTTAACACATGCTTGATCACTTATCAATGACACAGAAAATAATATTAAAATATTTTACTGACTCAGATTTGTGGTCCTGAAACCACTGTTCCAACTAGGGAATAAACCAGACTGTTACAATTCTCCCCCTTAGGGATTTTCGTCCCCAAAAATCTTACCATTAAACAGATTCGGATATTGTTGTCTCATTGAATCTTCAGGCTCCCACGTAGCCTCTTCTATTTCGTGTCGATTCCACAACACTTTCAATAATGGTATTTTCTTATTTATCAATTCTTTCACTTCACGAGCTAAGATACGGATTGGTTCTTCTTTGTATGTCATATCAGATCGAATTTCAATTTCAGATGGAGCAATCACATGTGACGGATCAGAATGGTATTTGCGGAGCATCGAAACATGGAATACATTATGTATTTTTGCTAACTCAAAGGGCAACAATAATCTTTATACGCAACTGGCCCAACACGCTCGATGATCTCATACGGTCCGATGAACCTCAGACTTAACTTACCTTTACGTCCGAATCGGAGTACTTTCTTTCACGAAAATACTTTCAAAAACACTTTTTCACCGATTTCAAATTCTATCTCTTTTCGTTTTAAGTCCGCATAAGACTTCTGACGATCAGACGCTGATTTCAAACTATCTCGGATTACTTTCACTTTCTGTTCAGTGTCTTTTATTAAATCAATCTCGTGTAGCTTATTTTCACTGAGCTCGATCCAATACAGAGGTGTACGACATTTACGTCCATACAAAGTATCATATGGTGCCATTTTAATGCTTGACTGAAAACTATTATTGTATGCATATTCAATCGATGGCAGGTACTGTTTTCACGTACCGTCAAATTCAAGAATGCAACATCTTAACATATCCTCAAGAATTTGAATGATCCGCTCGGATTGACCATCTATTTGCGGATGAAAAGCTGTACTGAAATGTAACTTTGTGCCTAATACTTTTTGTAATTTCTTCCAGAATCTTAATGTAAATCTCGGATCTCTATATAATATAATGGATAGTGGCACCTCGTGCAATTTCACAATCTCAGAAATATAAAGCTTAGCTAATCTATCAAGTGAATAATCGAATCGCACTGAATAAAATGGGCAGATTTCGTCAATCGATCAACTATGACCCAAATCGTATCTTTCTTTCTCAGAGTCAGAGGTAATCCCGAAACAAAATCCACTGTTACTATATCCCATTTCCACTCAGGAATTAGAATCGGTTGTAACAAACCCAACGGAACCTAATGTTCAGCTTTAACTTGCTGATAGATTAAACACTTTGAAGCAAAATCAGAAATATCTCGCTTCATACCAGACCACCAATAGTGCTATTTCAGATTATGGTACATCTTTGTACTTCCGGATGAACAGATAGACGACTGTTATGTGCTTTGCTCAAAATTAGCTATAACAACTCTAGGTTTCTCGGAACACAGATACGATTTTGAAATCTCAAACAATCATCAACGACTCGAAATTCAGAATCAAAATTCGAATCACACTAAGCTTGTTTCGTTATTATTTTATTATCAACTTTCTGAGCTTCATTAATCTGCTGTAAAAATGACTTAGCTTTCAATTCAGATATCACTAAACTATCATCAGGCAAATCTAATTGAGCATTCATAGCATACAATGCAAACAATGATTTTTGACTCAGTGCATTAGCAACAACATTTGCTTTACCCGGATGATAATCTATTACAAGCTCATAATCTTTTAACAACTCTAACCATCTTCTTTGTCACAGGTTCAAATCTTTCTGAGTCATCAGATATTTCAGACTTTTATGATCTGAAAACACGTGACATTTCTCACCAGACAGATAATGGCGCCAGATCTTTAGTGTAAACACAATCGCAGCTAGCTCAAGGTCATGCGTCGGATAGTTCTTTTCATGGGGCTTCAATTGTCTCGAGGCATAGGCTACAACTTTGCCTTCCTGCATTAGAACACATCCCAGATTGTTTAACGAAGCATCACTGTATATAACAAAGTCTTACCCGATTCTAGTTGTACTAACACTGGAGCTTCTTTTAATAAAGTTTTCAACTGATCAAAACTTTTCTGACATTTATCAGACCATTCAAATCTAACATCTTTTTGAAGTAATCTAGTCATAAGAATAGCTATCACTGAAAATCCTTTTACAAATCGATGATAATAACCAGCTACACCTAGAAAGCTACGGACTTCAGACACGTTCTTCGGAGGTTTCCAATCCAGAATAGCAGAAATCTTACTCAGATCAACTCGAATTCCAAAAGCTGACACAATATGTCCCAGAAAACTAACCTCGTGTAACCAGAATTCACATTTGCTGAATTTCGCGTACAATTACTTTTCTCTAAGAGTTTGCAACATAATTTTCAGATGTTCAACATGCTCATTTTCATCACATGAATAAATTAATATGTCATCTATGAACACCACAACAAATCGATCTAAGTACGGTCTAAAAATTCTGTTCATCAGATCCATAAAAACAACAGGATCATTGGTTAGTCCAAATGGCATAAACTAAAAACTCATAATGCCCGTACCTCATTCTGAAAGCAGTTTTCAGTATATTTGAATCTTTCACTCTCAACTGGTAGTATCCTAATCTCAAATCAATCTTGGAAAATAAAGTAGTTCATTTTAACTAATCAAATAAGTCATCAATTTTGGGCAACGAATATTTATTCTTTATGGTCACTTTGTTCAACTAAAGATAATCGATGCACATTCTCATCATGCCATCTTTCTTTTTCACAAATAGGACAAGAGCACCCCAAGGCAAAAAACTTCGTCTACCAAACCCTCTATCAGTCAATTCTTGCAACTGTGACTTTAACTCTTTCAACTCTGTTGGTGTTATTCTATACGGAGCTATCGAAATAGGTGTAGTACCATGCAATAAATCAATACCAAATTCAACTTCACGTATCGGAGGCAAACCTGACAATTTTTCAGGGAAAACATCAGAAAACTCACAAACGAATGGCACTGATTCAACTTTCTTTTCAGACACTTTCGAATCAATCACATAAGCAAAATATGCCTCATATCCCTTTTTCATATTTCTTTGAGCTTTCAATATAGATATCACAGTAGGCAATCCATTTAAATCATTAAACTCAACCTGTACAACTTCATCATTTGGACATCTCAAATCAATAGTCTTTCTTTTACAGTTTACAATAGCACCATGTAATGTCAACCAGTCCATACCTAAAATGATATTGAACTCATCAAATGGCAAAAGTATCAGATCAGCAGGGAAACAGATATCTCGAAACATTAATGGACAGTTCTTGCATTCTTTGTCAACCAGGACACTTTTACCTAAGGGGTTCGATACTTTAATAACAAACTCAGTAGACTCTACAGGCAAAGTCTTACTGGATACTAAGTTCATGCATATATACGAATGTATAGGACCTGGGTCTATCAATGCAATCACAGCAGTATCATAAAGAGTAAATGTACCCGTTATAACATCCAAAAATGAAGCTTCCTCACGAGCTCGGATGGCATATGCTCTGACAGGTGCTCTGGCTTCAGATCTCGCAACTGAGTCTTTTATAGCTCTCTGACCACCACTAACATTCCTTGTATTTCGGAAGGTCTACCTCTAGCTGAAACATTATCAAAACTCGGATTCTGAACAATCTCTTGCTCAACAAGCTCCGGGCAATCTCGGATGAAATGGTCTAAGGATCTGCATCTGAAACAGGCTCGATCATTCAACCTACAATTTCCCGGATGCCTTTTACCACAATGTTTACAACCAGGTCGCTCAGATTATACATTTCCTACACTAGCTATCGATGTAGTTGGAGCTTTAGAATTTGACTGTAATCTAGCTCGATCTCTCGAATTTGAATGTCCCACATTAGTTCTGGAACAACTATGCTCATCTCCGAATTTCTTTGAAGTAGACTGAAATGATTTGCTCGAAAATCTCTTTCTTTCATCTCTAACTTCAAAATTAGCTTTTCTTTTGTCTTTCCCGAGTGCCTCAGCTTTGGACGCTTGATCAACAAGTACTACGAACTCTTTTATTTCCAGAATCCCAACAAGCAAACTTATTTCTTTATTTAGGCCGTTTTCAAATCTTTACACATTATTGCTTCGGTTGATACATATTACGAGCATACTGACTTAATCTCACGAATTCTCTTCATATTCCGTGACAGACATGTGACCCTGTTTTAACTCTAAAAATTCCTTTCTCTGATCAATAAATCTTAGACTGAAAGAAATTCCATGTAACCTGTTCTTTAGGAACAACAAAAATCAAAGTCTTCCACCATTGATAGGTTGTGTCTCGTAACAAAGAAACAACACATTTTATGCATTCTTTAAGAGTCAATGACATTTCATCAAATACTCGGATAGTGTTCTCGAGCCAAAATTTTGCTCTCTCAGCATCATCATCACTAGTAGCCTTGAACTTTTCAACTCCATACTTACGAAATTTATCGACCGGAGGTTTATTCAATAAATTTAAGCTCATAATTGGAGGTATAGCAGAAGTCTAAGGAGGGTTAGGTGGGGCAGAGGTTGCTAAACAGCCGGATTATTTCCTACATACTAAGTGAACCACTCGTTCATCATTTGGAAGAAGGCTTGTTTAGCCTCTCCCTCTTGACCGCTAGTAGTCGGCCTTGAATCAGATGGTGCTGTCCCTTGAGCGAGAGCAGGCGCATTACTTTCAACATCGTCAGCTACGGCTCTTTTGGGATCCTTTACTATACAAAGAACACATTTTACACGTCAGGATTCATCACACTATCACATTTCATATATATGGCATGTATAGCTAGACTCTCATACGCTAAGTTAGTCCGAGAATCAACTAAATCGTAGCTCTGATACCAATCAAATGTAACACCCCTAACCCATAACCATCGCCGATTTAGGGTTAAGAGGCATTATCGGACAATAAAAAACTTTTATAGACATTTCATAACTTAATTTAACAAATAACATCAAAGTGTCCCTTAAATAGGTCATTAAGACCTTTAACATGCTTTAGAATAGGGTCAGGACTAAACCGAATACATACAGAAATTCTTGGAAATTTAAAAATTTTTTAAGTTACAGAGGTGACACGCCCGTGTGGGCAGGCCGTGTGCCTCCCACAGCCTCAGACACGCCCTTGTGTTTAAGCCGTGTCAAAATAGGGCATACATACTGACTTGTCCACATGGCCATGGACACGCCCGTGTGCCTCACCTATGGTCATTACTGAGTTGCACCACACGGCCAGTCACACGCCCGTGGTCGAGTCTAACTTGTTTTGAAATACAACCACGAGGGACATAGTCGATCCACACGCCCGTGTGCTCAACTGTGTGGGCAATTATAGGCCATTTTAAGGCCAAAATTCCACCCACACTATGGGCTATCCCTACAAGCATCATACCAATCCAATTCATGCCAAAATACCAACTTTTCCAAGCATTCAAAGGCATCTCAATCACAACATCTTATGCAACAATTAGCTCAACTAAAAAACAACTATTTCTAAGCAAGTTTCATCTATAATCTTACCAATACAATATCACATCTTCCCATCAAGATGATACCAACTTTGCTTCATAAACATACCACAATAATATGCTAACTATGCATCAATAAGCTTACCATTCATATGACCATTTCATTTGCTATCAAGCTATACCAAAACTAAGCATCATAAGACATGACTAGTCATTCATAACACAACCATTTATCTAGCCATATCACATGGCTATGTACATATCTCAAACATATTCCAAAATAACTAGCCTATACATGCTATATTTAACTATATACACATTCAAAAATACCAAAGTAGAGTTTGATAGTGTGGTGCTAATCCTCGACGATTCCCGAGCCTTTCGTAGCTTTGACGACCTATAAAACAGAGTAAACACACACAAAGTAAGCTTTCCAAAAGCTTAGTAAGCCATATACAATAAACTTAACATATAGGCATTCATTATTCATATCAAATATGAGATTACTACTAGCTCATTTGCACATTCATAATTCTTCTTGGCTCATTTATCTAGCCATTTGCTTATCAACATATTTATCACCATGTACTTCCTTAGATCATAGCTCATTCACACAAATAACACATTTTACCTCATCAAATCTAGTCACATATCTTATCTAGGTAAGTTCATATAAACACTTACTTTTCATACACTTGCTTAGTGTATAATTCAAACGTACCTGGTTCGTTTATACATTTCATGTAGACTTTCATTTCTCGGATTTGCCCGTTGAACTGTTCAGAATCAAATAGGATACTCAGAATACTCAGAATAGTTGTATAAATCTAACGTCCCAGATGTGGTCTTACATGTAACCAGATATCGATGCCACTGTCCCACAGGTCTTACACGAATCAATATGATGCCAATGTCCCGGACATGGTCTTACACGTAAATTTTAAATCGATGCCAATGTCCTAGACGTGGTCTTACACGATGTCTCATATCGATGCCAACGTCTCAGATGTGGTCTTACATGATATCACATATCGGACACCTATGTCATGACATATGCAATCCTACCTATTCCTAGGTTTGTACGTGACTTTTTCGGATGTTGACACCATGTCAATACTATCTCTGATTTCATGTACTCATCATCTCGTACACATTCATCATTATGAATTCTCATATGAACATACATATATAAATGTAAATACATTTATTTGTATATAGACTTACCTCAGATTCGGATAAACGTAAACAAACTCTGCTACTCAAATACTTTCGATTTCCCACGATCTAAGTCCATTTTCTTCGGTTCTTGATCTGTTCATATTCAAATTTACCTCATTTATTCACTAATTCATTCAATTCAATCCAAAAACACATATTTAGGGCCATTTCAAATTAGCCCTCATATTCCTAGGTTTGTACGTGACTTTTTCGGATGTTGACACCATGTCAATACTATCTCTGATTTCATGTACTCATCATCTCGTACACATTCATCATTATGAATTCTCATATGAACATACATATATCAATGTAAATACATTTATTTGTATATAGACTTACCTCAGATTCGGATAAACGTAAACCAACTCTGCTACTCAAATACTTTCGATTTCCCACGATCTAAGTCCATTTTCTTTGGTTCTTGATCTATACATATTCAAATTTAGCTCATTTATTCACTAATTCATTCAATTCAATCCAAAAACACATATTTAGGGCCATTTCAAATTAGCCCTCATATTTTTACATTTTGACATTTTAGTCCCTATTTCACAAAATCTCAAAATACACATAATTTGCTTATAACCATGCTTGGCCGAATGTTCACTATAATCATACAAATCTATAAATTTCATTTATTTCACAATTTAGTCCCTCAAAATATTATTTTCTCAATTAAGCCCAAATTACTCAAATTCATAAAAAATTCAAAGACAAACTATATCAATCTATCACATATCTTTCATAATTCATCTTCAAACATCACAAAATTCATGTGTTCATCAATGGAACATTTCAAAACTTTCATCAATTCACAAAATTGAAGCATGGGTTTTGAAAAACATAGCAACGATTTAAAAAATGTAGAAATTATCAAAAACCAAGTAAAAAACTTATCTTAATTGAGCTTAACCCTAGGCCGAATATCACAAAGCTTTAAACCTTATTTTGCTTTTCTATTTTCGGTGAAGAACATGAAAGATGAACATTGATTTAAGCTTTTGTTTTATTATACATTAACTTAATTAACAAATTCCATTTTTAACCTTTAATACAAAATATATATAACATATAATATAAGGTCTTTCTTGACCATTGCCGTCCACTTTCTTTATTAATGGGATAATTTCCTATTAAGGACTTCACATTATAAAGGCATTAGCAAATTAACACTTACACATTAATTAGCCACTTTTTCATTTTATGCAATTTAGTCCTTTTCTCAAATTAAGCACACAAACGGACAAATTAATTCATGGAACTTTAACACATGCTAAATCACATACAGTAGACACATAAAATAATATTAAAATATTTTTCTAACTCGAATTTGTGGTCTCAAAACCACTATTCTGACTAGGGCCTAAATCGGACTGTTACAAACACTTGGTGGACAGTCTTTCATCCGAAGTCTTTCTAAAAATTTGTTGATATAAGTTTGTTGAGATAAACCTAAGATAACATGATGTCTATCACGATGAATCTTAATGCTAATGGCATAAGATGCATCACCCATATATTTCATATCAAATTTTTTAGAAAGAAATTGTTTCACCTTATGTATACCCCTGTCATTTGTTGCAAGTAAAATGTTGTCCACATATAGAATAAGGAAACAAATTTTACTCCCTCGACTTTCTGTTATATGCATTGATCCATGACATTCTTAACAAAACCAAACGAAGAGATAACTTCATGGAACTTTAAATACCACTGTTAGGAGGCTTGTTTCAATCCATAAATAGACTTCTTTAGCTTGCATACCAAGTGCTCACCATCACAAAAGGAGAATCCTTCAAGTTGTTTTATGTATACCTCTTCCTTTAGGTCACCATTGAGAAAGGCAGTTTTCATATCTATTTGTTGCAACTCAAGGTCAAAATGAGCTACTAATTCTAACAAAATACACAAGGAATCTTTCTTAGATATAGGACTGAAAGTCTCAGTATAATTGATTCCTTCTCATTGAGTGAATCCTTTCTTAACAAGTCTAACTTTATATCTTTTTATGTTGCCCATTGAATCTATTTTACGCCTTTAGGAAACGGCACAAAATCCAAAACATCGTTACTTTTCATAGAATTCATCTATTATTTCATAGCATTGTACCACAATTCTGACACTTTGCAACTCATGGCTTGTGAAAATGATTTAAGATCATTCTCAGTTGCAATGTTATTGTCAAACCCTTTTAGATACACAATATAGTCACTAGAAATTGTTGATTTCCTTTCTCTAGTAGATTTCTTCAATGTTGAACCAACATTTTCTTGTGGATCGTGTTGTTAAACTAATTGTTCAATGATTTCTATATTTTCTTGAATAGCTTGATCTGCTAGAGTGTTTTCAGCAACTTGTGGATTTTCATTGATTGGTTGTTCAACACCCGATTGAGCTTGAGGGGTGTTTTGTATAATAACTAATCTTTCACCTAAAGTGGAAGGTTGACCTACGGGAATCATGTCCCGAGACAAATCGCTTTCACTAGTTGAGTCATTTTCAAGAAATTTTTACATTTCTCGATTCCACAATTCTAGTGCTATGAGATGGATAAAAGAATCTGTATCCTTTGGACCTTTCAACATATCCAATGAAATACCCACTAATGGTCATTAGGTCCAATTTTTTTTCTTGTGGGTTATAAGCTCTTACTTCAAATGAGCATCCTTATAAGTGTATATGTTACAAACTCGATTGCCAACATTTGAACAACTCAAAAGGTGTCTTTGGGATAGATTTGGTAGAAACTCGGTTTAATATATACATAGTTGTTTTGAGAGTTTTAACCCATACGAATTTAGGTAGCTTAGAGCTACTAAGCATACTTCACACTATGTCTATTAAAGTTTGGTTTCTTCTTTCTGCAACACCATTCTGATCAGCTGAGCTTGACATGGTGTATTGGCCAACTATACTATTATCTTGATAAACCTTCGCAAATAGGAAATGTGCTTATCCATCCTTATTGTATCTACCATAATACTCACCACCTCTATTGGTTCTCATAATCTTGATTTGTTTATCGCATCGTTTCTCTATTTCAGACTTGAAAACTTTAAAGGTTCTAATGCTTTACTCTTGTGATGAAGCATGTAGAGATACATGTATCGTAAGTAATCGTGTAACACCCCTCACTCGTATTCAACACCGAAATAGGGTTAATGAGCATTACCAGACTTACAACTCAATTATACATACTATTATCATACATTTCATCAATTCAAACATTCATCAATCAACCTCAATCAATAAGTCCCTAATACTAGCTTATGAGGACCTATTCATGCATTGAAAGTGGTTCAAGACTAAATCGATAAACATTCAAAATGGGATCACATGGTCGTGTCCCAGCCCATGTCCTACCCCGTGTCCAAACAAGTGAGCTTACTAACTTGGGTCACACAGCCAACCACATGCATGTGCCCTTTAAAGTTGCCACACACGCCCGTGTGCCAAGCCGTGTGCTAGGCCATGCCAAACATGTAGGGTACACTGACTTATGCAACATGGCCAAGTCACACGCCCGTGTGCTAGGCTGTGTAACAATTAGGGGGTATATTGACTTGTGCCACACGGTCGATCACACGCCCGTGTGTGAGACCGTGTGGAGCATACTGACTTCATTTTAATTTCAACACTAGGGGACACACGCCGTGTAACATGACCGTGTGTCACACATAGCTGAGACATACAGACGTGTCTCTACTCATGTGGAAAAAAATAGGCTATTTACCAAGTCATTTTGCCACCCATTTTACACATACCTAAACAAGCTCAAATAGTTCCATTTCAAGACACAAATAAGTTGCCAAAAGTCATCAACCAAAGTTCAAATCATACCAATTCTTTACCATCAATATAAATCACAATATACCACAATTTTCGTTATAATTTTATACCTAATTCACATATACCATTCAATTAACTAAACCATTCTAAACATGCATTATCCATTCAACCTCAATCACTCATTATAGGTCAATTATCTAACTCAAAATAATAACAGTTGCAAATTTATAAACAACATCAAATTCACCATCACAAGCCAACTCAAATGGCCTAAACATATGTTCATCAAACATACCAAAAAGACTCAAGCCTATCATGCCATATACCATATATACACACTTCAAAAGTACCAAAATAGTTGTTTGATAGTGTAATGAAGTCCTTGATGATCCCCGAATTTGAGCTAGCTTCGTAGAACTATAAAACATCAAACATTAAACAAAGTAAGCTATAAAGCTTAGTAAGTTCGTATGTAAATATGAAATAATCTCAACAATCATTAACACTTCAAAATGGATAACATAATTAACATTTAAAGCATCAATCAATGAGCTAACATAAAGTTTAACCATATCGTAACTCATACATCCTCAACTTCTTCTAACTTGTTACTAGAATAGTTTACAATACATACCTGTTCCGACACATATCTATTTACCACCAACTCTCTTACCAAATCACTTCGAGCTTATAGATGTTTATGATAAAAATACTTCGATTTTTTGATGCCATAGTCCAACTATGGTCTTACACATACGTTTCCAAGGCCCTGTCGTGGTCTTACATTCATATGCCATAACTTGGTTATGGTCTTATTATCCGATTTGCCATAGCCCAGCTATGGTCTTATTCAGAAACTCGTCCACTTAAACCGTACATTTAATTTAAAATTTCCAAATTTAACTAATAGGATAAATACTATCTCAATTTAATTCATTAAATAAATAAATACACATTTAAGTACAATTATACAAACTTACCTCGTATACAGAAATAACAAAACGAACCGACTATTCAATTACTTTGCTTTTTCCCTGATCTAAGTCCGAATTCCTCTTTTCTTGATCTATAAGTAATCAAAATCAACTTATATATTCTTCTATTTATTCAATTCAATCCAAATTATACCTTAGGGCTATTTTACACATTTGCCCCTAAACTTTCACATTTTTTACAATTTAGTCCTTATTACAAAAAAAATCACAAATTAATGAAATTCCAATTATACCCATACTAGCCGAATTATCATAATTCCCCTAGCAGCTTATAATTTTCATTTATTTCACATTTTACCCATTAATTTTGCACATTTCTCAATTTAATCCCTATTTTACATTTTCACTAAAAATTACTTTACAAAACTTGTTTATCTAACATCAAATATTCATAATCTATCATAAAACATCAAAATACTCATGTATTCATCAATGGCATCATTCAAAATCTCTAAGATTTTTGCAAAATAGTCCCTAGGCTAGCTAGTACTAGATTCAACGATCACAAAAACATAAAAATCATAAAAAATCGAGTCAAAGTCACTTACCAATTGAGCTAATGAGTGACCGAACCCTAAAATTATCTCCAAGCTTTATTTTTCTTTCTCCAATCGATTAAAGATGATGAAGATGAACACAAAATTGTTTTTGTTTTAACTAATATAAGTTAATTATGCTAATAACTATTTTAACCTTAATGAAAAACTATTAACATCATCCATTTAATGTCCAATGTTGTCCACATACTATTGTAATGATCTAATTAAAACATAAGGACCTCTAAATTAAGATTCCATAGCTATTAGATACCTTTAGCTAATGGAACTCCACTTTTACAATTTATGCAATTTAGTCTTTTTTATCAAATTGACTAATCAAACGATAAAATTTCTTAACGAAATTTTAACACAATCACTCAATCATGCTGTAAACATTAAAATAATAATAAAATAAATATTTTGACCTCAGATTTGTGGTCCCAAAACTATTGTTTTGATTTAACTAAAAACGAGCTGTTACAAATTGTCTATGAAAGTGATGAAATATTTTTGACCTTGCATATCCATATTTGGGCAACATATATTAGAATGGATTATTTCCAATATGGTCGAGCTCCTATTGACACCTTTCTTTGACTTGTTAGTCTGCTTGCCCTTAATGCAGTATATACAAGTATTGAAATCAGTATAACCTAAAGTACTGAGTACCCATTGTTTACTAGTCTCTTAATTCTTTCAATGGAGATGTGTCATAATCTCCGGCGCCATAAAATAGATGAATATTCATTTATAACACAACGTTTAGTATCAGTTTGAACGTGCATAACATTATGAGTGACATTATTTTGCAAATTAAGAGAATAAATACCATAAGATAAAACACTATTCCCAGCAAGTTCAGATTTATAAAATAAACTAAAACCAATGTTTGAAAAACTAAAACAATACCCAAATGGTGCAAGTCTCGAAATAGAAAGTAAATTTCTAGAAAATTTGGGAATATAAAAGGTCTTTTCTAAAATTAAAACAAAGTAGCTCCTAAACACTAATTCACATATTCCAATTGCTTCTACATGTGACTCTATCTTATTTCCTAAATAGATGTGTCACTCAACTCCCTCAGATTTCTTAATCCCTATAAGGAATTCAATATATGGATTGTAGAACCAGAATTAATCCATCATGTGTTGTAACTAACATCAACCATATTGGACTCAAAGTAAACAAGTGAGAATGGTTTTCATTTGCTCCCTCTCACATTTGTTCTTTGCGCATTAGTTCAAATTGAACTGATAACCCTTCATGTAACACCCTTAACCCGTATCCATCATCAGAATAGAGTTACGGAGCATTATCAGAGTTTACAGATAAAACAGACATAATTTCAAACAGTTCATATCATATAATATCCAGGTCAGAAACCAATAAACTCATACATATTTTCCCTCATTCAAGCCCTCAAGGCCCAAAATATGCGTTAGAAACAAATAGGGACTAATTGAAAACTCAAGGAATTTTTTTTGGAGTACCATAAAATTTTTAAATATCCTGGTTCACACGGCCGTGTGGCTAGGCCTAGTGACTCACACGGCCAAGAGACACGTCCGTGTCTTAGGTCGTGTGAGTGTTCGAAATAGGGACACACGACCGCGTCCCAGCCCGTGTCCGTGCCTGTGTAACTATCTGACTTGGGTCACACGGCCAAGCCATAGGCCCATGTGTCAGGCCGTGTACCCTTTCGAAATGGCCTCGCATGCCCGTGTGCTAGTCGTGTGACTCACACGGCCAAGTCACATGCCTGTGTGTCTGGCCATGTGGACCTAAAATGTGTCTTTAACAACAATTTTTCCATTTTCTACATGCTTGGACATTAAACAACTCAAAAACCATTCATTTAACCATTTCAAAAGATGCCAAAACAATCATCCTAGGTGCCTAACCAATGTACCCTCATTGGTACCACATTTATATCATCAAAGCATCAAATCCAAATTATAAACATACCAAATTCAATCCATTTTGCCTAGTTCATAAGAACTTAAACATCAACTTAAATTCACATGCACATATCTAAATTTGGTTCAATTTACCATGCCATAATATGGCTTCAAACACAAACAAATGTTTATATGTATATACCAAACCAACCTTACACTTATAACCTCATTTACAATCCATCCACAAAATAACTATCATTTAGACATCCTAGGTACATGCTGACACTAAATATAAACATCACCACATTTGAGTTTGGGATCGTTGTTGATACTAAATCGGCAATCAAAAGTTAAGTAACTAACCTACGCACGGAAAACAAACCGTACGCTGAGTAAAACTCAGTGGTATTTCTATAATCTGAATCTTTAAAGACAAGATAATATAATATGCACAATTGGATTTTAAGCACATATTAATGTAACATCCCTAACCTATACCAGTCATTGATATAGGGTTTCAGAGCATTACCAGAACATTCAGAATATTTTTCTATTAAACTACGTAAATTTACTATTTATTTATTGATATCATCCATAACGTCACTTGATTGGGCCCTTGAGGCCCAATACGAGCATTAGAATCGAATCGGGACTAAATCAAAACCTCTAAGAATTTTTTTGCAAAATGAAAAAAATTTAAGGTGCCGGACTCACACACCTTTGTGGTCCAAGGGACACGTCCGTGTGACCTTGGAACACGCCCATGCTATAGGCTGTGTTCAATTTAGGGTGCTCTCTGACTTGCACCACATGACCATGCCACACGTCCGTGTCCTAGGCCGTGTGGTTAATTAATTTAATTCGAATTAGGTGCAAGTTTCACACGACCAAGACAAACGCCCGTGTTCCAGGCCTTGTGGCAACGCGGCTGAGACATACGCCCGTGTGCCTAATTCTGAGCATTCTGTTTCTCAAAATTAAGGTGCAGGGGACATACGGCCTACCTACATTCTGTGTTACCAGGCCATGTGTCACACACGGTCTAGACACACGCCCATTTTTCTGCCTGTGTGGATAAAATGAAGCCATTTCTAGCTTCATTTCTCACCCAAAATTTCACCCAAAACCTGCACTTGAAACACACATCCAATACCAACATCCAGAATTTCACCCAAGCCAAGTTGTTCTATACATGCCATTATACCCAAAATGATTTCACTAAATATACCCAAAATGCTAGTTGATAATGTGACGATGCTCCAATGATCTTCCAACCTTCATGAGCTTTGAGCACTATAAAACAAGGGAAAAATAAATGGAGTAAGCATTACATGCTTAGTAAGTTCGTATAGTGGAAGCTAAACTTACCAATCCTGTTATCAAATTTAAACATACAACATCATGTTTTCCATCCATTAGCAAAATTTCCTAAGCACATGCCTTCAATCAAACATGTTAGTCACAACACTTACAAACATGTTAAGTAAAAATAGTTGAGCTCATTATGTAATGTTGTTTCAAGTCATTATCTTTACATCACAAGATTTTCATGCCAATTCAAGAGATACATGCCCGTTGAATCATTGAATTCCGATGGATGCTCAAGTAGTACACTCGAAGTGTACGGTCCCATAATCCATCAATTTCTTATTCAAGAGTACCCTTTGGGGCACTTGACCAAGGAACACACTCTCAAGCTACATATCGTATAAAAGGATTACCAATCCAAGCTAAATCCATTATATAACGTAAGCTCAGAGGAGCTCGATTAGGATTACCAGTTTAGGCTAATCCCTAATCTTAATGCATACTTGAGACGTACTATATTAGGATTACCCATCCGGACTAAACCCTTTAATAACACGGTCAATGGGATTAATCGTCCGAGCTAAATCCCGTCTGCAACAAATGCAGGACCTTATTAGTTTCAGGAAAGCGCATATACTCATTGGAATTTAACATTCAATCGGGGCTAACCCTTTATCACCATTTCAAGTATGTAGCAAATTTTCCATCATAGCATACAAGTAAAACACATTAACATAAACCACATTACATACAAACACAACATTCAATTAACATAATTACATGTCCGATTAAGTTACACGAACTTACCTCAACACTTGTTAGCGTAAATATCTACTAATCCAAAATATTTTTTTTCCTCGGTCTAGCCTTGAGTTTGTGTTTTCTGGATCTATATAAATGAATTTAACTATCAATTTCATACATTTCATATTTAAATGGACTCAATTCACATCCTAGGCAAAATTTCAATTTTGCCCCTAACTTTTTCATAAATTTTGATTTTGTCCCTAGGCCAGAAAATGAAACTTGTGCAAATTACTCCCTATTCCAAGCCTAATCAAATCCCCATTACAAAATTTACAGTACATGTACACATAATTTTCAGAATTTTTCTTTCAAATTCACAATTTTACATTTTAGTCCCTAACTCAAGTTTTCATCAAAAATCACTTTGTAAAAGTTGCTTATCTATCAATAATCTTTCATTTTCTACCATAAATTTCTAATTTCCAGCATAATACATCCATTCATACCTTGATAGTTTTTCAAATTAATCCCTCAAATAGAGAGATTATTCTATCTCGGTTTCAAAAATACTAAAATTATAAAAAAAAAGAGATAAGAGAACTTACCCAATTAAGCCTTGAAAGATCCCCCTCTCTCTCCTAGGGTTTCCATAAAATTTTAGGTTGAAGATGACAATAATTAGATGATATTTTCTTTTATCATCTTTTAATTGATTAAGTTTTTACTATTTCCAATTTAGTCCTTGACCTTTTTCTATAATTCCATGGATGAGTCACTATGAAAAATCTACATACTTTTCTTAAGGGTCTACTTATAATATAAGGACTTCTAGTTTTGAATTCCATAGCTATTTGATCCTTATAGCTACTAGAATTCAACTTTCACATTTTATGCGATTAAGTCCTTCTCCTAATTAGGCACTAAATCGATAAAATTTTCATGTCAAGATTTTCACATGTCATGTCTATCATATTACAAACCATATAATAAAATAAAAATAAATTATATTTCAGGTCGGATCCGTGGTCCCGAAATCACTGTTCAGATTTCACTAAAAAATGGGTTGTTACAACTTTCCCCCTTTAGGGATTTTTGTCCTCGAAAATCTTACCAGTAAAAAGATTTGAGTATTGCTTCCTCATAGTTTCCTCTGACTCCCAGGTAGCCTCTTCTATACCGGGTCGTTGCCAAAGAACTTTTACCGAATATACCTTTTTATTTCTTAACTCTTTTGTTTCCCAAGCTAAGATTTTGATTATTTCCTCACCATATGTCATATTAGGCTGAATCTCTACCTCTTCGGAGAGATAACATTTGAAGGGTTGGATCGATACCACCGTAGCATAGACACATGAAAAATATTATGAATCCGATCAAGCTCTGGTGGTAAAGCTAACCGATATGTCACCGGTCCAATTCTTTCAGTAATTTCATATGGTCCAATGAAACATGGACTCAATTTTCCTTTACGATCAAACCAGAGTACTTTCTTCCAAGGTGACACTTTCAAGAATACCTTGTCACCAACCTGGAATTCTATCTCTTTTCTTTTCAAGTCAGCATAAGACTTTTGTTGATCAAAGGTTGCTTTCAAACTGTCTCGAATTACCCTTATTTTTTCCTTGGTCTCTCGGACTAAGTCAACTCCGTGTAACTTTTTCTCACTGAGTTCTGTTCGATACAATGGAGTTCTACATTTGTGACCATACAAGGCTTCATACGGTGCCATTTTAATACTAGACTGATAACTTTTATTATAAGCAAATTCAAGTAAATGCAAACACCTTTCCCAGTTACCTTCAAACTCAAGGACACAACACCAAAGCATATCTTCCAAGATCTGTATTACCCGTTCAGATTGACCATCTATTTGGGGATGAAATGTAGTGCTAAAGTGTAACTGAGTACCCAGAGCTTCTTACAATTTACTCCAGAATCGATATGTAAACCAAGGATATCTATCTGAAATGATGGAGACAAGTACTCCATGCAATCTAACAATCTCAGAAATATATAACTTAGCCAATCTATCTAAGGAATAATCCATACGTACTGGAATAAAATGTGCAAACTTTGTCAACTGATCAACAATTACCCAAATGACATCTTTCTTCTTTGGAGATAGAGGTAATCTCGATACAAAGTCCATAGTAATTCTTTCCCATTTCCATTTCGGTATCGTAACTGGCTGTAATAGTCCAAAAGGCAACTGATGTTCAGTTTTTACTTGCTGACATATCAAACATTTAGATACAAACTCAGAAATATCTCGTTTCATTCTCGACCACCAGTACATCTTTTTCAAATCATTATACATTTTATTACTACCAGGATGCATAGACATGTTACCATTATGAGCTTCATTCAAAATCTTCTGTATCAGTTCTGAACTTTTTGGTACACATACTCTGCCTCTGAATAACAAACAACCATCAGTCCTGATCTGAAATTTTGAGTCAGGAGTCGATTCACTTTGTACGCGTCTTGCCTGCAACTTGCTATCATTTTTTTGGGCTTCAAAAATTTACTGTAAAAGCATTGGTCTAGCTTTTAACTCAGATAGGATTGAACCATCATCAAAAAACCACAATCGCGTAAACATATAGGGATTTTCTGCTCAAAGCATCTGCCACTACATTGGCCTTTCCTGAATGGTAGTCAATAACAAGATCATAATATTTCAATAACTCAAGCCATCTGCATTGTCTCAAATTCAAATCTTTCTGTGACATCAAATATTTTAGACTTTTATGATCAGTGAATATGTGACATTTTTCACCAAATAAGTAATGCCGCCAGATTTTTCAGTGCAAACACTATAGTTGCCAATTCAAGGTCATGTGTCAGGTAGTTCTTTTCATGTGACTTTAGTTGTCGTGAGGTATAAGCTACTACTTTACCATCTTGTATCAAAACAAAACCTAAACCATTTAATGACGCATCACTATAAACTATAAATTCTTTACCCGAAACTAGTTGAACTAACACTGGAGCTTTTGTCAATAAAGCTTTTAATTTGTCAAAACTCTGCTGACATTTATCAGTCCACTCGAACTTTACATCTTTCTGTAGTAAACGAGTCATCGGAGAAGCTATCATTGAAAAGCTTTTTACAAATCTCGATAGTAACCAGCTAGTCCCAGAAAACTTCGGACTTCAGACACATTCTTCGGTAGCTTCTAATTAACAATGGCTGAAATTTTATTCGGGTCTACTCTGACACCTTTAGAAGATACTATATGCCCAAGAAAACTAACTTCCTGTAGCCAAAATTCACATTTACTAAATTTGACATACAGTTGTTTCTCTCTCAGGGTTTGTAGCACTATTCTCAAATGCTCAGCATGTTCATTTTCATCTTAGGAGTAAACCAAAATATCATCTATAAATACCACCACAAACTTGTCCAAATACGGGCTAAAAATCCTGTTCATCAAATCCATAAACACTGCAAGTGCATTTGTTAAGCCGCATGGCATCACAAGATATACATGGTTTAAAAATTTGTTGATAATTCAAAATGGAAGTAATGAATTCGATTAGTATATTGGGTGATTGCCGATTTATTTTATGTGGTGGTGATACATGAAATTGAGTATAAGTTTGTATATATATATATAAAGGTTACTAAGAACTTTGTTCTTGAATATTTGAATAATCGGTAGGGATTTTTATAAATGATAATTAGATATGAAATTTATAAAAATGCTTAAATCTTACTAAGCTATGAAAGCTTATTCGATGTGGTTGTTGTTGTATATTGTAGATCTCCTTTGAGGTGTTCATCTTGTGCTCAAGGATCTCTGCTGAAGCTCATCACACTACCATCAAATTTTTGGTACTTCTTTTGTGCATAATCTTAATATCTATGGCATGTATAGGGTAAACCGATTTTGAATAGGCTTTGAAGATGTTATTAAAAATGTATATGCCATGCAATAATGGCTTACTTTATATTAGGGTTCAATTTGAATATAAACTCTTAACTATGATGATAAGCTTATTCTATGCTTGGTGTTTAATAGTGAGTTGATTTGAAGTGTTTATTCCTTAATATTTCATTCGTGTTATATATGTGAATACATGATTAAAATAAAATATATTTATTATGATTTGATCTTTTATATATACTTGATTAATAACTTGATAAATGATTATGTACATGCGTGAATGCCAAATTATGAGGGATAGGATCATGATTTAAGCCTTTAGGTCAATATATATTCTTAGATTATTATTGTGTTGTTTAAGTATTAAGTCGTATGAAGTAGTTGGATTATTGCTTATATCTTAAATGAGGTTGAAGTGAGAATGTGATTTTATTATTATAGTCTTTGTTTTGGTATATGATGAAAAAGAATAATATATATATACATTCGGCTAGGTTGTATAAATTTATCCAAATGGATATTGCTTCGAGAGTTTTGAATGGGATTAATTATTTTATAGTCTACTATGCAACTAGCCTTAATTGAGTGATGAATTGATTTTCGTAATAACATCTTTTAAGTTTTATGATTCAATTGATTATATGGTTGTGGTGGTTAGTCAAGTAACATTCACTAACCCCAATTCGGCGACGAACACGGGATAGGGGTGTTACATCAACAATCGAGACGGCTTTAACCCATAATAACATTTCCCGATTAGAACTGACCTAACAGATATATTTCTGTATCAAGTCTTCTAGAATCTGAATTTCTCATTCTGACTGTCTGTCTATTTACCCATGAATGCACAAAATTTATTCCCGGACCTGAGGATAGACTCAAATACGTATAACTCAATGCGTATAACTCAATTAACTTTTCAATGAATAACCCACTTTGATTAAAACAAATGAGTCGATTTTATCTATTAGATAATAACATTTTAGAATAATCCCTTCTTGTTGTTGTGAAGACAACCCAGACATACAATCTATCACAATTCCCTTAGAATACTAATCAAAGATCCTTAAAAACTGCATTAACTTAAACGAAACATAACATCCCATTTTAACTTGTTGACATTAATCAAGATTACCTGAGGAATAAAAACCAATATACAAGTTTGAGCTCATTCTTCCACCGTCTACTCTTTTGCTGATGTCAACCCTTTCACGAAAGCCAGAAAGGGATTATATATAATAAAGCTATTTCAATTATTAACATCAAAGCTTTGAACTGTACCGAAGCCATAACCATCAGATAGATTAAAAACCATAGTGATATAATAGGACCGACGTTTCAACCGTATAGATAGAACAATACCTCAACATCAATAGTGCACTCCAAAATAGAAGAGGAAAACCAAAAGTAGTCTCAATAACAACTAGTGCATTAATACAACTTATATAATCTGATATCCATATCACTGAGCTCCCATGATCAAACTAGGATTTATAACAGTAATAAATGTAATTACCTCATCCAATGAATATCTTTTACAAATGAACCATGTTTGATAGATAAGATTAGACCATAAGAATGATAAGAAAACCGAGATAATGAAATCCAAGATGTGAAGCTATACTAAATTTTGAGAATAAAAACTACATTGAATGATAAATAGATCGATAATATCCTAGAGAAAGTCCAGAAGAAAAATATCGCTTATACGCACTAGAAACAATTGTGATAGAGATAATGTAAATTGTATATATGTAATTCAGAACATCAACTAGTAGAAATAGAAAATAGCTTTATATGAGTCTTATCATCAAGTCTTCTATCTAACATAATGGATTAGAAAACCAAAGAAAGATAAAGGAATGTCGATCATGAATCAACCAGACTAATAATAATTCTGTCTAACATTATGATTAGCTAACTTTTCTATATGATAAGAATGACATTTGAAAATAAATAGTTATATATATCTCTAAGAATAAAAGAACATATAGAATATCCAAAAGAGATCACTATAAGATACTCAACTATAACAGTTGCATTTAGATATCTTTGCAATTTTAACACTATCCCACTGACTACTATAGTTATCAATGATCCCACATTATCCCAATCACTAAAGAAATCAATTCAGAAGAAATTCGGTTAACCCGTTCTTTAAATACCATACCTGAATAAGTCGATTACTCGTGGATAACTTCTTCCTTAATAGCGACATTGCGTATCCCGAATAGTCTTTAGAAAAATCTGATATCTCTTCTAGAACTCTCTTTACTTGCTAACCCATCCTCGGCTCTGGCTGCGTTATTATTCATTCAGCTATTGAACTTTTTAGTTTCACACTTGTAAGCTTAATGAATATAAATCTTGTAAATTTCGTTGTATAAAACTGTACATATGAGGGGTGAAGGTCGTAAAGCCTCAAAATTTGAATCTCATATATACATACGTATAACATAACATTTATCATCAACATAATCATTACAAACATTGGACATTTTCAACTATAAAACAAAAACAAATATATCAGCATCCAAATTACGACTCAATTCGACTTAATTATGGCATGTACCTCTAGACTCAATTCTGAGCTCGATTTAGTCTGAGAATTGACTAAACCTGCAAAGTTCTGATACCACTAAATGTAACACCCCTACCTGTATCCGTCGTCGAAATAGGGTTATGAAGCATTACCAGAGTTTACAGATCAAACAGACATAATTTCAAACATTTCATATCATATAATATTCAGGTCAGAAACCAATCAACTCATACATATTGTCCCTTATTTAAGCCCTCGAGGCCCAAAATACGTGTTAGAAACAAATTGGGACTAATTCGAAAACTAAGGGAATTTTTTTCAAAATACATTAAAAATTTTCAAAGATGTAGGGTTCGCACGGCCATGTAGTCAAGCCATGTGACTCACACGGCTAAGAGACACGCCAATGTCTTAGGTCGTGTGGGCATTCAAAATAGAGACACACAGCCGTGTCCGTGTCCGTGCCCGTGTAACTCTCTGACTTGGGTCACATGGCCAAGCCACAGCCGTGTGTGCAAGGCCGTGTACCCTTTCGAAATGGCCTCGCAAGCCCGTGTGCTAGTCGTGTATCTCACACGGCCGAGTCACACACGTGTGCTAGCCGTGTATCTTACACGACCGAGTCACGCCTGTGTGTCTGGCCGTATGGACCTAAAATGTCTCTTTAACAATAATTTTGTCATTTTCTACATGCTTGGACATTATACAACTCAAAAACTATTCATTTAACCATTTCAAAACATGCCAAAACAATTATCCTAGGTGCCTAACCAATGTACACTCATTGGTACCACATTTATATTATCAATTCACATCATCAAAGCACCATTCAAATCCAAATTATAAACATACCAAATTCAATCCATTTTTCCTAGTTCATAAGCACTTAAACATCAACTTAAATCCACATGCACATATCTAAATTTGGTTCAATTTACCATGCCATAATATGGCTTCAAACACAAATCCATGTTTATATGTATATTCCAAACCAACCTTACACTTATAACCTCATTTACAATCCATCCACAAAATAACTATCATTTAGACATCCTAGGTACATGCCAGCACAAAATATAAACATCACCACATTTGAGTTTGGGATTGTTGTTGGATGCTAAATCGGCAATCAAAAGTTAAGTACCTAACCTGTGCATGAAAAATAAAACCGTACACTAAGTAAAAATTAGTGGTATTTCTATAATCCGAATATTTAAAGACAAGATAATATAATATGGACAATTGAATTTTAAGCACATATTAATGTCTAATATCATGACTATCATATACTATCATATTTCATTTGTTGAACAATGTCCCAATTCACACAATTGCTATATCAATAATTATTCACATATCAAACCATATTTATTTGTACAATGACATTAGCCATTCAATACTGAATTCATGAATAGATCATTTCAAACCATACTCAATTTTCATCACTTGTTATACAATAGATTTTCACAATTTGAGCCACATATCATTTAAACAATAGTATTAGCCATTTCATATCCACTTCATGAGTACATAACTCATGTATCTCAGTTTGTTGTTTCAAATCACTACCCCAATTTCAATTCATATACAATATCAATCATAATACCATTTTATTTAATTACCCTTATTAACACGACTCAGACATGGACCGATACACGGATCTAACCAACACACCAGTTTGGCACCCAGTGCCTCATCGGATAAATCCGAAATAATATGCGCCCAACGCTATATATATTGACACGCAGTGTCTCATTAGTTAAACTGAAGTAAATTGGCACCTAGTGCCTCATCAACTCGAAGTCGAAGAAATCCCTGAACTCTTCCTATCATATGGCATGCCATCTATATTCGACTCAGCCCGATACAATTAACAGGGTTACATTTTACTTTTCAAATATAACCAATATTCATTATCAAATTTTCATATAATCACATTATCATATATATACATATGAATTCAATTCAATTCATATAAATTCAATAAATTCATTACATACCAAATTAATCCATTTCAATTATAAAACAAAATAGTTCTCACCTCTAATACTTACTATATACAAGAAATCAAAATACAATAATTTTACAACTTAGTTCGGATTATAGAAATACAAATCAGGAATTCCGAGCTATTCGTTGTCGACTTTATCTTACCCCTTTTTGGTCGAGGATTTTGGTACGAAGTTAGCAATTGAATGTTGAACCCTAGAAATCCCTAAGCCGTGCGTTGAACCTTCTTTCTCTTTTTCTCTTTTTTTCTTTCTCTTCTTTCTATTTCGTATGGCTTTCTTTCTTTTAATACTTTTTTTTTGTTTTATTGTAATTATATAATATATATACACTTAATAATTAAGTAAACATAATATAATATATATTTTAACTTTAATATTATAGTATATATAAAATAAATTTACTCATGTGAGTTACTAATACCGAATCCACTTAATGGAATAAGTTATAATTGTTTTTTAGTCCCTTTAATTATTCTTTAATCTATAATTCAACTTTCACCCTATATGTAATTTAGTCCTTATACTTAATTACTTTTAATTCAAGCAAATTAACTTAACCGAAACCCAATAAACTACACAATTAGCTTCGTAAATATTTCTAATTTATGGGAACGAAGTCCTGGGAATGCACTTTTTTTCAATTTGGTTATTTTCAGTTAATTAACTATCGAAACGTTAAAATTTTTCAACGAAACTTTAATACCACCTTAATGACACCCGTAAATATTTATAAAAATATTTACTGCTCAGTTATAAAAACAAGGTCCCGATACATCAGTTTCTAAAACCACTTGAACTTAATAAATCATTTATATAACATAAATTATCAAATCAAAAACCTTTTTAAAAGTCATATTTGACTCGTAAATATTAAATAATAATATTTACAAACTTACTCGTCGAATTTGGTGGCCCCGAAACCATTGTTTTCGATACCACTGAAAAATAGGTTGTTACACTTCACGACAAGAGCAACACTTGGTGGACAATCTTTCATCCAAGTCTGTCTAAAAATTTGTTGATATAAGTTTCTTGAGAAAAACCTAAGATACCATGATGTCTATCATGATGAATCTTAATGCGAATGACATAAGATGTATCACCCATATCTTTAATATCAAATTTTTTAGAAAGAAATTGTTTCACCTCATGTATACCCCTATCATTTGTTGCAAGTAAAATGTCGTCCACATATAGAATAAGGAAACAAATTTTACTCCCACTAACCTTCTGGTATATGCATTGATCCATGACATTCTTAAGAAAACCGAACGAAGAGATAACTTCATGAAACTTTAAATACCACTATTGGAAGGCTTGTTTCAATCCATATATAAGCTTCTTTAGCTTGCATACCAAGTGTTCACCATCACTAAAGGAGAATCCTTTAGGTTGTTTAATGTATACCTCTTCCTTTAGGTCACCATTTTGGAAAAACAGTTTTCACATCCATTTGTTGCAACTCAAGGTCAAAATGAGCTACTAATGCTAACACAATGCACAAGGAATCTTTCTTAGATATAGGACTGAAAGTCTCAGTATAACCGATTCCTTCTAGTTGAGTGAATCCTTTCGCAACGAGTCTAACTTTATATCTTTTATGTTGCCCATTGAGTCTTTTTTTTTTGAAGAACCATTTACATCCAATGGATTTTACGCCTTTAGGAAACGACACAAGATCCCAAACATCATTACTTTTCATAGAATTCATCTATTATTTCATAGCATTGTACCACAATTCTGACTCTTTGCAACTCATGGCTTGTGAAAATGAATTAGGATCATTCTTAGTTCCAATATTATAGTCAAACTCTCGCAAATACACAATATAGTCACTAGAAATTATTGATTTCCTTTCTCTAGTAGATCTCTTCAATGTTAATCCAACATTTTTTTGTGGATCATGTTGTTAAACTAATTGTTCAATGATTTCTAGATTTTCTTAAATAGCCTGATCTATTGGAGTGTTTTCAACAGCTTGTAGATTTTCATTGATTAGTTGTTCAACACCCGATTGAGCTTGAGGGGTGTTTTGTATGATAACCAATCTCTCACCTGAGGTGGAAGGTTGACTTATGGGAATCATGTCTCAAAATAGATCGCTCCCACTGATTGAGTCATTTTCAAGAAATTTTTGCATTTCTCGATTCCACAATTCTAATACTATGAGATGGATAAAAGAATATGTATCCTTTGGACCTTTCAACATATCCAATGAAATACCCATTAATGGTCATTGGATCCAATTTCTTTTCTTGTGGGTTATAAACTCTTACTTCAAACGTGCATCCTTCTAAGTTTATATGTTGCAAACTCGATTTCCAACCTTTGAACAACTCAAAAGGTGTCTTTGGGATAGCCTTGGTTGAAACTTGGTCAAATATATATATAGTTGTTTTGAGAGCTTTAACCCACAAGGATTTAGGTAGCTTAGAAGCATACTTTGCACCATGTCTATTAAAGTTTGGCTTCTTCTTTCCGCAACACCATTCTGATTAGGTGAGCCTAACATGGTGTATTGGCCAACTATATTGTTATCTTGAAGAAACTTCACAAATGGACCAAGTGCTTATTCATCCTCAGTGTATCTACCATAATACTCACCACCTCTATCGGTTCTCACAATCTTGATTTGTTTATTGCATTTTTCTCTATTTCAGCCTTGAAAACTTTAAAGGTTCTAATGCTTTGCTCTTATGATGAAGCATGTAGAGATACATATATCGTAAGTAATCGTCTAGGAAAGTGATGAAATATTTTTGACCTTGCACATTCATATTTGGGCAACACTTATTAGAATAGATGATTTCTAATATGGTCGAACTCCTTTTGAAACCTTTCTTTGACTTGTTAGTCTGATTGCCTTTAACGCAGTATGTACAAGTATTAAAATCAGTAAAACCTAAAATATTGAGTACCCATCGTTTACTAGTCTCTTAATTCTTTCAATAGAGATGTGTCATAATATCCAGTGCCATAAAATAGATGAATCTTCATTTACAATGTAACACCCTTTAAAGCTAAACCGTCACCAGAACAGGGTTACGAGGTATTACCGGAGTTATACATAAAGAAACAAGTAAATTGGGACATAATCCCATGGCACAACTTAAAATTTTTCAAATTTCATCTTTACAACTCTAATACGGACTTACGAGACCCAAAATATGATTAGGAAATGATTTGGGACTAAATTGGGAAATTTAAAAACTTTTTCTTAAAAATAAGGGCACATGCTCGTGTGGCCTGCCCGTGGGAAATCACATGGCCGTGGGCAGCCCGTGGGCAGATTCTGACTTACTACACACGACCGTGGGAGCTAGCCCGTTGGCGATTCTTTTGATTCTGACTTTGCCACACGGCCTGGGCACATGCCCATGTGTCTAGGCCGTGTGGAAACTGCAGTTTTCACTATTTTTAGGTTATTAAAACACACAAAATACACCTAATTCATACACAATCATAATCATCCATTTATTCAAACAAAACTTAACCATTTCATAAGCATCAACTCATATCAAAATTTGTATCACATAACTCATTCATTCAATCATAATACCAACTCAAAACTTGCCAAAACACATGGCTAAGTTCACTTCATAAACATATACACATATCTAGCCTATACATGCCATATTTAGCTATATACATTTTCAAAAGGGTACCAAAATGAGTTTAGTAGTGTGATGACGATCCTTGATGGTCCCGAGCCTTCAGTAGCTTGACGACCTATAAAACAGAGAAAACACATGCACAGAGTAAGCTTTCCAAAAGCTTAGTAAGTCATAATACAAACAAACTTAGCATAGAAGGCATATATACTCATAGATACATGAGCACCACTAAATCACTTAGCAAATTATCACATACATAGCAAATTATCACATACATACTTTGGTCCATGTACTTAACCATATATGCCATATTCACCAATTCAAAAGTCTTATAAATACAAAGCATTTTCATACTTACTATCACATCTCATAATGTTATCGAATTATACATAATCATCTTAGTAAGATCACTTAAGAACTTACCTTATATACACACTTAGTGTATGAGTCAACATACCTGAAACAGACATTCGTTTACTTAACTGATCATAACTCGGATTTACAATTCATATCACAGACTTGCCATTTAAACCAATAGAAATCTAATAGGATGCTCAGAAAACTTAAAATAGTCGTACAAAGCCAACGTCCTAGACGAGGTCTTATACGAAAAACTCATATCGTTGCCAACGTCCCAGACGTGGTCTTACATATAAATAGAAATTGATGCCTACGTTCCTAACGAGGTCATATATGAAAAACTCATATCGTTGCCAATGTCCCAGACGTGGTCTTACATATAAACAGAAATTGATGCCTACGTTCCTAACGAGGTCTTATACGAAAAACTCATACCGTTGCCAACATCCCAGACGTGGTCTTACATATAAACAGATAAATCCCTACGTTCCAAACGAGGTCTTATACGAAAAACTCATATCATTGCCAACGTCCCAGATGTGGTCTTACATATAAACATATATCGATGCCTACGTTCCAAACGAGGTCTTATACGAAAAACTCATATCGTTGCCAATGTCCCAGACGTGGTCTTACACATAAACAGATATCGATGCCTACGTTCCAAACGAGGTCTTATACGAAAAGCTCATATCGTTGCCAACGCCCTAGATGTTGTCTTACATATAAACAGAAATTGATGCCTACGTTCCTAACGAGGTCTTATATGAAAAACTCATATCGTTGCCAACGCCCTAAACGTTGTCTTACATATAAATAGATATCGATGCCTACATTCCAAACGAGGTCTTATACATAGTCAAATCAATGCCATCGTCCCGGACGTGGTCTTATATGGTAAAACATAACAAATACCTTTGTATTCCTAAGTTCATACAAAACTTCTCCGACTTATCACTATGTCGACCTTATCCCAGAGTTCATATACATAGTATCTCATATGCAGTCATTATCATTGATAGTCATGTAAATAAACTCAATTCAGTACAATTACATTTATTAGCAATATGACTTACCTCGGATTTGATCTATCGGAATGAAAACGGCTACTCGCTTACTTTCGCTTTCCCGCGATCTAATTTTGTTTTCCTCGGTTCTCGATCTAAACATATTCAAAATTAATATTTTTATTCACTAATTCATTCAATTCACTCCAAAGACATACATTTAGGCTATTTGCAATTTAGCCCACACATTTTCACATTTAAACAATTTAATCCAATTTTCTCAAAACATCAAATATACACGATTTGTTCACACATATGCTTAGTCGAACCTCCCTAGGGACTATATAAGTCCAAATATTTCATCAAATTCACACATTAAACCTCCAAAATAATATTTTCACAATTTAGCCCTATTTAGCTAAATTTATCAAAACTTCAAGAACAAAGTATGTTCATCTAACTCATATCTTTTATTTAACACCAAAAATCATCAAAAAGCTTAACATCTCAACAATGGCATCTCTCACAAACATCATCAATAATCAAAATTAATACATGGGTTTTGTAGCTCTCAAAGCAACGATTACAAAAACGTAAAAATTATCGAAAATCAAAGACAAAACTCACCTTAATATAAGCTTAGAATGGCCGAACCTTTGCTTGATTTTTTTCTTTCTTTTTCTTTATGGTTTCGGCAAGAAGATGGTAAAATGAAACCATCCACTCATATTTCTTTTATTATAAAATAATAGATTATAATATACATATAATATAAAATATCATATACGTTATCATAATAAAATAATAACCATTATTATAACATATAAAACTCATTCATTTAATAGCTTGCCGTCCACTAACCAAAATAGTGGCTAAATTGCCACATAAGCTATTAACACTAAAAAGCCACATCACTTAAGCACTTTAACATATAGCAAGCAACTTTCATGTTTAATGCAATCTAATCTATTTGTCAAATTAAACACACAGACGGACAAATTAGCTTACGGAAATTTACCACATGCTTAATCACATATCAACGGCACAAAAAATAATATTAAAATATTATACGGACTCGATATTGTGGTCCTGAAACCACTATTCCGACTAGGGTATAAATCGGACTGTTACAATTCTCCCCCTTAGGGATTTTCGTCCCCGAAAATCTTACCATTAAACTGAGTCGGATACTGCTATTTCATTGAATCCTCAGGCTCCCACGTAGCCTCTTCTATTCGCGTCGATTCCATAATACTTTTACTAACGAAATCTTCTTGTTTTCAATTCTTTCACTTCACGAGCTAAGATACGGATCGGTTCCTCTTCGTATGTCATATCAGATCGGATTTCAATTTTAGATGGGGTAATCACATGTGACGGATCGGATGGATATCTACGGATCATCGAAACATGAAATACATTGTGTATCTTTTTTAACTCATAGGGCTATTTTAATCTATATGCAACAGGCCCAAATCGTTCAATGATCTCATAAGGTCCGATGAACCTCGGACTCAATTTGCCTTTACGTCCGAATCGAAACACTTTCTTCCACGGTGACACCTTTAGAAATACTTTGTCACCGATTTCCAATTCTATATCTTTTCGTTTCAAGTCTGCATAGGACTTCTGACGATCAGATGCTGCTTTCAAACAATCTCAGATCAGTTTCACTTTTTGTTCTGAATCTTTTATTAAATCAACCCCATGTAGCATATTTTCACTGAGTTCAGTCCAATACAGAGGTGTACAACATTTACGTCTGTACAAAGCTTTATATTTTGCCATTTTAATGCTAGTCTGAAAACTATTATTATATGCAAATTCAATCAATGGCAGATACTGTTCCCAAGTATCATTAAATTGAAGAACGCAACATCTTAACATATCTTATAGAATCTGAATGATCCACCCAGACTGACCATCTTTTTGCGGATGAAAAGTTGTACTGAAATGCAATTTCGTGCCTAAAGCTTCTTGCAATTTTTTTCCAAAATCGTGATGTGATTCTTGGATCTCTATCTGACACAATGGATAGTGGCACTCCAGGTAATCTTACAATCTTAGAAATATAAAGCTCGGGTAATCTTTCAAGTAAATAATCAGATCTTACAGAAATAAAATGGGTAGATTTCATCAATCAGTCAACCACGATCCAAATTACATATTTCTTTCTCAGAGTCTGAGGCAAACCAGAAACAAAATCCATAGTCACTCTATCCCATTTCCATTCGGGAATCAGCATTGGCTATAACAAACCAGACGGAACTTGATGTTCAGCTTTCACTTGTTGACAAGCTAAACATTTCGAAACAAAGTCAGAAATATCCTGTTTCATACCAGACCACCAATAGTGTCATTTTAGATCATGATACATCCTTGTACTACACAGATGAACAGATAAACGACTATTGTATACTTCATGGTTTCTCGAAACACAAATATGATCTCAAAATCTCAAGTAATCATCAACAACTCAAAGCTCGGACTTAGAATTTGAATCACTCTGAACTCGTTTCACTAACATTTCATTATCAACTTTCTTTTCATATACTTTTAAATCAATCACATAAGTAAAATATGCCTCGTAACCCTTTTTAATTTAATTTTGAGCTTTCAACACAGATATCACAGCAGGCAATCCTTTAAAATCATTCAACTCAATACAAACTATTTCACCATTCCGACGACTCAATTCAATAATCTTTCTTTTACAATTTACTACAGCATCACGCAATGTCAACCAATCCATTCCTAGAATTATATTAAACTCATCAAACTGTAATAGTATCAGATCAGCAGGGAAACAGATATCTCGAAACATTAACTGGCAATTCTCACCTACCTTGTCAATGAGAATATTTTTACCTAAGGGGTTCGATACTTTTATAACAAACTCAGTAGACTTTACAGGCAAAGTCTTACTGAATACTAAGTTCATACATATATAGAAATAAGTAGGACCACGGCCTATCAAAGCGATCACAAAATTGTCATATAAGTGTAAAAGTACCCGTTATAACATCTGAAGATTAAGCTTGCTCCCGAGCTCGGATAGCATACGCTTTGGCAGGCACTCTAGCTTCGAATCTCACAGCAATATCTCTAGTAGTTCTCTGACTACCACTGACGTTCCTTGCAATTTGAGGAGATCTACCTCTCGCTGAAACATTCTCAGATCTCAGGTTCTGAACAATCTCTTGTTCAACAGACTCTGAGCAATCTCGAATGAAATGATTTAATGATCCACATCTGAAACAAGCTCGGTCATTTAATCTGCAAATTTTTGAATGCCTTTTTCCACAATATTTACATTCAGGTCGCTTGAATCTAACATTTCTAATACTAGCCATTGAAGTTGCTGGAGCTTTAGAGCTTAACTGTGATCTAGCTCGATCTCTACTCGAATACCTCACATTAGCTTTTGAACGGCTATGTTCATCTCGAAATTTCTTCGAGGCAGACTGAAATGATTTGCTCATAAATCTCTTTTTCATATCTCTGGCTTTAGACTCAGCTTTGCATACGTCAACTAGCACTACGAACTCTTTTATCTCTAGAGTACCAACTAGCAATTGAATATCTTCATTTAAACCATCTTCAAATCTTTTACACATTATCGCTTCATTCAAAATACATTCCCGAGCATACTGACTTAATCTCACAAACTCTCATTTGCAATCAGTGACAGACATGTGACCTTGTTTCAATTCCAAAAATTCCTTTCGTTTCTGATCAATGAATCTCTGAATAATGTATTTCTTTTTGAACTCAGACTGAAAGAAATCCCATGTGATCCGTTCTTTAGGAACAACCAAAATCAAAGTTTTCCACCACCGATAGGCTGCATCTCGTAATAGAGAAACAACACACTTTATACATTCTTCAGGAGTCAGTGATATCTCATCAAATACTTGGATAGTGTTTTCTAACCAAAACTCAGCTTTCTCAGTATCATCATCATCAGTAGCCCGAAACTCTTCAACCCCATACTTACGAATCTTGTCAACTATATTTTACGGAGGTAATCTTGTCGAGGAAATTGGGTTAACCACTCACTCATCATCCGGAAGAAAGCTTGTTTAGCTTCTCTCTTATTGCTTTCGTGAATGGTCTCAAATCAGAGGGCACTGTCCCTTGCATGGGAGCAAGCGCATTACTTTCTACGTCGTCAGCTACGGCTCTTTCGGGATCCATTGTTATACAAAAATCACATTTTATACCTCAGGATTCATCACACTATCACAATTCAGATATATGGCATGTATAACTAGACTTCGACACACTACATTAGTCCGAGAATCGACTAAATCGTAGCTCTGATACCAACTAAATGTAACACCCTTTAACCCTAAACCGTCGTCAAAATAGGGTTACGAGGTATTATCAAATTTATACATAAAAAATAAGTAAATTGAGACATAATCCCGTGACACAACTTAAAATTTTTCAAATTTCATCTTTACAACCCTAATATGGACCTACGAGACCCAAAATATGATTAAGAAATGATTTGGGACTAAATTGAAAACTTTAAAACTTTTTCTTGAAAATAGAGGCACATGCCCGTGTGGCCTGCCCATGGGCAGATTCTGACTTACTACACACGGCCATGGGAACTAGCCCGTGGGCGATTCTTTTGATTCTGACTTTGCCACATGGCCTGGGCACACGCCCATGTGTCTAGGCCGGGTGGAAACTATAGTTTTCACTATTTTTAGGTTATTAAAACACACAAAATACACATAATTCATACACAATCATAATCATCCATTTATTCAAACAAAACTTAACCATTTCATAAACATCAACTCATATCAAAATTTGTATCACATAACTCATTCATTCAATCATAATACTAACTCAAAACTTGCCAAAACACATGGCTAAGTTTACTTCATAAACATATACACATATCTAGCCTATACATGTCATATTTAGCTATATACATTTTCAAAAGGGTACCAAAATGAGTTTAGTAGTGTGATGACGATCCTTGACGATCCCGAGCCTTCAGTAGCTTGACGACCTATAAAACAGAGAAAACACATGCACAGAGTAAGCTTTCCAAAAGCTTAGTAAGTCATAATACAAACAAACTTAGCATAGAAGGCATATATACTCATAGATACATGAGCACCACTAAATCACTTAGCAAATTATCACATACATAGTAAATTATCACATACATACTTTGGTCCATGTACTTTACCATATTTGCCACATTCACCAATTCAAAAGTCTTATAAATACAAAGCATTTTCATACTTACTATCACATCTCATAATGTTATCCAATTATACATAATCATCTTAGTAAGATCACTTAAGAACTTACCATATATACACACTTAACGTACCTGAAACAGACATTCGTTTACTTAACTGATCATAAATAGGATTTACAATTCATATCACAGACTTGCCATTTAAACCAATAGAAATCTAATAGGATGCTTAGAAAACTCAAAATAGTCGTACAAAGTCAACGTCCTAGATGAGGTCTTATGCGAAAAACTCATACCGTTGCCAACGTCCCAGACGTGGTCTTATATATAAATAGAAATTGATGCCTACGTTCCTAACGAGGTCTTATACAAAAAAACGCATATCGTTGCCAACGTCCCAGAAGTGGTCTTACATATAAATAGAAATTAATGCCTATGTTCCTAACGAGGTCTTATACGAAAAACTCATATAGTTGCCAACGTCCCAAACGTGGTCTTACATATAAACAGATATCTATGCCTACGTTCTAAACGAGGTCTTATACGAAAAACTCATATCATTGCCAACGTCCCAGACGTGGTCTTACATATAAACATATATCGATGCCTACGTTCCAAACGAGGTCTTATATGAAAAACTCATATCGTTGCCAACGTCCCAGATGTGGTCTTACATATAAACAAATATCGATGCCTACGTTCCAAACGAGGTCTTATACAAAAACTCATATCATTGCCAACGTCCCAGACGTGGTCTTACACATAAACATAAATTGATGCCTACGTTCCTAACGAGGTCTTATACGGAAAACTCATATCGTTGCCAACGTCCCAGACGTGGTCTTACATATAAACAGATAAAGATGCCTACGTTTCAAACAAGGTCTTATACGAAAAACTCATATCGTTGCCAACGTCTCAGACGTAGTCTCACATATAAACAGATATCGATGCCTATGTTTCAAACGAGGTCTTATACGTAATCAAATCAATGCCATCGTCCTGGACGTGGTCTTACATGGTAAAATAGAACAGATACCTTTGTATTCCTAAGTTCATACAAAACTTCTCCGACTTATCACTATGTCGACATTATCCCATAGTTCATATACATAGTATCTCATATGCAGTCATTATCATTGATAGTCATGTAAATAAACTCAATTCAATACAATTACATTTATTAGCAATATGACTTACCTCAGATTCGATCTATCGGAATGAAAATGGCTACTCGCTTACTTTCGCTTTACCGCGATCTAATTCTGTTTTTCTCGGTTCTCGATCTAAACATATTCATAATTAATATTTTTATTCACTAATTCATTCAATTCAATCCAAAGACATACATTTAGGCTATTTACAATTTAGCCCACACATTTTCACATTTAAACAATTTAATCCAATTTTCTCAAAACATTAAATATACACGATTTGTTCACACATATGCTTAGCCGAACCTCCCTAGGGACTATATAAGTCCAAATATTTCATCAAATTCACACATTAACCCTCCAAAATAATATTTTCACAATTTAACCCTATTTAGCTAAATTTATCAAAACTTCAAGAACAAAGTATGTTCATCTAACTCATATCTTTTATTTAACACCAAAAATCATCAAAAAGCTTAATATCTCAACAATGGCATCTCTCACAAACATCATCAATAATCAAAATTAATACATGAGTTTTGTAGCTCTCAAAGCAACAATTAAAAAAGCGTAAAAATTATCGAAAACCAAAGACAAAACTCACCTTAATATAAGCTTAAAATGGCCGAACCCTTGCTTGATTTTTTTTCTTTCTTTTTCTTTATGGTTTCGGCAAGAAGATGGTAAAATGAAACCATCCACTCATATTTCTTTTATTATAATATAATAGATTATAATATACATATAATATAAAATATCATATACCTTATCATAATAAAATAATAATCATTATTATAACATATAAAACTCATTCATTTAATAGCTTGCCGTCCAATAACCAAAATACTGGCTAAGTTGCCACATAAGTCCTTAACACTTAAAAGCCACATCACTTAAGCACTTTAACAAATAGCAAGCAACTTTTATGTTTAATGCATTTTAATCCTTTTGTCAAATTAAACACACAGACGAACAAATTAGCTTACGAAAATTTACCACATGCTTAATCACATATCAACGGCATAAAAAAATAATATTAAAATATTATACGAACTCGATTTTGTGGTCCCGAAACCACTGTTCCGACTAGGGTATAAACCGGACTGTTACATACAACACAACGTTTAGTATCATTTTGAGCGTGCATAACATTATGAGTGACATTATTTTGCAAATTAAGAGAATAAAAACCATCAGATAAAACACCATTCCCAGCAAGTTCAGATTTATAAAATAAACTAAAACCAATGTTTGAAAAACTAAAACAATACCCAAATGGTGCAAGTTTTGAAATAGAAAGTAAATTTCTAGAAAATCTGGGAATATAAAAGGTCTTTTCTAAAATTAAAACAAAAACACTCCTAAACACTAATTCACATATTCCAATTGCTTCCACATGTGACTCCATCTTATTTTCTTAATAGATGTGTCATTCAACTCCCACAAAGTCCCTCAGGTTTCTTAATCCCTATAAGGAATTCAATATATGGATTGTAGAACCAGAATCAATCCATTATGTGTTATAACTAACATCAACCATATTGGACTCAAAGGAAACAAGTGAGATTGATTTACCTTTCTTTTCAAGCCTACTTTTAAACTTGACACAATCCTTTTTAAGTGTCTCTTGTTTTTACAAAAGAAACACTTGGATTCTTTCTTTATGTCAGCTTAGGGTTGCATTTTAGCCTTCCTTTTTTCTTGGCTTGGACCGTCTTCTTCTCTTAAGTAACCATCAATGCACTCTCTCACGTCTCCAATACGAGTCTAGCCTTTTCCTGATCACACATGGCCAAAAGCTCATCGATAGACCACTTATTCTTATGTGTGTTATAGGAGATCTTGAAAAGCCTATACTGAGGTGGAAGAGTGTTCAATATAAAGTGCACTGGAAAAGATTCAGACATTTCAACCTCATGTGCTATTAATCGAGTTGCTAAATCTCTCATCTTGTTGAGGTGATCACGTAGACCTTTAACGGTAGAGAGCTTCATTGATGGGAACTTCATGATTAGGGTGTTGGTTAATGTCTTTTGAGATGTTTTGAATTGTTTTTCAATAGCCATTAATAATTCTTGGACATTCTCATAATGTTCAATTGAGGCACGAACATCATTAGGAACCTTACTCTTTATGAACATGATACTTAAGAGATTAGATCACTCCTATTTTTCATACAGAGCAAGATCAACCCAGTTGTTGGTTTCAATAATATGTGGCTCAGATTTCCTTATGACATAATCAATATCCAAGCACCCTAATTGGAGAAGAATACCCTCATTCCAGAACTTAAAGTTCTCACTAGTTAATTCAGGGATATCTACTCTATTATCATATATATTCACAGGTTGTAAAACTACAAAACAAATGAACATACATGCTTAACAAAAATTTGAGGCAAACATAAATCCTAATTTACCAATGCAAATTATGTAAATAATGACTCTAGTGACATAAAATATGCTTGTGGGCTAAATTTTTAATTCAATTAGATCCATTTTATGATAAAATTATTTACTATCCTTTTGATAAAAATATTAAATTCTTTTTATAATTTCATGGATAACTATGAAAATTATTTAATAATTTTATCTTAATAAATTATGTAATGAGATTTAATACCTATGTTTTCTATATGTGATTTTTAACTTTAATAATTTTATTTAACTAAAGAAGTTGTGACTAGTCTTTAACTAAATAAAATTATGAAAATCACTTAGCTAGATATTAATACTTAAACATTATTCAAGATTGTTGCTAAGCCATTATGCAACATCTAATTTTTATAAACCTTATGAGATTCTTACTACAATAAATAATTTCATTTAATTAAATTTGTTGTGGCTAATTCTCTAATTAAATAAAATTATTTGGATCTCTAGACATATATTCTATAATTTTATTACTAAATACCTTATGCAATAAGTCTAAAAAATTTATGCACCTAAAAATGTATACAACTAATAACCAGATAACTCAAATATAACTATTTACTTCAGGCAAAAAAATATATTCAAACAAGAAACTTCTAAAATTTTCACTTTAATAAAATCCAACAATTTTGTACAAAAGTTTGCAATAAATATTCTAAAAATGTTTAAAAATAATTCAAGAAGCATTGAATCAATATTTGAGAAATCTACAAACTTTTAAAAACAGACAAGGCAAAAATTAACCTGGCTCGGATACCAAATTAAGCATAAATAATGGTTTAAACGTTAAAATGCAGTGGAAAAGATAGGACATAAATACATTCGATCATTACTTGAATCAAATGTCAAAATCTAAATATTGTAAAATTACTGATCGAGTGTCAAACAACCTACAAGGACATTGTATTTAGCTATACGAAAACGTGAAAATCACCAAAATCTTCTAAGCACTTAAAAACCTTACTAGATGATTTTTTTCATAATTTATTTTTGATGCTTAGAGACCTTGGGGCATTTATAGTGGTGGTTCCCCATAAAAAATCACCCATCACATGTCCCACTATCACACAGTGAAAATAGTGGACAACAAAACGTGGGCATGTGGGAGTGACCCCACAAAACATGGGAACGTGAGAGGTTTTCCCACGAACCAACTCCAACATAATATACATATTAAAATTATAATATTATCAATATTTTTTAAGTCAATCAAATATTTATACATAATTTTTCAAAAACATTTAAACATCAAATATATGAAATTTTTTTTATATATTGCATTATTGTATTTTTATCCTTTTAATAGTTTGTATATACAATGATAAAATAATAATTTCATATAGTAGAGTGGGTCGGGGTGGGCCAAACAATTACCATAACTTCTCCATGTCCATTATCCAAAATAAAAAATTCACCGCGGCTTGCCCCACGTCCACTTTTCAAAAGAAAAAATCCATTTCATTCGAAGTGAATCGATCAGGAATCCATCGGACGATTCGAATTTTGCCATCCTTATTTCTAAAATTATTTGTGTCGCACGTGATTTTATACATTTAATTTTTAATTAATTTTTTAAATAATGTATTTTAGTTATTATAATTTTTTCAATTTCTTATTCAAATTGTTCAACATAACTAACCTATATTAACTTATTTAACAATTCAAATATAATAACATAATTTTTCAAATCATAATTAAAGGATTTATATCATATTAAAAATTGATATATTGTAGATGAATATTTTTTAATTATATGAAAAACTCAAATCATAATTAAAACAATTTTAGCATATTCATGTGTAACGTAGTTTTACTTAATTTAATTAATTCAAGGCAACAATAGTTAAAATAATAAATAAAAATATAATTAAAATATATAAATTATCTGGATGAGAAATGAGAATTTGTTGAGCATCTATCAAACCATGATTTGGGCATATTTATATATATATATATATATATATATATAACATTTTCATGCATCAATCAAGATCTTTCTAAATAAATATAAATATCCTTCAAAAGTTTAGTTATCTTAACACGTGAAAAATTTCTAACAAAAAATTTCTGCGCCTACAGTCTTGTAAGGAGACAGAGAGGCGTGCGGAAGAGAATTGAGTCAACCCTTAACTCTCCCATCAAGAGAAAAATTAAATAATCTGAGTTTAATCACCTCATCAGTAAAGTTGCTAAGGTACCAAGGTAGGCTAAGTTGTCAAATTCTGGGATGGAATGTCACTTTATTCCTAAATGTTTTTTCATATAATTTTTGAGTTATAATCTAGTATAGGTGATAAGGTAAAACATGCAACCTTTTTATTCAATTCAAATTTTAAATTGTCTCATATTAATATTGATATGTTAAACTAGACCTATTAAATTTTTGAACATAAATTTTATTATATCTGTTTTTTTAATACAATATGTAGATTAGATGAATTAAAGTGATTTCTGGTCTAATCAATTTCAGCTTTAACATTTTTGAGTCATTTTAATTCAAAAGCATTTAGATTTGGATCAATTTAGAGTTTGAATAATTTTGAGATTAGATTGTTTTGTGTTTGAGTTATTTAAATTCACTCTCAATGTTTTTCAAATCAAATCATTACGATGTCGAATTATTCGAGTCATTTGAATTTAGGTGATTTTGAGTTGTTTCGAGTTAAGATTATCTGTAATTTGAATAAATTTCAAGTAAAATCAATTTAAGTTGAATTGATGGCATTAAAGTTTTAAAATTTTTTATAATAAAATAAAATTAGTTTGGGATAATATTAATCAAATTCGAAGTTTAGATAAGAATTAACATAGCTATGCTTAACCCACTAAAAATGAAAATCTTAAGGCCTCTTTTGGTTCACCGTTTAATGCCAGTGAGGTGCAATTGGGCTACTAACCTCACTGACAACTTGTTTGGTTGAGTATTTCAGTGCAATCAAAAATAATTTTCACCACACTGATATCCTAAAAGTTAACTGAAATTTTCAGCAGCAATAAGTTTATTGGTGCAGCAGAGGTATTTTTAATAGATAAAAATATCCATACTAGTGCAGCAGAGGTATTTTTAACAGACAAAAACTAATTTTTTCTCAATCTTATTTTTTTTTTCAAATTTGGCAGCCAAATTTTAAAAATTAACTATAAAAAATAATTATCATTTTATCTAAGGAGAGGAGAAAGTTATTACCTGTTAGAGAGACTCCAGGATTACGTCCATCAAGCGGTGGAGATTTCTGAGCACAGTATTTAGAATGAAGGAAGAAAGAACTAAAAGGGCGAAAAAGAGATGAAAATGTCAAATAGAAGTAAAAAGGTGGAAAAGAAGTAGGTAGCAGGAAAAATCAATAAAGCCTTGGAAACCTATTATCATAAATGCTTTATCTAATAAATATTTATAATAAATAATTTATTATAATTTTAAAAATACTTTATTATAATAAATATTCAAAAAATTATCATTTTATTTAATAAATAATTTAAATTAATTATATAATTTATTAAAATATTTATAATAAAATATTAGAAGATATATTTTAATATTTTATTAAATAAATTTATAAATTTATATATTTTAATAATTTTATATAAATAAAATAATTTAAAAATTTTATTATATATCAATTCTAATATGATTTACTTAATAATTATTTTTTATTTTCAACTCACCGTTACAGTTGCCTTTAAATTTAAACAGACACTCTACCTTGTTTCTAATCTCATCCATCCAAACTAAGTCTAAATCACGATTAGTCCCTGAACTATAACAATTTTTTCATTTAGTACTCAATTTTTTTTTTGCATAAACCCTACCCAGTCCGATCCAATTAACTGTTGAAATAGATGCTGGGTTCCAAATCCATGTACATATTTGACCCAAAACACTGTCGGGTCTTCATTGATTGAGAAAAGCGGCGGTGTCTGCGTGATTAATCGCGGCGGCGATGAGGTACTTGTTGTTGATCCCGATTTCGATAATTTCACTCGCGCTGTTATCAGCCGTTGATTGCGCTTCAAACGGCGTAGGGGAATGGCAGATCCTCACCAAACTGAACTACTCTTCTCAGATCCGTCGCCACCCTCACACCCTCCTCCTCGTCACCGTCCCATGTAACCTAGACATTCATTTCATTTCAATTCAATCAAAATCATTTGCCTTTTACAGTTCAATTTACGGCTTCGAATATGAATATGATTCAAATTGTAATCAGCGATCACGTTTTTCCTCATTTCTTCTCTTTTTTCAGGGTGCGGCGAGTCCCGGTCCCTTATGAGGGAAGTGTCCCGATTGGTTGCAGATAAGTCAACGGAGTTTGACTCTTTGAAATTAATGTTAATTCATAGGAACATGGAGAAAACGTTGGCCGATTCCATTGGTGCTTCGGATGGGATAACGGTTCTTTATTTTGTTCACTCCGTGTCGTATAAGTACCAAGGGAAGCTTCGAGCTCGAAATATATTAAACTCTATTCATCCTTATATATCAGTTGCTTCACCTGAAGAACTTCCTTTAAAGTCCCTTAATTCTCAGGAGGAACTGGAAATGTTTCTAAACTCAACTGACAAAGCTTTGATTTTAGCTGAATTTTGCGGTTGGTCACCCAAGTTAGTGGATAAGGTGAAAAACAATGGGACTGGAACTGATTTGACGCCTAAGGTTGCTGGTAGTTTCTGATTACATTTCATTTCCATATTTAATTTAGTTTAATTAATGAAAAAGAAAATTTTGGGTTTGGGTTGGAGATAATGTTGCCTGAACTTTTTTTTTTTTTTTGGTTTTATTATTTTGAAATTCAGGAAGTGGGAAGTGGGATGCTGAAATGTGATGTGGAAAATGGGATTGGTGGGATTCCTTGGATTACTGGGTTTAGCATGGTAGATGACCAAGTTTCTTTAACGGAGAGTGAAAATATGGAACTTGGTCTTGGGTTGAACTGTACCTTAAAAGAATATAAGCAATTTGATTCATTTTTCTCGAAGTTGATTGCTGTTAGAAGAGAGTTCTTAGTTTCTCAAGAAAGACTTAGATTTGGGTTGATTTCTAATACATCATTGGTGTCGTCTCTTGGCGTTGAAGATTCTGGTACATGGATGGCAGTGCTGTACTTCAAAGGATGCCCTGGCTGTTCAAAGGTTATTAAAGATCAGGAAGAGCTCAAGAATGCCCTCATGACAGACAATTCAGTTGTTCGCGAGGTATGAAGTTTTGTTCTTCTCAGTGCCCCCAAAGCTTGTGGTCAAAGCGAACTAGGTTTATGGCTTCTTTTTTTATGGTGTTGTAGACTTAATGGGAAAGAATAATCTTAGGTTGATTGCATGCCACTAAATACATAAAACCGGCACATCTGTAGTAGCTATTTTTTTTTCCCTTACTTTGGGTAGGACACCTGAATAGAATGCATCTTAGCCCGCCAATTTTGTTACACCTAGCTCTACTCCAAATGCTCTAACCTTTAGTTGAAAGTATCCTTTTTGCCTGTTACTGTAGCTACTTTTAATTGGATTAACCGAACTTGTTCACTTAGTATGATCTAATTGTGTTCAGGGCTTCATAACAATTGTTTGTTAACTATGAGCAAGATCAATATAATTTGTATGCATGTGGCACAATAGATTTTCATGCACAGAGGAGGCAATCCAACTGTCACTTTTTGCCTGTTTCACGTGAATATATATATATATATATATATAAGTTCCTATTTTTATGTACAATGTGGTTTGTCTTTTTCATATTGATTTTAATATCTTGTGTCTTTCCTATACTGAGTGTATATCTCTCTTTGTCTCTCACATACTTCCCATGCAATGTAGCTAGAATTTGTTGGCCAAGATCTTCCGCTTGCTTTACCTGGAAATAGGCCATCAGTAATTCTTTTTGTGGATAGATCATCTCAGATATCAGAAACTAGAAGAAAAAGTAGGGAAGCTCTTGATGCGTTTAGAGAAGTAGCGCTTCACCACCAGATATCAGATTGGGTGAGTTCACAAAATACTGATCATAAAGAAAAGTCATCACTCCTAGCTTATAAGGGTACAACAGGACATCCAAACCTACAGCTTTCTGAAACTGCTCAGAAGATTAAGTTGAAGGATAGGATGTCATTCATGATTATAAATGAGGGTAATCATGTTGCTCTGGATAATTTAGCTTCAAATTTGCAAGGTAAGTTTTTGCAAGAGATCTTAACTTATCTTCTTCAGAGAAAGAAGGAATCGAAATTGAGTTCACTTGCAAAGGAATTAGGCTTTCGTCTTTTATCAGAGGATCTTGACATCAAAACAGCCCAGGAAGTACCATCACAAATAGAAGGCCAATCTAATGATGTCTTGCCTCCACCATCCCAGAAAGTTTCTTTAATTGATATTGTCGATCCACACAGTATACCAATGGAAAGTGAGTCTGGTTTGATGAGTGAGGAAAACCAAAATCAATCGGTGTTGAAGTTGAAGCTTCTTCTCAATACAAGGAGGATGAGGAAATTTCTTCCCATAAAAGTAAACTTTTCATATCTATAGAAACTGACAAACTTTTGGAAGGTCTTCAGCTTGATATAGCAGGGGATTTGAAGGCAAAAGAGAAAATTTCTTCAGAGATAGACAAGTCTGGGGAACAAGAACCTCATGTTCTAGAGTTTAAGGGTTCTTTTTTCTTATGTGATGATAACTCTCGGCTACTTGAATCTTTGACTGGTGGGTTAACAATTCCGTCGTTGGTTTTAGTTGATCCTGGGTCTCAGCACCATTATGTCAACTCTGAAGAGGCAATTTTCAGTTATTTTTCAATTTCTAAATTTCTTCATGACTATCTTAATGGAAGTCTTGTTCCATATCAACGCTCTGTGCCCCCCGTCCACATCCCCAGGGAGTCTACTTCTCCTCCATTTGTTAATCTCGATTTTCATGAAATGGATTCCATCCCTCAAGTTATGATGCATACTTTGTCCAAGCTTGTTTTTGGGTCTAACGGTTCTAACAGTGGAACTTCTGCCCATGCTCGCAGTGAGGATGTTGTGGTACTTTTTAGTAGTAATTGGTGTGGCTTTTGCCAGAGAATGGAGTTGGTTGTTCGTGAAGTATATCGGGCCATAACGGGTTACATGAAAATGATGAAGAGTGCCTCTGAGAAAGAGCAAACAGTGTTTGATGCTGGTAAGTGCTTTTTGCATTTATAATTACTTTAATATTAGATCCTTTATTCTTCTCGTCATATTTAGACCTATAACTTCTTGTGTATTCCTTATTGAGATAGTCATATGACCTGATATGCATTAATAAATAAGAATATTGTATGATATCTTGAATAAAAATTTGATAACTTGTAAAATAGGCACATAAAGCTGGGAGCTACATTTGGCTAAGTTTTTCAATGGGATTTGTCTTGGAGTTGTGTTATGTTTTGAGCAGCAGTCCTGTAATCCTGTTCAGAAATTATCATAACCAGTTATAGTAGTTTAGTACGACATGCTTCTCAAGGTGCCCTTTTTGAGCCATTATGAGACAAATGGCCTAATCTGTAGGTTCTCTTCTTGTCAACTTGACAAATAAAATTGTTCATTATGAGACAAATTGCCCTTTTTTGCCCCCTTGTTTGTCTGGTAGAATGTGTTAAAATGGGAAAATGTTCATTATATATATTTCAGTTTGAGACCCCCTAATATCTGGTAGCCACATTGAGCCCCAATTAATTTGGAAGTCGAGCCAGGCAGACTCCTAATTGGGGGGCAAGCTTTCCCAATGCTATTTTCTCTATCCACAAGACTCAAGCTTTTTAACATTTGACCCAACTGGTATTGTTCCTTGACATTTACATATTGACAAGTGATATATTTGTGGCAGACAACTCGATGAATAATATGAAACTTCCACTCATCTACCTGATGGATTGCACATTGAACGACTGCAGTTTAATCCTAAAATCAGTAAACGAGGTTAGTTTATATTCATATCTGATTCATTGTGAAATATGGTACTTTTGGCCCAATCAACCTGTAACTTACCATGTTGAGATTGTATGAATCCATTTTTGCAAAATGAAAAAGATTGATTTATTTTTTTCTAAACTTTCAATAAACCTGAGCTTTGCAGAGGGAAGTTTATCCTGCTCTGATGTTATTCCCAGCTGAAACTGAAGCAGTTATCTCTTACAATGGAGATGTGTCAGTAGCTAATATAATCAAGTTTATAGCTCATCATGGAAGTAATTCCCATCATCTCTATGGTGAGAAAGGTAACTTCTGAATCATCATTCATATGTGCATCTTTTAATCTTTGAAGGAAACTGATAAACTTTGAAGTTTTCACCCTTCTTTTAACTGTTGTTCGTGCACACTCTTTCCCTTCTTCCGTTTTTAAAATTTCCTGTTAGTATAGAGTCTATAGAGTACATTTTTTTGGTGTACTTCTAATTTCCTTTATCTGACCTACATGGTTCTAGTGTCTGCATTTTTAGTTCCATTTCTTCTTAGTTAGAGTGTCTCAGCGTCCTCAACATGATTGTTCTTTTTAAATTGATAAACCATTAGTTGGCACTTACTGTGCATTTTTTTTTTTTTTTTGATAATTTTGGGTAAGGGGTGGGTTTGCTAGGAGTTGAACTCAAGCTCTCATGCCACACGGCACAATAATCTTTGCCACTAGGCCTAGAGGTTATTGGTGCTGTGCTTTCAAAAGAGGGAACAATAGCAGTAAAGGCACTCTAAGAACCCTGGTATAATTTTTCTCAGAATGATGTTTAATTTTGTCCTTGAGAATGAAGAAAGGACTCTTCTAGCTGTTCTTTTTAATGCTTTTTTTTGGTAGGCAAATGCTTCTCTGGCTTGATGGTGGAAAGCATGTTCTGTTTTCCATTTAAGCTTCAAAGGATTTGAATTCAAAGCATGTTCTGTTTTCCATTTAAGCTTTAAAGGATTTGAATTCTAAGTTCCATTTTCAGCCCCTGTGCAATGAACTGAATCATTTGAGTTTGTATTGCTGGTAGTGCTCATTTATGTTTGTTCAGTTTTGTCCAAACCTATACATAATAAACAGGGAATGTATCTACGAAGTCCTTCTTTTATAGGGACCAGATAAAATTTGTCCCTGTACTATTAAATGGATCAATTTAGTCCCTGTAGTACAGGGACCTGCTAGGTACACTCATCCATAGTCCACGATTATAAGTGAGGTTCTAAATCAAACCTCTAGTTACTGTATGAAGGCGGCATTGAACAGGTGTTGTTTGTTTTTGCAGTTTCTATTTTTTTTTTTTTCTTTCCTTCACTGTTTAAGATAAAACCGTATACTTTGTTCTCCCTGGTTTTGGTAGGAATTTTATTGACTACCGCTGAAGCTGTGAAGAATCAGGCTATACTCGAGGATTCTTCTGGAGTTTCAGTTAATGAAGAAGGTCAATTTGAAAAGGACAAATTTCATGAAGTTATATTGAAAAACCAGAACCCAAAACGAGTTGCCTATTCGAAATACAATGGGGGCAAGTCGAGGTCGCCCATGTCAGTTGGCTCGCATAAAGCCACATTCAAGGTGGTTGTTGGTTCAATCCTTACTGCCACCGATAAACTTCTCGAGGTCATCCCATTCGATAACTCAAAGATTATCATTGTGAAGGTGGATGAAGAAACTGGATTTCAGGGTTTGATATTTAACAAGCAAATCAGATGGGACGCTCTAGATGAACTTGAAGAAGGGTTAGAGTTCCTAAAAGAGGCTCCTGTGTCTTTCGGAGGCCCAGTTTTAAGACGTGGGATGCCCTTTGTTACTTTAAGTAAGAGAGTTAGTGAAGTGCAGTACGTTGAATTACTTCCAGGTATCTACTTCCTTGACCAATTTGCCACGGTTGCTAATATCGAAAAGCTAAAGGCTGGAAATCAGTCGATGAGCGACTACTGGTTTTTCTTTGGTTACACGGGTTGGGGCTGGCACCAACTGATTCAGGAGATTAGGGAAGGTGCTTGGACTGTAAGCGATGATAATGAGAGCTTAGATTGGCCGTTGAATTGAGAGTATTTCAAATATCAAAGGCAGTTGGACTTGTACGGACAGAAAGGGAAATGGAAAAAAAGGGGAAACATTTCTTGGCTAAGCTTGTAAATATGAGATTTTGGTAGTTCACTTTCTCTTGTAACAAAATTTGGGATTGTATTTTTGAATTTGGATTTCATTTTTCTACAAAGGCTTTCTAAATGATGCTCACCAATAGTAATATACACTATTAACGTACAATAAATTTAATGAAAATATTTCATTAAAAATTAAATCACTCGGATGTATATTACTATTTAGGCTGTTGTTTGATAATAAGTGTTCTTCTACATTATTAACAAAATGATTAAATTTCTATTTTCAGCTTAAATTTATAATTTAATTTTATATTTTAATTTCTTTTACATAAATTAGTATCTTAACGTTTATAATATTATTAATCTACATAAAATTTAAAAATTGTTATTGTCAGATTTCTCCATTAAAGTTAGGTCAATTACAATACTATTATTATTAAGTGAAGATTTTTTCAATTTTAGAATGTCACACCAACAAATTTAATAAAAAATTTAGTGTTAAAAATTGAAAACTAAATTCTTAAAAATAAAAATAAATTTCAAATATAAAATATAACATTTAAATTTTAATTCTAAAATTTAACTTACAAATAATTAACCAACATAAAATGTGGATAGGCCAAAATAATTAACCAAGTAAAAACCATACTAATTTTGTTTTTTGAAGGAAAAAAACCATACTAATTTATTTTAAAAGCAAAGGATTAATTTAAAACTTTATATAATTGTTAAACATAATAGTTGGATTCATGTCTCTCACTTCTCTTTTAACCTCGTTTTTCAATCAATACAAATTAGAATTCACACGACAGACATTTCAATTTATTAATAGAATGAAAGGTTTTAACGGTATGAGTAATATCGACGCGTAATTAATTTCTATGCTTCTATCTCCAAATGCTTATCTATACTATTATTTAAGTGTTTTATTATGTTGATGTTATCTTCAATCGAGTTACTAATTCAATTGTAAAATATAAAATACGCTTTTATAATTAGGATAAGTTATAGGATTCAAGAAACTTTAGCCTTTTTCATTTAAAAAAACAATAAAAGTTTACTCAGGGTGAAATTGAAACCCACATTAATTGCATCAATAAAACCTTTAATTTACTACTCAACTAAAACATAATTTTAATATTTATATAAATTTTTATTATATCATGCACACTTTATTACCTCCATAAGTTATATATTTATACTTCTATATTATTATTTAAGTGTTTTACTAAATTGATATCATATTCTCGGTTGTTAGATTACAAAAATGTTCTTCCATAATTAAAATAAGTTATATTATTTGAAAGTACTTGAATCTTTTTCATTAAAAATAAAATAAAAATATACATATGATAAAATTTAAACTCGAATCAAACTTTAATTTATCATTCAACTAAAACATTATTTTTATTAATATGGTTGTTAATTGAATTAATATCACATGTCAACTAATATCACAATTAATGACAAAACTACGATAAATAATTATAATTAAAAATTAGGAGGGTATAAACTGCACCGCATAATTCTAATCCATTTAATATTGTTTATCTAATATATTTATATGTTTAAATTTTATTTTACTCATAATTTAATAATTTAATTTAATTTTTATTTTAATACACTACATATTTCATATGTTATTAAAATCAATTAATTTCAAATCATAAATTTTATTGTTTATTGTATGTTATTTTAAACACATTTGTATTCTAAATCCGTGATTTTTTACAAGCATAAGATTTCTAGTTTGGTTTTAGGAGAATTCAGACAAAATATATATTAAGCTTTGAAAACATTTAATAACAAGTAGTATTAAAATATAGAAAAGTAGTAAGAATATAACGAAGACTAAAAACGAAATTTATGAATATAAACATGGATACAAAATAATAAAATTGCCTTGAAAAATCATATCTATGCCAAAAAAAACATGAATAGAGCACCTGTTTTTCGATGAGTCCCAATTTTATTTGTGAAAAGAAACTGGTTATAGGGCTTATGGCAGGATTTTTCACAAAAATTCTAGTTTTGCCCAATCAATAATGTTATTAGTGGATTATTTCTTGCCTGCAAGATAGATGCCTGATGCGACAGCCACACCGGCAGCCGCAATGCCCAGCGATACCAGAATTTTGCCGGTTGAAACTGTCGGTTTCTTTGAAGGAACTGTCATGAGATCATCTATCAAAACAGGCTGCTTCCAATATTTCTTAATTCCTTGCAAGTGGCCTTTACCGACAACCGCAACGACTGAACTATGCTCACTCGCTGTTCTTAGTAACGTGGATGACATGAACCTGAATGTTTATGCAAAATTTGGATGATTAAACACAATATTTAACATAAAGTATAAAATGTGTACTTCAGATAACATAAAAAGAAATGGCTTCATAATGACTTAACACCAGCAGACTTAAATCTTGAATGGTTATAAATTTTGAAGACAAAAAGGAAGAAAACCGTACGATTTAGATTTGCAGTCAAGAAAGTCTCCAAAAGAGTAATATTGATGTTACCCAGAGTCGATGTGTCAGACATGGGCATCTGTACAAAGAAGGTATGCTCATTTTCTCTTAAGTTCTTTTTTATATATATTTGGCTAGTCATGTCCTTTTATCCATGTTCTAATATATGATGGACACAGGTACTTGAGAAGAAATAAAAGCTCGAGTAACAAAATCTAATACAGATAAATTGAAAAGCATCTAAGGGAGCAAACGAATACTAACTGGTCTCGTTCATGTACAAGAGTTTCCATTAGAGTAGGGAATTCCTTGCTCATTTCTTGAATCACAAGGGTCAGCATGTCAACATCATCCATGTCCTTCAGCTGAACGTAAAAAAGAAAAGAAAATATATAGCATCATAAGGATTTTTGTTTTCATAACTCCAAATGTAAAGAAAGTAAATAGACTGATTACAAACTAAGAGAATACGAAAGTTCACCATTTTGTTAAGCTCTTCAGGGCTGGGCAAGAAGACAGCTTGAAAAAGTAAGGAATACAGTAACTTAATCTTATGCCAAAGTGGCATTTTCCCCCAGGTTCTGCACAAAGTAACCTGTTTCATCCAATCAAATCTTTGAAAATGCTTGCAGGCCAAGATTAAAAATAAATGTACATAAAGTGCTACCATAGCATGAAATGTTGAGAAAACGGTAGCACTGCCATATGTAGCACCACAAAGACACCATATTTAGCATGCTGGAAGACTTATGCACATTATCATGCAACCAACATTAGGTGTTTATGGTTTCATAAAGAAATTTAGTTGAGAACTGCTGGTCCAACTTCATTTATTGAAGAACATGATATAAAAAACATAAACACCTTCTCAACAACTTTCCCTGAACAAAGCTAGATTGTTGTACGCACAATTGAGTTTTTCCAACATCTCTAGACAATGTTGTTTTCATGAAGTAATCACACACAGCAACTGGTGAAATATCTTACCTGCACAGGACGATCACCAAGAATCACCTTGCCACCATACTTCATTGCTTCTTCAAATGCCACACGAAATTCAGACCCAGGGAAAACCTCAAGCCTGCTGGCAACCTATCAGTATTAAGTAATGATTTAGGACACATAAATTTGCTTTACTTGATTAGGGAACAACAATGCCCAAAGAACTATGGAGACAAAAGGTACAATCAGGAGACAAGCACCTTAGCAAGAAACCAGCTATAAAGGATACCGAACATGTTATGCTTTTTCTTCCACATATCTACCATTTCTGCCATGGTTGGTACCTGGTAGATTCAAGTTAGAAGAAGAAAGGTAAGTAGCGGAATATTAAAGCCTACACCATCCGAACAGTTTTGCAACCAAAACAAAAGCCCAGTGTCAGAACTATGTTATGCAAAGATAATTAGGGCATTCACAAGAATATCAAAAGAGTGCAGCAAGCTCGAAAACACAGTAGCAAAAATTATCTCTTCAATAACCAACCTCCAATATATCTACACCATCGTGTTAGCCTTCCCTTCAAGCAAGGAATTTAGTAAAGAAAGAACAACATCAGAGAACAAACCTTTAAATTTTGTGGAGTAAGCACTGCAACTCGGCTTGAGCATAACTCCAAGAAAACAACCTGTGGGAAACCAATTTTAAAAAGAAAATGCATTTGAGTTTTGATGTTCAAGTTAATTGTTAGGTGAATTTCAAGTCACCTTACAAACAAACGCAGGCAGCTAACCTGCTAAATGATCCATCCATGAATCAAGAGATAGATAGTTTCAGAAGAGAAGCACCTGTGGTTTCAAATAACTGATTACAGCTTCAACTTCTCTGCACGATTCCTGCAAAACCACAAGAAGTAAAATATCAATCTCCTCCTACAATACTCATCGCACATCCTATAAATCACCAATGATCTTCAGGTAATTTAAAAGTTTTTTTTTTTAATTCTATCAATTTCCAACATTTTCTCGTTAACCAAACAGAAACCGTGACGAGCACGTGCCAGGGAGACATGCGCAGTCCCAACCAAGTACACATCGCAATTGCCTCCCTCAGCAGAGGATTCGCACGACAGAACCATCACGCTCCTCGCAATCTCTTCCGGGAGCTCCACATTCCTTCTCTCCGAGGAATCAGATCTTTCGTTCCTAGAAACATCGTCATCGTTTCTGTCGTAATTATCCTCGTCCCGGATCTCTTCTGCTGCTGCTTCTTCTTCTTCTTCCTCCTCCTCCTCCTCCTCCTCCTCCTTTTCAACGTTCACGATGCTATCGCTCAATGCGTCCACGACATTAGGGTTAGGGTTGTCGATGTGCACAAAATCCTCGCCGCTCGGGTGATCCGATTCTGTCAGTATCGGCTCCATTGCCGGCAGTGGGGGCTCGTAATCGAGACGGTTGACGGTGGTGAGAATGGTAAAACCTAGGGGTTTGACGACCGTGAATTGTTTTTAGTGAGAGAAGGATGGCATGAGAACGAGAAGAGTGACTCGGGCGAGATGACTGGGTTGAGTGGACGAGTCAAAGAGTATCATAAAAACCGTTCCGGTTATGTGATTTAGGACCGAGAGAATTGGAGTTTGTAACTCTGGCCTACATTATCAATTTGAATTATTTATTTGAATGGGTAAACTATCAAAATAGTCACTTTTATTTGTTTTAGGTTACATTTTAGTCACTTTTATTTGAAATGTTACGTTTTAGTCACTTAAATTATCGTTCTATTACAAAATGGTCATTGAGTTGTTAACTGTTGTTAATGGTGTAACGACAATCTGACCTGGCCCATTATTTCATCATATTAGACTAAAATTTTAAGTTAAATTGCACAACTAGTCCTTGTACTTTTTTTTTGAAATATTTAACATTTTTCTTTTTATTTCTTTGTTTTCCTTCTCCTTCTCCCCTTTTATTTTTCTCTCTTCTCATATTCTTCGCTGCAGAAAGACAATATTCGCCCACCAAATAAACCATGTCCTTGTTTCTTTCACATGATTCCTAAATTGAATATCAATCAAAATCAAATACCAATCATTCTTAATCAAATCTAGATTTGAATATAACCTAATTTTGAAACTAAAACTAGATATAACTAGTCAATATAAAAAACCATATCTTTAATCAAATCTAAACATAAATTGAATTCTTTATATTCAAAATATATTTTTTTCCTTTTCCAAAATTTGACAGAATCGTGTAGATTATTTCTTTCCTTTTCTTTTATTTTCTGACGAATAAAATTAAGAAAATGATAAATTGATCTAAACCTTCTTGGAATTACCAAACAAGCTTGATTGGAAGCCGAACATGGATGAACCGAAGAGAGAAAGGGAGTATGGAACCAAATTGGTTTAGGTAAAGTTAAGGGTTGTTTCATATAGTGGTCGTTTTAGTCATTGAGAGTGTCGAGCTAGTTTGAAGAATCTGTGAACAATGTAGTTGATAAGGTGGTCGTGGGGGTTGGTTAGGAGTTTGAAGGAATGGGCTTAGGAAACTTTTTTGAGGGTAGACCGCCATATGTCACGATTGGCGAGGTCTTCGAGTGAGGTGAGCTTGTGGACTAGGTCATTGAGAGATTCGAATTGGTTCGTCAAAGTGGCAGTGGATGGTGATGGTTTGTAACATGGATGAGAATGTACGAGGCAAGTTTTATTTTGGTTTCAACTTTCACCTTTTCTTGTTTCAGAAACATAAAAAAGTTATGTTAAAAAAATGGAAAACATAGAAAAAATATGTTAAAAGAAATGGAGAAAGGAGAAAATAGAAGGAGAAGCAGAAGAGAATAGGAAAAAAAAAGAAAAAAAAGAAAGTTAAAATAACATAAAAATTTTAAATTGCTTAAAACGAAAAAATATAGGGACCAATTATATAATTTAACTTAAAATTTTCATTTGAAATGATGATTTAACATGCCACGTTAGCTTACCATTACACCGTTAACGACAATTCACGGCTCCGTGACTAAAATGTTACAAATCGATAACGTAAGTGACTAAAACGTAACATTTTAAACATAAGTGATTAAAATGTAACCTAAAGGAAACAAAAGTAATTATTTTGGTAGTTTACCCTATTTTAAAAGCATGAAAGTAATGGTTGTGTGTAGAATCAAGTGTTACAAATTTTGATGCAAATTTAGCATTTGTATCTTGTGGATAAAATAATGATTTTGGAAAATTTTTACTTGTATTTTTCAATTTTGAAAAATTTAAAGAAATTATACTTATAATTTTTTCTCCAAAAAAATACACATCAATAAATTATAAATAATCAATACATAGATATGACATATAATGCATATGATAAAACACTATAAGTTGATGCATAAATGTTATTGTCTGTGTTGATAATGCAAAGAAATTGAAAAAAAATATTTTTAAACAGTTATGATTTGACAAAATCAGAATCTAGCTTTTAAACAGTTACGATTTGACAGAACCAAAATTTGGCTATTGAGGTTTTTTAGGAAACCGACTCTGCAAATTTACCATTTTGCTCCTTCAGAAAACAATATAAATAGGAGGTCATTCTCATCATTTTTTCATAGAACACAATAAGAGAAAAAACAACTTCTTTCATCCTTCCGTTCTCTAAATTCTGGTGTTCTACGAAATTACACGAGAGGAAAATTCTGTCTAGGAGACTGAGTTTTAAGCAGGACCATCTGTGACCCCTCCAATCTTTGGGAATTGAACCTAGTGTGTTTTCTTCAAGTTTATTTTTCGATCAAATTTTTGACCAATTGCTTTTGTTTTTTCAGTTTCGATTCCTTTTGAGAATAACAATACCAGTTGTGTTCCACATTCTTTATTTGGGTGCACGAATATTGAAGTATTATGTTAACCTTGGGGCAACGTCCACTAAACGATTACACCGATCAGGGAAAATTTTCTTCTAAGGTAATGGTTCTTCCACGACACAATGATTGCTTTATTTATTTACACTTAGTTCGATTTCCTGTCAGCGCTAATAGTTTTACTTTGCAGTAGTATATTTCCAACATTTTAGACGCAAATTATACTACTGTTTAAACATGAGAATTGTTTCTGTTTCCCGCTGTTGGAACCAATGAAAACTCTTACAAGCAAAGAGCTAGAGTAAACTTGAGGATCGTTGGAGCAAGTGAAGTGTCCTATTGAGGCAATCAGTTTGAAGGTACTTAAGTAGTGCAGAGTGTGCCTAAGTAGTATTGGAGTGGTTGCAAGCTTCATCTGTGTTGGCTAGTAGGTCATTGCGATCAAGATGGGCTTAGAAGGCCTAGCGAGATTGAGTTGAGAGGTCAGAGGTCCTTTGAGTTTGAGTGGGTTCGAGGACTCTTGAGTTTGAGTTGTTCGAAGGTCCATTGAGTTTGAATTGGTCTGAGGACCGTAAGTGGATCGCTAGATCCTTGTGTTTGGGATAGGGCTTACGATGCCCTTATCCATGATAAGCTACTAATACATGAGATTTGTGGAGCTAGTTCAAGCGTCACTGAGTTTTTAACTAAAGTAGACTAAAGTATTATGGAGTCCGAGAGCTTGAATAAGAGAACTAGTAGGGGATGTCTTGTTCAAATAACCTATGGGATTATGCGAAGAAATGAGTGGCGTCCCAGAGTTTGGGGGAATGAACATCAAAGTTCAAAATTGAGATTGAGATTGCCCTAGATTGGTGGTTTCACATGTGTTATGGTTGGCCAAGATGGCCACACCTAATAGGATGACTATGGAGGGGCTGGGATGGCTTAAGTTGGGGATAGCCAATGTGTCTGAATTTCCCATGTTGAGAACTTTTGTGTTGGTGCCGCAGGGGACGGTTGACATAAACCATGTCTAGAGGGACACATCTAACGGGATGCCACAAGAGTATGGATTTAGAGGGATGCTTTTTTTAGTATCAAAGACATGGTAATATTTAGTTATCAAAGGGTCATACCATTAAGGGTTCCTGAAGTTGTAACCTGATGATTATGTGTTGTGGCATTGAGTTTGAGTGTTCAATAAAGGAATGGGCATAGACCTACACCAACAATTGAGATGAGACCAAGTTCAAGTCTGTAACACCCCTAACCCGAAACCATATCCGAAATAGGGTTAAGAGGTATTATCGATCATTTAGAACATTTTCATCTAAGTTTACAACACATAGTCAATCATCTTCAATCACTCTCATATACAAACATGTTGTCCCTTATCAAGGTATATGAGACCTTTATCACATGATAAAGAGGGGTCGGGACTAAATCAAAACACATACAGAAGTTCTAAAAAACATAACAACTTAACCAAAATACAGGGGATACACGCCCGTGAGGGTAGGTCGTGCCTCACCCACGGCTATTTGACACACCCGTATGTCTTTCCATGGTCATATACTGCCAAAATCAACACGGTCACCAAGCACGCCCGTGTCCTAAGGCCATGTACTACTAGATCATATACTGCTATTTCTCACACGGCCACCAAGCACGCCCGTGTCGAGGCCGTGTGCTACCAAGCTACATTCTACCAATTCACCCACGGTCTATAGGCACGCCTGTGCCACAACCGTGTGACATTATAGGCCATTTATAAGGCCAAGATGCCACCCACAAGGGTCAAACCTACAAGCCATATTAACCAAAACATCTTATGCACATATTACCACCAAATACATACCAAAATAGTCTTTCAACCCATGCATATTAGACAACCAAAGTAACCACACTAATAATACATTTAAGATCCATTTCAACCATGCTATCTTCCAAAACCAATACATATGACAAAAACATAGTACATTCATTTACTTATCTCAAAAGCATGATCATTTCATGAATCAACTAACCATACCAAAACTTGTAATCACATAACTTATTCATCCAAGCATTCATCATCTCAAAACTTGCCAAAACATATGGCTAAGTTCATTTCATAAACATATACACATAACTAGCCTATACATGTCATATTTCAACTATATACATCCTTTCCAAAGTACCAAAATGTAATGCCGATAGTGTGATTTAGAAACTGACGATCTCTGATCTGAGCTAGCTTTACTGACACTGCAAGGTAGAGAAACAATTCACATAGTAAGCTTTCCAAAGCTTAGTAAGTTCGTAACAAAATACATTAAATCAAAACATGTCATCACGTAGATTAATTCACAATCTAATATCTCATTTCATCCAAACTAGTAAATTCAATAAACCTTTCACAAAATCATTCGAAATTTCATCAACAACATAGGTTTCGAACATACCTTAGCCAACACTTAGTTGTCAAATATTTAAGCTACTCAATATTCATGAATCACATAGATTGACATTCGTCCCTTCTTCAGTTTATTTGCACACTTAGTGCCTAAATAGTTAACCGAAGCTTAATTAGCATTGCACACTTAGTGCATTATATCAAACCGATCTTGAATCGGTATCGCACACACAGTGCCAACCACATAGTCAAAGCTTATATTACTCCGCACACACACAATGCTATTCATCTCGATCACATTTCGAATTTGCACACTTAGTGCCGTTTAACTCAATCTATCACATAGCATCCACATTTAACAATATCATACCATTCATTTCATAATGTTAAACACAATTAAATATACGTATTATGTACGAACTCCTCTCTTGGTCTATACACATTCAAATTCAATCCATTCAATCATCAATTCATTCATTTTAATCCAAACACACATCTTTAGGGAATTTTGCAAAATAGCCCACACATTAACACATTTTGACACTTTAGCCCTTAATTCATCAAATCACCAAATACACAAAATTTGCTTGTACTCAAGCCTAGTCGAATTCTTACTATGCTCATACAAGTCCACACATTTCATTTATTTCACATTTTAGTCCATTGCCATCCACTAACTCTAAATATGGCCTAATTGCCTCATAAGGCCTTTACTTTATAAAGACAACAACAATTAGGTACTTATAAATCAGTACATAGCTTTTACTCTTTATGCAATTAAGTCCATTCTCTTAATTCGACACTAAAGCGATCAAATCATCACACAGAATTTTCACACAGACTATGTCACATATTATTCACACAAAAAATAATATTAAATTAACATTTTAACCTCAATTTGTGGTCTCAAACCACTGTTCCTACTAGGGTCTAAACCAGGCTGTTACAAAGTCTATGTCCAATACGCGTTGAATGGATTATAACCTTAGTCCTTGAAGGCCCAAGATGGACTTGAGACTGAAATGTCAACTTGATGCAATAAGGTTACTAAAAGTATGGCTTTATGTCGATAAGGGCATCGACATAGTAAGTAGAGGAGTGTCATGGTCCACAATTTACTATGCTAGTTATCAAGGTTGAGCTTTCCCCAAATGGTCTTGAGTGAAATTAAAGTACAATAACTTGGAAGTTGGAATTTTTCAAATACCCTATAGTCCTAAATGGATGTTGTGATAGAAATTAGGTAACTAATAAAGTTGGATTTACAAGTAGGTATGTCTTTATTTTGGGTAGAGCAATTATTTCTTAGAAGTCTGCTAAACAGAGATGTATTGCTCGCTCCATAATGAAATCAAAGTTTATAACTCTTGATTGAACCAAGAAAGAGGTTGAGTGGCTTAGGAATCTACTTGTAGAGATTTCTTCATGGAAGAATGGAGTACTTGCTTTGGAGTACGTGAGGTTAAAAGAAACCTAGCTAATCCACTAACCAAAAGGTTAAGTAGAAAAATGGTTCTTAATTTGTCAAGGGGGATAGGTTTTCAAGCCCAATGGTTGAATAATTCATGGTGGATATCCAACTTAGTTCTCTAAGTTCAATGTGGTCAAACAAAACCATGGAAAGACTCATAGTGTACATTCTAACTATCTCTATGGAGAATGATGTACATGTATAAGGTTGAGTTCTCATTCTTAATGAATTCATATCCTAGGATTTGGGTGGTCCTATTAAGACAAATTTGGTGAATTCACCGAATTTAAATTTGAGAGGATGAGCTTAATAAATGCTCTTAATGATTTCATAGACCTGATTCGAGTGGTCTATATTAAGATAAACTTGATGAAATCACCTACATAAGTGTGAAGGACTAGCCACCTTCTATGAAAGACATTGGGCAATCTTTCTATAGCACTGACCAACATCCCAATGTGCATTGGATAAAACTTGTTGATCTATCGTAGAACATCAATTGGATCTGAGATTAGTCATTTGTCATGAGTTAACCCCTATCTTAACAAGTTCAAGATTCATGCACTTGTTAAAGAGAAGAATCACTCATTTCACTATGCACTAATTCAAATCTGTAAGATACTGCTTAAGCTGCTAATTTCACTGCTACTCTTATCAAGTTTTACCTTCTTCTTTTTCATGTTTATAAAAATTACATTGCATTAGTGGGGGAATGTTGGTAATACAAAGAAATTGACAAAAAAATATTTTTAAACGGTTACGATTTGACAAAATCAAAATCTAGCTTCTAAACTGTACGATTTGATAGAACCAGAATTTAACTGTTGAGGTTTTTTAGGAAATTGACTCTGCAAATTTACTGTTTTGCCTCTTAAAAATAGTATAAATAGGAGGTCATTCTCCTCATTTTTCATATATCACAACAAGATAAAAACAACTTTTCTCATCCTTCTGTTTTCTAAATTCTAGTGTTCTACAAAATTACATGAGAGGGAATTTTGTCTAGGAGATTAGGTTTTAAGCGGGACCATTTGTGACTCCTCCAATCTTTCTTAAGAATTGAACCTAGTGTGGTTTTGTCAATTTTCTTCTAGTTTATTTTTTGATCAAAATTTTAACTAACTGCTTTTGTTTTTCGGTTTCGATTCCTTTCGAGAAGAGCAATACCAATTGGGTTCCACTTTCTTTATTCGGGTGTACTAATATTGAAGTGTTATGTTAACCTTAGTGGGTGATATCCACTACACGATTACACCGATCAGGGCGAATTTGCTTTTAAGGAAGTGGTTCTTCTATGATATAGTGATTGCTTTATTTATTTACACTCAGTTTGATTTCCTGTCAGCACTAATGATTTTGTTTTGTAGTAGTATATTTCCAACAGTTTGCAAGAAAAATATAACAGCCTGATTTTTAGTGGTGTTGAAAATAGTGGTTCGAGCCACCAAATCTAGCTAGTAAGTTCGTAAATATTGTGAAATATGGTTTTAAAAAGGTTTTTGAATTAGTAATTTGTGTTTTATAATGATTTATTAGGTTAAGTGGTTATTGGGACCTCGTTTCTATAAACTGAGCCATAAATATTTTTTATAAATATTTAAGAAATGTCATTAACGTAGTATTAAAGTTTCGTTGAAAAATTTTAACGTTTCGATAATTAATTAATTAAAAAGGGCTAAATTGAAAAAGATACAAAACTTGCCAATTATAATATTTAAGAGATTAAATGGCTTGAATAATAAAAAGAGGAAGGACTTAAGAAGAAAATATACAAAAATCAAAAGGGTGAGGCAGCATAAGGAAGGAAAATAATAAAATAAAGCCATTCAATGGCAAAATTGTAATTTAATTGAAATTAAAATGAAACAAATTGGAAATTGAAAATTTTCTAGACATTTCTTCTTGTTTCGGTCTAAACTACCATAGGAGAGAAATTTTTAAGCTGGTCCTTCATATTTTTCTTCATGTAAGTTCAATTCTTACCCGTTTTTTGTAATTTTTATGTTTTTGAGATTATTCTTGTCGAAACCATTTTTTTTGTTTGAAAACGGGCCGACTTTAAGAAGAAAAACAGAGTCGCCACCAATCTTTTTGAAGTGTGATTGGGTCACTTTAGAAAATATTTTAGTCTTTAATTTTAAGAAAAGCGGGCTCGAGTCGATTACGCACGAGGAAGGATTAGCACCTCATAACGCCCAAAATTGATACCGTGTTGATTGATTAATGTCCTTAATATCGAAAATTAGAAAATATTTTAAAGTATGGAAAAATGTTTGGATGACTCAGATTGATATCAAAACTCTCTTGTTAGAAAAGTGAAATATCATGTCCAAAGACGATAGGACACGATGCTTCAAACTCTCGATACCAAGATCATTTTATGATTTCCAAAATACATGTAGTGCAATTTGAAAAGGGTATTTCACTATTTGGCTAAACTAAACCGGAACCCAAAGACGATTGGGTACTATTCCTTGATTTCAATCATGAAATATTGCCCTTATTTGAGAAATACGAACAAAAATCATGAAGGATATCTAGTTGTTTAGACGACAGAAAGTCGAAACCAAAGACGATTGAGCACGAATTTCTTGAACTTCCAAACACGAAACATTGCCTTATTTTCAAAAATACGATTGAAATCTTTAAAGGACATTTAGTGATCGGACGACGAAAAAATCGAAGCTCAAAGACGATTGAGCACGATTCTCGAACTTCCAACCACGTAATATTACCTTTGTAAAACCCTTTTTATGAATTTTGGGAAAAAAAGTAAAACGTTAAGATGTAATTCAAAATCATTGATCGACATGGGATGATAAGAACAAAATATATAAATTTCAATAGTAAATTACCAAAAAAGATAAAAATAATGAAGGTAATGAAATAACGAAAGTAGCAATATTAATATTGATAAAGAAAACATAAAATAATAATAACCATAGCAATAAAAATAAAAATAATAGAGACATATATATATACACATAATAAATATAATAATAAAATAATAGTAACCATATTGAAAATAACAGTGAATATAATAGAAATAATAATAATGGATATAATAGAATATAATAAAACAATTTAATAATATTAATAATAATATATGTAAAATAGAGGCAATTGTTTGATAGAATATGGATATAATAATAATATAAGAATAAAAAAGTAAGTAAAATAATATATAATAATAGTAAAGATACTAGAAAAAATATAGTTTAATAATATCGTAACCAAAATATTTAAAAAATAATTGATTTAATGATAAAATAGCGAAAAATAATTAAAAGGGGACTAAATTCGAACAAAAACATAAGCTTTGGGCCAAATTTAAAGTAAAGGAAGATGAATGGGCTAACTCGCGATGCGCGCAATTTAGGGGGACTAACATAGCAAATAATCCCACCCTTTAAAACGCAAAGACCAAGAGTAATTGGACTAAATTGAAATAAGGAGCAAACTTTTGGGCCAAATCGGAATAAAGAAAACACGATTATGAAACCACGAAAAGCGGAGGGCTAAAGCGCGAATTGCCCTCCCTAGCAAAAACACTGGATCTTATCCTCATGCGGGTGGGTCATGGTCGAGGCCCAAAACAACGTCGTTTTGGCCTCTGAACCCACTTATCAAAACGACGCCAGATTATGGGGTATAAAAGCTGAAAAAAATTTTAAAACATCTCATTTCTCTTCATTCTTTTCAAACACAAAAGGAAAAAAATTTTAAAACTCTCTCACCTCCGTCTCACTGGATTCGGCCAAGCTCGCCATTGGCGCTGCCACCATGGCCACGTCATGTGCCACCGCCAGCGTCGTGGTTGAATTTGAAAAAAGTGAGTTTTTTCTTCTTCTTTTTTTATTTCCTTTGAAACTCCTATAATTTTTTTTTAAAAAAAAGGAAAACCCCAAAAAACAGATTTGGGAAAAAAAAAAAAACGAAAAAGGGAAAAAAAATGAACCTTTGTTCTTTGGATTCTCTGTATTTCTCTGAATTATTTTTCTGTTACCAGTGTATTTTTTCTTTTCGTATCTCTCAAAAAAAACCCCCATAAAATCGATTTCTGTTGTGGCTTTTATAGCCTCTATTTTACAACTTATTTGTTTCTATTTTGCAGTGCGTGTTCAAGCACGTCTCGACGGCGTGGTGGAGTGGCGACGTCTCGGTGGTATCTGGCCTCAAGACGTTATGGAAAGAGGGCCTTGTTTGGCGGCGTTAAACAATCTGCTAGGGTTTTTCATCTCTGTTTTTAGGTTTTGGGCTAAAGACTTGGGCTAGGGTTTAGTCTGATGAATTTGGGTTTTGGGCTTGTTTATTTTATGTTTTAATGGGTTTTTAAAAATTGGGCTTGGTGAGGTGAAAATTGGGTCATACAGTTACAATTAGGTCCAACTAAACCTTACCTTTGTTTTTGATTTTATTAAAAATTTTGGAAGTTTCCATTGATTAATATATATGATTTTAGTTATTAAATGATGAATTTGAGATATTAATTGTTATTTAAAAGTATTTTATTAAGTGATTTTGATGAATTTCTATATTAGGGACTAAATTGTTGAAATAGTAAAAAAATACAAGGGTTTGTTGTGGAATTATTGCAAAAATGGGCTGTATTAAATGCCATGAATATTCGGATAGCATGATTTTGCATTAAAAATAGTGAATTTGCATGATTTGGGCTTAGGGACTAAATTGAATAAAAGTAAAACTTTAGGGGTAATTTTGTAAAAATGTCAAAAATGATCAAATTACATGAAATGAATTGTTTTATTGTCCAAATTAATAAATTGAATAAAATTATTAATTTAGATCAAGATCGGGTGGAAAATCGAAGAAAATAAAAAATTACCAAAATACCCTTGAATCTTGGTATTTCTGCAATTTAGCCAGGTAAGTTCGTATGGTTAAAATTTAATATTTTGTATAAATTGATGAATGGTATTATTTATTTATTCTATTGTTGGAAATGAATTATTGTTGGAATTATAATATTGAATTGGATTTCAGTTTGAATGGAACAGATTTGAGTACATTTGCAAATTGGTGTATGATGGTATTGAAGGGTGATACTGATGATTAACCAAGTAAACGGGGTTCAGCATTTGTTGCGAACTCTTGTGTTTTACTTTCTGTTTGGAGTGATTGGGTGGATCAGCTCCTACGAGCTTCTGTTCAACTCTTATGAGCTTCTATTAGCGTGTTCTAGTGGACCAACTCTATGAGCTTCTATTGATGATGTACTCTTATCTGTAAGCCGTTCTTCGTATGGAAAAAGATCGATAAGGTAAATTGTTTAATGAATTTGAAAGATTTGTTAATTATTGAATGATTAATGCCAATGTATAAATAATTGTGGTTTGATATGTGAATAGCTATTTACATAGAAATTGTGTGAATTGGGACATTGTTAATCAAATAAAAGATGTTAGCATGTGCAATTTGAGTATAGTATGAAATGATGTTGAAATGATGTGCTAATATGTATGAATTAAAAAGGTTGACATTTGATAGTTGATTGAAATGGATTTAATTTGTATATAAATTATGAATGTGTTGATTAATTAGATATTGGTTGTATTTGGACGTGAAATTAAACCCTATTAACTATATCGGGTTGAGTGGATATAGATGGCATACCTTAGGATAGGAAGAGTTCAGGATTTCTTTGACTTTGAGTCGATGAGGCACTAGGTGCCACTTTACTTGTTTAACCGATGAGACACTCGATGTCAAATGTATATAGCGTTAGCGATATTACTTGATTTATTCGATGAGGCTGTGGTGCCAACCGGTGTGTTGGTTGGACTCGTGTATCCATCCGAGTTCGAGTCGTGTTAAGAGGGGTAATTAAATAAAATGATAATATGATCGATATTGGATGATGTTGTATGAGAATTGAAAATGGGATAGTGATTTAAAACATGAAAATGAGTTATATACATAAATGCACTACCTCGTGTATTGATGATTGAGATTAGGCTTATGTCAAGCTTGAGATTATGATTGATGTAAATGCTTATGTCTGGTATTATACAAATGAAATGGTAAGTTCATAATTGACATGTGATATGATGAAAAAAGGATTGGTGAGTTGAATAATGTACTTATATATGAGAAATTATGTATGTTATGGTTGAACTTACCTATGTTATGAATAAATATATTAATTAGTTAATTGATGTTGTTATTTAAGTTTATGTTTAGTAAATAGAATGGAAAATAAGTAAAGGAAGTTATTCATAGTTTTATGAAAAGGTTAATGATGGTGTATAATGTTTATAAAATCCTATTAAGTTAAAATGATATATATATATATATATATATATATATATATATATGATGTTGATAGACTTACTCATTTATGAGTTAGTGGTTATGTAGTTGATAAATCTTGAGGCATTGATATAGCTTTATATTTAATATATAAAGTTTATTATTGAATTGGAATATTATGTTTAAAGTTTGTGCGAGCTTACTAAGCATTCATTGCTTACATAGTTGTCGGTGGAAAATCAAGGAAAATAAAAATTACCAAAATACCCCGAATCTTGGTATTTCGCGATTTAGCTGTGTAAGTTCGTATGGTTAAAATTTAATATTTTGTATAAATTGATGAATGGTATTATTTATTTATTCTATTGTTGGAAATGAATTATTGTTGGAATTATAATATTGAATTGGATTTCAGTTTGAATGGAACACAGGATTTGAGTACATTTGCAAATTGGTGTATGATGGTATTGAAGGGTGATACCGACAGATTAACCAAGAAAACTGGGGTTCAGCATTTGTTGCGAACTCTTGTGTTTTACTTTCTGTTTGGAGTGATTGGATGGATCAGCTCCTACGAGCTTCTGTTCAGCTCTTATGAGCTTCTATTAGCGTGTTCTAGTGGACCAACTCTATGAGCTTCTATTGATGATGTACTCTTATCTCGTAAGTCGTTCTTCGATGGAAAAGATCGATAAGGTAAATTTTTAAAGAATTTGAAAGATTTGTTAATTATTGAATGATTAATGCCAATGTATAAATAATTGTGGTTTGATATGTGAATAGCTATTTACATAGAAATTGTGTGAATTGGGACATTGTTAATCAAATAAAAGATGTTAGCATGTGCAATTTGAGTATAGTATGAAATGATGTTGAAATGATGTGCTAATATGTATGAATTAAAAAGGTTGACATTTGATAGTTGATTGAAATGGATTTAATTTGTATATAAATTATGAATGTGTTGATTAATTGGATATTGGTTGTATTTGGACGTGAAATTAAACCCTATTAACTATATCGGGTTGAGTCGGATATAGATGGCATACCTTAGGATAGGAAGAGTTCAGGGATTTCTTTGACTTTGAGTCGATGAGGCACTAGGTGCCACTTTACTTCGGTTTAACCGATGAGACACTCGGTGTCAAATGTATATAGCGTTGGGCGCATATTACTTCGGATTTACCCGATGAGGCACAAGGTGCCAAACTGGTGTGTTGGTTGGACTCGTGTATCCATCCGAGTCTGAGTCGTGTTAAGAGGGGTAATTAAATAAAATGATAATATGATCGATATTGGATGATGTTGTATGAGAATTGAAAATGGGATAGTGATTTAAAACATGAAAATGAGTTATATACATAAATGCACTACCTCGTGTATTGATGATTGAGATTAGGCTTATGTCAAGCTTGAGATTATGATTGATGTAAATGCTTATGTCCGGTATTATACAAATGAAATGGTAAGTTCATAATTGAAATGTGATATGATGAAAAAGGATTGGTAAGTTGAATAATGTACTTATATATGAGAAATTATGTATGTTATGGTTGAACTTACCTATGTTATGAATAAATATATTAATTAGTTAATTGATGTTGTTATTTAAGTTTATGTTTAGTAAATAGAATGGAAAATATGTAAAGGAAGTTATTCATAGTTTTATGAAAAGGTTAATGATGGTGTATAATGTCTATAAAATCCTATTAAGTTAAAATGAATATATATATATATATGTATATATATATATATATGATGTTGATAGACTTACTCATTTATGAGTTAGTGGTTATGTAGTTGATAAATCTTGAGGCATTGATATAGCTTTATATTTAATATATAAAGTTTATTATTGAATTGGAATATTATGTTTAAAGTTTGTACGAGCTTACTAAGCATTCATTGCTTACATAGTTGTTTATCCTTTATTTCACAGATTATCGGAAGCTCGATTGGGTTGGAAGCTTGTCGGAGTTATATCACACTATCCATCAGTTCTATCAGTACTTTCAGATGTTTTGATTTTGGTTATAATGGCATGTATAGGTTTTTTTGGATAAATGTTGGCCTATATGTGTTTTGTTGAGATAAGCCACTTATTTGACTTGTGTTTTGGTATTCGTATATGCATAATTTTCCTTATAATGTTAATGTGGAATGATTTGTGGTTGAATGATGAAAGGTAAAATAGTATTTGAATATGCGTATAAGGTATGTTTTATAACTTGGTGTGATTTGATACTATGCTATAGTAAGTGTATATGTATTTGATGCTTTGAATAAGTGATACAATTGGTACCAAATGTTAAGTTTTGGTAAATGATTTGCATGTTGTGTGTTAATGCAATTATACATAAAAGTTGGCTGATTCCTTGGTTACAAGGATTACATGATTAAACATGTTTATAATTATCATTTGAGGTGCCTAAGGGCTTATTGGTTGTATGTGAATATAATATATGTTTAAGACTTAATTTTGCTTGTTTTGGATGCCATAATATGACTTGTTTATATGCATAATGTTGATTGTAGGTTGACACCAAATTGGGTAAGAAATATGGCTTGTAAAATGACCTATTTTAATCGACACGGGCAGAGACACGAGTGTCTTTGTAACACCCCTTAGCCCTTATCCATCGTCGGAACAGGGTTACAGAACATTACCGGACATTTCAAAACAAATATGAACAATTATATAATAATACAACATACATATCATAATTTAATCATAATGTCCACTTATTGAGCCATCGAGGCCCAAATCACGTGTAAGAAACTTATCGGGACTTAATTGGAAATCTAGAGTTTTTTTTTTGTAAAATTTCAAAAATTTTCCTAAGTACAGGCCTCACACGCCCGTGTGGCCCAAGGACACGCCTGTGTGTCCTTAAACACGGCTGTAATCCAGGCCGTGTCTAACCCCGTGTAACTCTTCAACTTAGGCCACACAGCCAGCCACACGCCCGTGTGCTAGGCCGTGTACCTCACAAGGCTGAGACACACGCCCGTGTCTCTGCCCATGTGCGATTTCCTGAGCATTCTATTTTAATTTTTTACGATGCAGGGGACACATAACCTAACCACACGCCCATGTGTAAGCTGTGTGTCTCACACGATCTGGTCACACGCCTGTGTGCCAGGCCATGTGGACTCAAAATGAGCCTTAAACATCAAGTTTACCAACCCTACAAATCTTGAACAACAAGTAACTCAAAATCCAATTGTTCAACCAATTCAAAACACATTCAAAGACCTCTAATACATGCCAATTTCATCAATCTAAGGACCTAATCAAAGTACCCTCATTGATACTCTATTCATATTATCAAAACAATTCAATAAGTCATCAATCAAACCAATTTCTACATCATGCCAATTCAACTTAAATTTTTGCCTATTTGTATTCACTTTTGCATAAACTTAAAATTTTTATGTTAAAAGTTAACATATCACATATATTTATCTAACAACAACCATCATCATCTTATAATTTCATTTACATATACTTCTTAAAATGACATACAAAACATCCTAGGTACATGCCATTATCAAAAGGAAATAAACTTCACCACTTGAGTTCGGGATCGGCTCTGGATGCTAATTCGACAATTCGACTTTAACCTAACTCGCACGGAAACAAACCATATGCTGAGTATAAAACTCAGTGGTATTTCTATAATCCGAATACTTTAAAGAAAACAATATTATAAAGTATACACTTTTAACCAAATTTAAACATCAATCAATCAATAATTCAATTCATCCATTTAACCATCATTTCTCATCAATAGCTAATTCAAATAGATTTTCTCACTTTGATTCACATAACATTTAACAATAGCAATAATCTTTTCATGAACCCTTAGTTCATGTATTTCATTTGCAAAATTCAATTCAATGTCAAATTTCAAATTCACATTCAATATCAATTTTATTGCCAATTCATTTATTTACCCCTATTAACAAGACTCGGACTTTGAAAGGTACACGGATCCAACCAAAACACACCAGTATAAGTATGGCACCCAGTGCCTCATCGGATAATTCGAAGTAAAAAGTCGATATTCAGTGTCTCATCGGCCATGCCAAAGTAAGTTCGTAGCCAATACCTCATCGAATTTATCCGAAGTAATAATATGACACCCAGTGTCTCATCGACTCGTGGTCGGAGTATCTCTAAACTCTTCCAATCCTATGGCATGCCAACTATATCTACTCAACCCGATACAGATAATAGGGTTTTCAAATCATTTTTCAATTTCCAATCAATACACATTTCAAATAATCACACTTATACTCAGAATTCAATTCAATTTAATACCAATACTCACCTCAATTCCACTTACCATATATATATATAATAAATACGACAATTAATAATTAGGTTTGGATTGTAGAAATACAAATCGTAATTTTCTGAGTCACTCCTCGTCAACTTTTTCCTTTCTTAGTCGAGGTCTCCGGCGCAACGTTAGCTACGGAAATCGAAACAATTAAAAATTATCAATACAACACCAATTCACATCAATTATTTAAATTTATACTTAACTTTTGCCTAAATTCCAATTTAGTCCTTAAACTGAAACTAACTTTATTTTTCCACAACTAATTCTATATTTTCATTCAATTTCCACTTTAGACTAATTTTCAAATCTCTAATTTCACCATAAAACCCTAATGAAATTCTCTCAATTTAGTCCCTATTACTCAAAACTTATAGTTTATTTTACAATTCAATCATTTTCTCAATTCTAACTTGAAATTCTATCAATTTAACCCCCAATTCTTCAATTTATTCAACATGTACAACATCTAAAATCCACTAACTTCTAAAATTTCAACATAAATCAAGTAGTATTTTGTTCTAGGATTCTAAAAACATAAAAATTTCAAGAAAATGGACTAAATTGACTTACCAAATTAAGCTTGAACTTTAAAACCCTAATTTTTTTTTTCTTTTTCTTTCTCATTTCCCCTTCTCTGTTTCTTCCTTCTCCTCCTTTCTTTTCTATTTCATTTGTTTTATTTAATGTTATTATATTATTTTATTATATTATAATAATTACTTAAATAATAAGTAAATATATATGTATTACAAATGTATGTATGTATTTCTTACACATGTATTTCAATGTCACCATAGACTTGTCACTTATAGCTTAATTCCTAATCTAATCCCTTAACTTTTCTATAATCTATAATTTAACTTTTATTCTATTTGCAATTTAGTCCTTACACCTAATTAACCTTAATTCAAGCTAATTTACCTAACCAAAACCTAATTATTCACACAACTATCTTCATAAACATTTTTAATAAATATTTACGAATCCATTTCACGAAAACAAAGACTCGAAAATACACTTTTCGATAACCTTAAATTTCGGGTCGTTACTGTCTTCACCATGTCTGACACACGGCTAGGTGGCATGGCCGTGTGTCCCTTGTATCTTTTAAGAATGCAAGTCAGTATGCTAATAGGGCTTAGGATATAGGCATGTGACTTGGCCGTGTGACCAAGTTAAAGAGTTACATGTGTATAGACACGGGCTGGGATACGACCGTGCATGTGTCCCTAATTCGAATATCCACACGGCTTGAGACATGGGCATGTCTATTGACTGTGTGAGTCACACGGCCTGGCCACACAATCGTGTGACCCTTGCAGCTTTGAAAATTTTTAATGTATTCTGAAATATTTCTTGAGTTTCCAAATTAGTCCCGACTTGTTTCTAACGTGTATTTTGGGCCTCGAGGGCTCGAATAAGGGACAGTATGAATGAGTTTGATTGGTTTCTGACATGAATGTTATGTTATATGAAATGTTGAAATTTCTATCTGTTTGATCTGTAAACTCCGGTAATGCTCTGTAACCTGGTTCTGGTGAGGGATACGGGTTGGGGGTGTTACAAAAAATGTCAAAAGAGGAGAAAAATAAACTCATAGTAATTGCAACACTGACTAGATTTAGAATCAATCTAAAAATGGATCACCTTGATCAAAGTGTTGGCGTTGCATTCTAGTCCCACCATTATCAAACCAACCTGATGAAGAACACTAGTTAGTAAAGAAATCACCAAATTATCATTCTTGTTCAAATAGAGATTGGAAAAATACAATATATATTTTTTAAAATAACTAAACTATTATAATTATGATATTTATTTTTCAAATACTTAAATCACCCTATTAAATATTAATTTTAAAGGTTTTCTTTTGGAGCTGGATTTATATTATAATATATATAAATAAGAATGTATGGGTAAAAATACTATTTTAACCATACAAATACTTAAGAATTAAAAATAAATTTAATTATCAACAAGTAGTTGAGTGTAACTGCCAGCATATAGTACTCTCAAGTGAAGAACGTAAGTTTGAACATTGGAAAAAAAATTATTGAGAGGAACAATCATGAACCTCAAATATAAACCGTAAAACAAACATGTATTGTAACAAAATACCTTCATTAACTCTTAATGGCTCTTAAAGAAGCTGATTTTAATTATATAGAGATAAAAGAGAAATTATTTTCATGAAAAAAAGAGAGAGAATTATCATAATATTACTATCATATATAATAAAAAGAAATTACCAAAATATTGTTATCATAAATTTTTTTATCTCAAAAGCCGGTCTCTTTATTGATGAATTAAACAAAGTAAAGAGACAATTAAATGAACCAACAGTTAAAAGGAAAACACGAAAAGAAAACCTCAGCCATGGGATTCTGACCGGCAACTGCTCAAACAAAACATTAACAATACTGAGTAAAGAGCAGCCAAAACAAGAAAGGGGTATTCAAATAGAAAATCCCCACTGTCCTTCAAAGAGAATAAACAGTTCTATGGTGGGTCATGATGGCGATAGTCTTCTGCAGCCGCCGCTTCTACCAACGCTAGAGCTTTTTCGACCCAAAAGCCATCCTCATCTCAACTTAAACCCTCTTGCGCCATTGCATGCACTGTTTTGTTACCAGATCAGCCAATGAAATGGAAGGTGTAGGCATGAAACTCCTTCGCTATCTCCTTTGCGGACCAAGTAAGGGCACTTATATTCGAGAAATCCTGTTCATGGTTGTTAATATTCCTGATAATAGATCTTGGATCTCCCTTCACTACTATTGACAGAAAACCCAAATCTTTAGTAAATCAGAGCCCGTGAATCATCGTAAGTGCTTCTACTGTAAAGACCAAAAGAACAAGGTAAGTGCTTTTACAACAAGCCCTCATAATTTCCACATTTTCATCTCGAATCACAACCCTTGCTACAACTTTTTTTGATTTAATCTAAACCTATCATCAAAGTTTATTTTGACTAACCCTACAGGTGGCGGAGACCACCGAGCTTGAATAGTGGAAGCTACACCACTGTCCGTAGGGATCACAAAGACCAAATCCATACAATAGTTATAGATGAAGTTGAAAATCTCACCCACACTTTGGATTGTTTCTTCGTGCACCATACGATTCCGGGCAAACCATATAGCCTACATTGTAACACAAATTTCATTATGTTTTATTGTATGATGCATCTTCAATATCCATGAAAGCCACTCATAGAAATCCATTTGAGCACTAACCACATGCAGTGGGTAACCCAACATTACCCACACATCTTCCGCACTAGCATAAAATCTTAGCACATGGTTCATTATCTCGTGATCAACATTAAACGTTGAACAAATTGGATTATTTGCAACTCTTCTATTGTATAGGCATGATCTAGTGGCTATAAAAATATTAAGAAATTCCCACAAAACTATTTTGATTTTTGGGGGACATCTAGTTGCCCAAATTTGCTTGAAAACTTTATGCCCAGATGATAAGGGAGTTGGCGGTTGGAGTAATAAATGATATCCGCTACGAATAGAGTAGATACCTAAGTGTTCACTACCCTAAGCGAGACAATCCTCTTGAGGAAAAAATGGTAAAGGAATACGCTGAATGAGGATTGCATCATCACTACAAAAAATAAGTCAATCAAATCCCGATTCCAACCCATTCCATTTGGCAAAATTAGCTTAGATACCCTTTCAATGTTACCCGATCTGGGGGTTTGAACTCTTCCAGGTGAAGACCTTGACACCTAAAAATCCTCCCAAATGTTAATGCTGTCGCCCGTCCCGACATTCCATTTAAGCCCCATCTCAACTAATTTCCTGGCACTCCAGATGCTCCTCCAAATGAGTGATGGACTAAAGCTCAACCGAGCACTAAGAAACCTTGTATTGGGAAAGTATTTGGCCCTTAGGATACGTGCCATCAATGATGTAGGATGCAGTAAGATTCTCCACCCTTGCTTCGCTAGTATGGTGGCATTAAACTTCGTAAGATCTATAAACCTCATCCCTCTATCATATTCCAGTTTGCTAAAATATGACCAACTACAAAAATGGATGCCTCTCTTGTCAGTTGTCTTCTACCACCAAAACTGAGCTAGGATGCCTTCAATTTCTTTACAGAAAGTTCGTATCAAGAGGAAACACATCATTACGAATGTTGGGATTGCTTGGAGAATGGATTTTATGAATACCTCTCTGCCACCTATAGATAACATCCTCGTACTCCAAGAAGATATTTGACTTGAATTTTATCCCTTAGGCTAGCAAAAGCCCACTTCTTGTTCTGACCTACCATACATGGTAAACCTAAATATTTCTCCAAATTGTTAGCATGACGAATCCCAGAATTCTCTCCACATCCAACTTATTCCTCATGTCAACATTTGAACTAAAGAAAACACTGGATTTTTCAAAATTGACCAGTTGACCTAAACACTTGGCGTATGATTGAAGCACCTTCAAGACATTCGATGTTCCCATTGCCGTGGCATCCCTAAAAATGAGGCTTTCATTCGCAAGCAATAAATGAGTAACCCGCGGAGCACCTCTCACCTCTCTTGTTCCCTTTATTGCACCACTACTTTCCCTCAACCTAAGCAAAGTCGAAAGGCCTTCTCCACAAATTAAGAAAAGGTATGGGCTCAAAGGATCTCCCTACCTAACACCCCGAGATAGCGTAAACTTCTCTTATCCTTCTATTAACCACAACCGAGTAAGTAACTGATGTGATGAACCGCATAATCCGTTCCACCCAATTAAACGAGAAACCCATTTTTAATAACATCACCTCAATAAACCGCCACTCAACACGGTCATATGCCTTGCCCATATCCAACTTGAGAGCAAATGACCCTTCTTTTCCCAATCTTCTATTTTTCATGGAAATGAGAATCTCATAAGCGGCCACAATGTTATCAGAAATGAGACTCTGAAAAAAAATGCGTTTTGTGCCTCATCAATGCAAAACCGAATAACTTCTTGAAACCAGTTCACTAAAGCCTCAAGCAATCTTATAAATTATGTTGAAAAGACTTATGGGACGAAAATTCATCGATACTGTGAGGATTCTTTACTTTTGGAATTAATACAATATGTATATGGTTAATAAGGTTTATAGGAACTTCACCTTTTAAAAGGTCGATGCAATAACAAGCCACTTTATCTCCCAAGATAGGCCAAAAGCGCTATAGAAAACCACTTCTAGACCATCATCACTCGAATCTTTTATAGGCAACATTGACAATAAAGCACTAAAGATCTCCTCTTTAGTGAATGGTCTATCTAAATCGATGTTCATGGAGTCGGTGATACACTTGTCAACACCCAAGAGAATATCCTCCTCATCAATGACAACTTGTGTTATGTGCAATCCTTCCCACTCTCACACCCCCTTCAACAATCCGACCATTACTGTCTTCAAGGCAACTAATACGATTTAGACGCTTCCTTTGAGATGCGAACTTGTGAAAAATGTAGTGTTTCTATCCCCATTTTTAACCAATTTGCTTTTGCCCTTACGTCCCCAATAGATCTCTTCTCTATCAACCTCCATATTCATCTGCAATTTAGCATCCACCATCTCTTCCAACACATCATCTGACGGGTTTAGCAAACACAAGTGAGCAATACGAGAGCGTAAATAGGACACATTAATTCTTTTTCTCTATGAACCCGCTTAAACCACTTATCAAGACCACTACAAACATAGCCCAATCTTTCAAGTATAGTGTTTTTAATCATTCCAAAAGCGTGCCACCTCAGTTTCAAGATATTTCCATATATATAAAAAGCAATTACCATACTATTGTTACCATATATATATATATATATATTGAGTAAAAATATCAATAAAAACTTTTTAAATTACAATATACATGGTAATAGTTTTACTACATTTCTCCAAAGTATTTGTCACAATTATTTAGTAAAGTTTTCTTTTTTGTTCTTTTCAATTTGTATACATTTTGGTTTTTATTTCTTATTCCATCACTATCATTTGTTTCTTATTTTCTTTACAAGCAATGTTTCAAAGTTTTAATTAATATTTTTCGGGGTGCATGGATGGGATCACAATATTTAAATCCAAATTAAACGAATTATTTCATATAAATTAAGATTTAAAAATATCAATATTTGTAGTTTAAATTTTTCATAGTTTTAATTTTATGAAAATTGGTCATTGCAAATAGCTTTTATTCCATAAAAATAGGATTAATGATTATTTGTACTTTTAGTCTACATGTTTATTTATTTTTGGCTTAATGTATAGATTAGTCTTTGAATTTGATAATTTTTTCAAATTGAGTTTTAAACTTTCTTTTGGATCAATTTAGTTCGTAAGGTTGACATCCGTTATATAAATTGGTCCTCATCATAACACCGCTTGTTTTTGAACTACAAAGCTAACCATGAGTGTGACACTTGGACAAATAACGGAATGGCACATGTTGTTTATCTTTAATTATTCTAAAATTCAAAAAACCTAAAAAGTTAAAAAAATTAAAAAGTAAACAAAATTTTAAAAATATAAAAATAATTTTTTAAAGAAAAGCTTAGTTTAGATTTCAAAATTTATAAAACACGTAAAAATATAAACAATTCAAAAATATTTAAAATAAGTTAAGAAATAAAAATTAGGTAAAATTTTAGAAAATTAAAAAATATAAAAATTTATGAAAATTCAAATAATAGTTTCATTCCAAAGAACTACAATAAATAAAACAAATGGAAAAATATAAAAATTCAAAAAATTATCCACATTGACTAGGCATTGGTGGGTGTTGACCGGTCAATTTTGCTTTTAGATTTGTTAAAATATATATTTTTATTTTTAAATCTTTTTTATTTTTAAATTTTCAAATTTTTTTAACTTTCTAAAAATTTAGCTATATATATATTTAAAATTTTCTAAATATTTCGTGAATCTTTTATATTTTGTGAAAACTTGTTTTTTTTAAAAAAATTATGAAGTCTTTTTTATTTTATTTTTGAATTATACATATTTAATTTTTAAAATTTTATAATATATTTTATATACTTTTCTTAAATGTTTTAGTTTTTTAAAAAATTAAAACATTTAAAAGGAAGACACATGTTGGTCCTCTATTTATCCACGTGTCATGTCCATGTTTAGCCAATCACCTCATTGACAAAAAACAAATTGTGTTAGTGGTAAGGATTAGTCTGTGTGATAGATGCCAACATCAAAGACCAATTTGATCCAAAAAAATTTTATGAGTCAACTTGAGAAAAATTATCAAATTCAAGAGCTAATTTACATATTAAGCATTGTTTTTTAAATCGAATTCATGGTATTTTGTGTGTGCTTAAGTTTAATTCCTTTTATTTGAGCTACTTTACTCATTATTTGTTTTAAAGCTCTAAACTACATTTGTGATAACATTGATAAGATCATTTGCGCTTTTGGTGGGCGTTGGAACATAATATGAAAGATCGGTCCTTTTAATGAAGCTCTTCGCCCAAGATTGTTTGGTGCACTTTTGGAATTAATACAATATGCATATGGTTAATAAGGTTTATAGGAACTTCACCTTTTAAAAGGTCGATGCAATAACAAGCCACTTTATCTCCCAAGATACGCCAAAAGCGCTATAGAAAACCACTTCTAGACCATCATCACTCGAATCTTTTATAGGCAACATCGACAATAAAGCACTAAAGATCTCCTCTTTAGTGAATGGTCTATCTAAATCGATGTTCATGGAGTCGGTGATACACTTGTCAACACCCAAGAGAATATCCTCCTCATCAATGACAACTTGTGTTGAAAATAAATTAACAAAATAATTATGTGCAATCCTTCCCACTCTCACACCCCCTTCAACAATCCGACCATTACTGTCTTGAAGGCAACTAATACGATTTAGACGCTTCCTTTGAGATGCGAACTTGTGAAAAAATGTAGTGTTTCTATCCCCATTTTTTAACCAATTTGCTTTTGCCCGCTGTCCCCAATAGATCTCTTCTCTATCAACCTCCATATTCATCTGCAATTTAGCATTCACCATCTCTTCCAACACATCATCTGACGGGTTTAGCAAACACAAGTGAGCAATACGAGAGCGTAAATAGGACACATTAATTCTTTTTTCTCTATGAACCCGCTTAAACCACTTATCAAGACCACTACAAACATAGCCCAATCTTTCAAGTATAGTGTTTTCGGAATCATTCCAAAAGCGTCCCACCTCAGTTTCACATATTTCCATATAAATAAAAAGCAATTACCATACTATTGTTACCATATATATATATATATATATTGGAGTAAAAATATCAATAAAAACTTTTTTAAATTACAATATACATGGTAATAGTTTTACTACATTTCTCCAAAGTATTTGTCACAATTATTTAGTAAAGTTTTCTTTTTTTTCTTTTCAATTTGTATACATTTTGGTTTTTATTTCTTATTCCATCACTATCATTTGTTTCTTATTTTCTTTACAAGCAATGTTTCAAAGTTTTAATTAATATTTTTCGGGGTGCATGGATGGGATCACAATATTTAAATCCAAATTAAACGAATTATTTCATATAAATTAAGATTTAAAAATATCAATATTTGTAGTTTAAATTTTTCATAGTTTTAATTTTATGAAAATTGGTCATTGCAAATAGCTTTTATTCTATAAAAATAGGATTAATGATTATTTGTACTTTTAGTCTACATGTTTATTTATTTTTGGCTTAATGTATAGATTAGTCTTTGAATTTGATAATTTTTTTCAAATTGAGTTTTAAACTTTCTTTTGGATCAATTTAGTTCGTAAGGTTGGCATCCGTTATATAAATTGGTCCTTACTGTTAACACCGTTTGTTTTTGAACTACAGGCTAATCATGAGGGTGACACTTGGACAAATAATGAAATGACACATGTTGTTTATCTTTAATTATTCTAAAAATTCAAAAAACCTAAAAAGTTAAAAAAATTAAAAAGTAAACAAAATTTTAAAAATATAAAAATAATTTTTTAAAGAAAAGCTTAGTTTAGATTTCAAAATTTATAAAACACAGAAAAATATAAACAATTCAAAAATATTTAAAATAAGTTAAGAAATAAAAATTAGGTAAAATTTTAGAAAATTAAAAAATATAAAAATTTATGAAAATTCAAATAATAGTTTCATTCCAAAGAACTACAATAAATAAAAACAAATGGAAAAATATAAAAATTCAAAAAATTATCCACATTGACTAGGCATTGGTGGGTGTTGACCAGTCAATTTTGCTTTTAGATTTGTTAAAATATATATTTTATTTTTAAATTTTTTATTTTTAAATTTTAAAATTTTTTAACTTTCTAAAAATTTAGTTATATATATATTTAAAATTTTCTAAATATTTCGTGAATCTTTTATATTTTGTGAAAACTTTTTTTAAAAAAAAATTATGAAGTCTTTTTTATTTTTATTTTTGAATTATACATATTTAATTTTAAAAATTTTATAATATATTTTATATACTTTTCTTAAATGTTTTAGTTTTTTAAAAAAATTAAAACATTTAAAAGGAAGACACATGTTGGTCCTCTATTATCCACGTGTCATGTCCATGTTTAGCCAATCACCTCATTGACAAAAAAACAAATTGTGTTAGTGGTAAGGATTAGTCTGTGTGATAGATGCCAACATCAAAGACCAATTTGATCCAAAAAAGTTTATGAGTCAACTTGAGAAAAATTATCAAATTCAAGAGCTAATTTATATATTAAGCATTGTTTTTTAAATCGAATTCATGGTATTTTGTGTGTGCTTAAGTTTAATTCCTTTTATTTGAGCTACTTTACTCATTATTTGTTTTTAAAGCTCTAAACTACATTTGTGATAACATTGATAAGATCATTTGCGTCTTTTGGTGGGGCGTTGGAACATAATATGAAAGATCAGTCCTTTTAATGAAGCTCTTCGCTCTAAGATTGTTTGGTGCATCGTGACAAACCAAAACTGTCTCATCACCAAAGTCTTACGATCTAAATACTTCAATCATCTTCCTTTTAAATCAGTCAAATTAAAACCTACTTACTCTTGGGCCTGGAAGGGTATTCTTGATACGAGGGATATCTGCCTAAAAGGAAAGGATGTACAACTTTCAAATGACAAAAGCTGCTAGATTAGCGCTAACACAAACTAGCCCTTAGTCGAGATAGTCAAACCATCTGTTTTGAGTATTGAAGTATAGTCAAACCATCTGTTTTGAGTATTGAAGTTCAATCATTCCTCCACCTTCATGTCGACCAAAGGAAATCCCTCAACTTATTCAACCTTATTTGAGTGTATGACGTTAGTAGGATTCTTTTTGTACATGGTGGAGAAGACAAACTTTTTTCTATGAAGAATGCGTATGCCCTTCTTTATTGATCGCATTTTAATGGATCTCTCTCAGCTTCCTATAAGGATTGGCTCAACTTGTGGAGTCTCAAGCTTCCTTACAAAATCATCATTTTCCTTTAGAAAATTTGCAACAATTATCTTCCAACTAAAGTTCTTCTCTCAGAAGACTATCTCTCGACGACAACATTTGTTCTCTATGCAGAACTAGTAGAGAGATTGTTGAACACCTATTCTTGGATTGCAATTTTTTAGAAATATAGCTATTTAGTTTCGACGACAACATTTGTTCTCTATGCAGAACTAGTAGAGAGATTGTTGAACACCTATTCTTGGATTGCAATTTTTTAGAGCTATTTAGTTTAGTTCTCCACTTGCTATTCGATCTGATTCTCTCCACATTTCTTCCTTATCCAACTGCCTCTAATAAAATAACATCAGTACTCATCACAATAGAAGGTTATATACTATTGTAGCTTGTGCCTTATGGATCATTTGGAAATCAAGGAATGAGTCATCTTCCAGAATGCTAATCCCATCCCGCGTGTTGTAGGAAGAAGGATCCAAGATTTACAACTATCTATCCTCAATTTTTACCCCTATGACTATAATCAAGCCTCTCATCTAAGAATTCGAGATTTGGGTGTGAATCATGTACCTTCTGTTAGATTTGTAAAAAAATCTAAAATAAAACTGAATAAACCAGGATCGATCATGTCAAATCATCAAGAATAAATCAAGAACAAAACTAGATGTGGAAGCATACTTGAATCTATGAATTCCTTGAAATTATACCAGATTTTAGGGATTTTGTCTTCCAAAGAAGCATATAAGAAATTCAGAGAATATCTTCTCTCTCTTTCCTAATTATGGAATATTAGAAAAGATATCTTGTGTATAATTTAGGGACCATTGATCGTGTGTCAGAGTCTTAAAAAATTATAAAAAAGAATGATCGAACCTGGAAACTAACTAAGACAACGATTGAGGTAAGCGCACCTATCGAACAGTAGTATAGTTTAGTGGCAAGACCGGATTGTCGAACCCAAAGGAACCAAAAGTACTAATACTAACTTTCTTCTTATTATTTAGCCTAAGAATTAAGAGAATTGTGATCTAATCTAAAATTAACTAACTACTAAGATAAAGATGCTAAGACACAGAGAAGGAATTGGGGAAAATAATTGAGGGAAAAACCAATTGATTAAGACAATACCCGAGAAAGAATCCACCTAGACTTCACTTGTTATCTAACTCTAAACTAGACGATTTATTCACTTGACTTGATCTATAAGATTCCCTAATTTATATTAATACCTCTCTCGAGGCTACTAACGTCAAACCCTAGGTTGATTAATTGAAATCTCTTTCTAATTAAAACCCCTAGAATTGCATTAACTCGATCTATGGACTCCCATATTAGGTTTGACCATAATCCGGTAGATTTTCATCATCCTATCTCTAGGGTTGCGATCAACCCTGCTTAACTATGCTAGATCTACTCTTAAATAGGGTCTATTCCTCCCCTGCCTAAGAGCATAAATGCTTGAATCAATATCTCGGAAATACCAAAACAAGAATTAATAACACATAGTTAAGAACAAATCAAGTATTTATCATACAGCTCAGATAACAATAACAAGTTTCATCTTAGGTTTCATCCCCCTCAGATATCTGAGGGTTTAGTTCATAATAGTAAAAGAAAACATCTCAGAAGAAAATATAAAACAAAACATAAAGAAAACCCTAAAAACCCCCTGAAGGAATTGAAGGAGAGTTCCTCCGTCTTGAGTATGATCCTGGCTTCTTGAGATGAGTCAATTGGCTTTCTTCGAGTGAATCCCACAATTCTGGCCCCTTTGGCTTGGCTCCTTGGCCTAGCTGAACCGCCCCTAAAGGTTGGCCTCTAGGGTCTTTATATAGGCTTTTGGAATGTCTTTCTTTGCCTCTAAGTACCCTAATCTGAATGAAACTCTTCTTTTCTGCGGCAGGGACACGCCCGTGTAGCATGCCCGTGTGATTCGATTTTAGGCCGTGGTTGAACCTGTTGAGAAGGCACGACCTTGTATTTTGGGGTCCAAGCCGTGTTCGACTCTTCTTAAGAGGCACGGTTGTGTGGTCTTGGGCCCAGACTGTGTGGATTTCATGTTTTGGCCCATTTTCTCTGTTTGTGGCTCGTTTCCTGTTCTTTTCATCCTCCGGTGCTCTCCTTAGTATAAAACATGAAAACAAAGGATTAGTAGCACCTATTTCCATAATTAAAAGGAACAATCATCCAAAAGTATGTTGTAATTAAAGGGAAAAATCATCCAAAAGTATGTTAAATGTGAGATTAAAATATGTTTATATTATGGTTTATCAAATACCCCCACACTTAAGCTTTTGTTTGTCCTTAAGCAAAATTCTCAACTCACAATTAAAACGAACTTCCTCTATTCATAATATTCATTGATAATGTTTCATCATAATTCATAGATAATTTATACATGGATAATTTAACTAAAAGAGTCCTGAAGATTCAACCAATCAAAGTCATGAGTTTATAGCATGAAAACATAGGTGTTTATCCGAATAATTACCTTTAATTCAAAATTGACAAGGGCTGACATCCTCACTTAAGACATCCTCACTTAAGATTCATTCAAATCACTCAAAGTGTTTAAGGTTCAAAATTAAGCTCTCGAAAGTCGAACATGAAAAGTTATTACCATAGGCTTGTTTGAAAATCAAATCTCCACCATTATAAAATAAGATGATACACAAATCAAAAGGTCTTTTAAGGGTTGTAACGGGGCTTGGGTTAAATGTGTGGATAAAGGCTAAATTAGAAGGGTTAGAATCGAGATTGAATTGACAATTACCTAACTAGAAAAATGACTAATAACCTGCATAATTACATCAATTGAGAACTTGTAATACTAATAATACGAGCTTCTTCTTCAAGATGTTGAAATTAAACATATAGGCTCGCTTAATCACAAAACTAATGGTGAATATACTTCGAATTTTTTTTAAAGAACAAATCAATAAATACATAAAAAATTTCAACTACTGAAATAATGTATTTAGGCAACTGATCAAATCAAGTCTCGATAGAAGGGTAGTCAAAGGGAATGGTGATAACAAATACAAGATGGGTTTTGGGTTAATATTAGTGGGTGAGTCAATAAATTGTTGGATCAACGGGGTTCACTAGGAGTTAATTGTGAAGGTAGGCTTTTAGTGGAGTAAGTGGGTTAAATCCTAAGTGCCTTTATCATCTTAGTATATCAACTCAAAGGTGTGGTCTTGACATGTATAATCGAAGCAAGTTCTAGAATAACAAATCAATGTTGACACACTTATAATCAATAAAGTGAGCACGAAAAGAATGTATGCCCTAAAAGGCTCAAAATCTCACAAAAATTATGGGTTTTTGATATCAACATTGTAAATTTCAAACTTCAAGGTAATATTCAAATTTAGGTCAACAACCTAGCAAATTTTTAATTTTTTGAAAATAGACTCATCATGCTTGATTCTCTAGTCTCCTAAAGTTTAAATCATCATTGCACAATTATCAATGACTTAATCCAAAACATATCAATAAAAATCATGAATCAATAGGAATTTCATTCTAATTAGTGATATGAGAAAATTACTTAAGACAAGATATCATTCAGGGATTTTCAAATAATACTATAGTTAACCCCACACTTAAGATGTACATTGTCCTCAATGTACAAAGATAGATAAACTGATAATATAGTGATAAAATCAAAAGATAGGGAGAGAAGTGAAACTTCCTGAATTTTGGATGGAGTTAATGAAGAGAAACCGGATAGGATTGAGTAGAAGTGAACGTGGGGAGCGCCTCGAGCCGTTTTGACATTGAATCCTCAAAGCAGCCTGTCTGATTTTATTGTATCCTAAGCTAAATCTAAATGCCATGAAGAATCAGAAGAAAATAATAATAAAAATAAAAATAAGAATAAAAGTAAATAATGGAAACTGAAAGAAGAAAGATAACGGGAAAAGGAAAGGAAAAAGGGGGTTTAAATAGAGATGTATCCCACGCCCGTGTTTCTACTTGTGGTGCCCACACGACCACGGCCACGGCCGTGTGTAAGGCCGTATGGGTATGGAAAACCTGCGCCTAAATATGAGAAGAAATAAACTAAACTAATTAGTAGGGTTAGTGCTCGGTTGCCTCCCGAGAAGTGCTCGTTTAAAGTCTTAAGCTAGACTTACCTCTCATTTGCAAAATCATGGTGGTTTGAGGAGATGGAAATCCTTTCTCATGCGATCAATTCGGTTATTGATATATAGTTCAAGTCGAGTAGTATTTACCTTAAAAGTGTTGAATTTAGGATTAGTTACCTCGACTGTTCCATCTGGGAAGATTTTGAGTACCTGATCTCCTATCTTAAGCTGGGTTGTCCTATCATTAAGTTTTTCGTGGAGTTGCCTCATTTTTGCTTAGTGTATTTTTAGTTTCTCATTAAAGTGTGTCTTCCACTCATCTATTTCATTGATCCGAAGCCTTCGTTCTTCATGAATTTTTTTTATAGACACAAGGTCTAGGATCTTGCTCGGTTGCGTAGTTTTGTGGTGTTTCCTATACAGAAGGTTGAGTAAAATGATTATTAATAGAATTTATGTTTTCACCTTGATTACTTGATGTCCTAACCGAGTCAGGAGCCTGAAGAGTGATCGTTTCATCACCTACACGAAGTGTGAGTTCACCAAATTGTTCCTTTGTATGGTCTTTCTTCGTTGCATCGGGATATGGCACACGAGGTCAGTACTCTGTAATTGTCGGTTTTGGTATATCATAGTTCACTTCAACCTTACCTTCTTCTACCACATTCTCTTACATCAAAGTTGGTTCATCTAACCCTTCACTATCGTGAGCAGTTATTGCTTGAGGTTGCTCTTTTGGGTTAGTTTCGGTGTTGCTAGGCAAGATACCTTGTGGTTTTTCTAAGATCAGTTTAGCAAGCTGACCTAACTGGTTCTTGATCCCTTGAATTGATGCTCTTGATTTTCGATATCTGTTTCATTATTTTGGAAACGTGTTTCTGACACCGCTATGAATTTTATCAGCATCTTCTCAAGGTTCGGCTTCCTTTCCTATGGGTAGGGTTGTTGTTGAAAGTTTAGGAGGGGTTGTTGTCTCTGATTACCTTGACCACCCCACTAGAAATTGGGATGGTACCTCCAATCTGCATTATAAGTGTTACTGTAAAGATTATTTTGGGGTCTAGAATAGTTACCCATATAGTTGACTTGTTCATTCTCTGTGCTAGGGTTGTAGGATAGATATTCTGTATTGCTCATCCCCCCTCCATTCATATTGTACTGTATAGCTGGATGTACCTGCAAAGAATCACATACGCCATCAATCTTTTTGTTTATCAATTCTACCTGGTTTGATAACATGGTGACCACATCAAGGTTGAAAACATCGGCAGCTTTAGTAGGCGTTGTCCTCCTGACTTGCCACTGATAATTATTCAGTGACATCTCTTCGGTTTCTGCGAGCGGTATGTTCTATTTCACTTAAAAAAATCAAAGGTCCTGACGGGTTCCTCCTAGTCTTAAACTAGAGGTACCTGCTAGGAATAAAAAGAAAAAGAAATTTAGAAAAGTAAAATAAAATTTAATTGCAAAAAATAAAATATGGCCAAAGTAATAAAAATTGAGTGTTCTTAATATTTCAGTTCCCCAGCAACGGTGCCAAAAACTTGATCGTGTGTCAGAGTCTTAAAAATTTATAAAAAAAATGATCGAACCTGGAAACTAACTAAGACAACGATTGAGGCAAGCGCACTTATCAAATAATAGTATAGTTTAGTGGCAAGACCGGATTGTCGAACCCAAAGGAACCAAAAGTACTAATACTAACTTTCTTCTTATTATTTAGCCTAAGAATTAAGAGAATTGTGATCTAATCTAAAATTAACTAACTACTAAGCTAAAGATGCTAAGACACAGATAAGGAATTGGGGAAAATACTTGAGGGAAAAACCAATTGATTAAGACAATACCCGAGGAAAAATCCACCTAGACTTCACTTGTTATCTAACTCTGAACCAGACGATTTATTCACTTGACTTGATCCGTAAGATTCCCTAATTTATATTAATACCTCTCTCGAGGCTACTAACGTCTAACCCTAGGTTGATTAATTGAAATCTCTTTCTAATTAAAACCCCTAGAATTGCATTAACTCGATCTATGGACTCCCATATTAGGTTTGACCCTAATCCGGTAGATTTTCGTCATCCTATCTCTAGGGTTACGATCAACTCCGCTTAACTATGCTAGATTTACTCTTAAACAGGGCTATTCCTCCTCTACCTAAGAGCATAAATACTTGAATAAATATCCCGAAAATACCAAAACAAGAATTAAGAACACATAGTTAAGAACAAATCAAGTATTTATCATACAGCTTAGATAACAATAATAAAGATTCGTCTTAGGTTTTATCCCCCTCAGGTATCTGAGGGTTTAGTTCATAATAGTAAAAGAAAACATCTCAAAAGAAAATATAAAACAAAACATAAAGAAACCCCTAAAACCCCCTAAAGGAATTGAAGGAGAGTTCCTCCGTCTTGAGTATGATCCTGGCTTCTTGAGATGAGTCAACTGGCTTTCTTCGAGTGAATCCCACAATTCTGGCCCCTCTGGCTTGGCTCCTTGGACTAGTTGAACCGTCGCCTAAAGGTTGGCCTCTAGGGTCTTTATATAGGCTTTTGGAATGTCTTTCTTTGCCTCTAAGTACCCTAATCCGAATGAAACTCTTCTTTTTTGCGGCAGGGACACGCCCGTGTAGCACGCCCGTGTGATTCACTTTCAGGCCGTGGTTGAACCTACTGAGAAGGCACAGCTGTGTATTTCAGGGTCCAAACCGTGTTCGGCTCTTTTTAAGAGGCACGGCCGTGTGGTCTTGGGCCCAGGCCATGTGGATTTTGTGTTTTGGCCCATTTTCTCTGTTTGTGGCCCTTTCTTGTTCTTTTCATCCTCCGGTGCTCTCCTGAGTATAAAACATGAAAACAAAAGATTAGGAGCACCTATTTCCATAATTAAAGGGAAAAATCATCCAAAAGTATGCTAAATGTGGGATTAAAATATGTTCATATTATGGTTTATCAACCATAAACCTAATATTTATAACCTTGGCATATTAGTTCTAATCAAATTCTAATTAGCCCATCATTAATTAGAAATTGATTAGAATCCAATACTAGAGTATCTACACATATTTGACCCATACTTTATTTAATAATTAAAGCCCAATAAAATTGTAACAAAATTAGATCACTTTTAATTTGGGCTAACCTATCATAATAGTAAATAATAACATGTAATTACCCTTATTATATATGTAATGTCTATATTTTCCAACAATCTCCCACTTGGACCACATATATATACTAATTAATCTATAATTACATGTCATTATATAACCTTATGAGCTCAAAATTTTACTATCATATCCAAAAGGTATTCCGAACAATCTTGTCCATTAATTATGTTAACATAGAACAAAGGTGACTTTCATTACATATATCATAACTAAATCCATCCATGATCACATATATTAACACAACCAAATGACATAGATCAAGTATGGATATGTAGCATGGAAATTACATGCAATATAATCTAAACATGTCTATTTTCAACTAGTCCTCTTTAAACTTAAGTGAGGTCAGTACCAAAATAATAAACATAATGAATAAACTGAATACTTTATTTTTGATCAGAAAATAACCAAATATATAAATGTATGAAAACAAACATAAAACAAATAAAATATAAACTCCCACTATATCATGATATCCTCAAACAATGTAACACCCATATGAGCAGTGTACTCATAAAAGACCTTGGGTGGTAAACCATTTGTGAGCAGATTTGCTATCATGGAGTTTGTCCCAATGTGCTTTATGGATATTTGACCATTTTGCACTCTTTCTTTTACAGCTGGGAACTTTATGTCAATATGCTTTGACTTAGATGAACTCCTATTGTTATTGGAATACAGCACTATTGACTTATTGTCACAAAATAGTTTGAGTGGTTTTTTTACATTCTCCAAAATGCGCAGCCCTATGACAAAGTTTCGCAACCATATTCCATGGTTTGATTGCTCATAGCATGCTACAAACTCTACTGCCATAGTGGACGAAGCTACAAGTGTCTGTTTGACACTTTTCCAAGATATAGTTCCTCCAGCTAATAGGTAAATATAGCCTGATGTTGATTTCCTACTATCTTGGCATCCAGCGAAATCAGAATCAGAATACCTTATGACCTCCAAAAGATCTGATCTATTATAAGTAAGCATGTAATCTTTTATTCTCTGAAGATATCTCATAACCCTTTTGGCTTCTATTCAATGGTCTATACTAGGGTTGCTTAAATATCTGCCTAACATCCCAACAATGTACGCAATGTCCGGACGCATACAAACTTGAGCATACATTAAACTCCCAACAGTTGATGCACAAAGAATCTTTTGCATTTCCTGAATTTCAAGGTTACTTTTAGGGCATTGAGTAAGACTAAATTTGTCTCCTTTAGTGACAGGGTGTCACCTGGTCTACAACTCTGCATGCTAAACCTTTGAGTACTTTATCGATGTAACTCTTTTGTGATCATCCAAGTATACCTTGACATCGATCTCGATGTATTTGAATTCCTAAAACAAAAGAGGCGTCCCCAAGATCTTTCATCTTAAAATGCTTAGATAAAAACCTCTTGGTTTTGTGCAATAAGTGTAACACCCTTTACCCGTGTTCGAAGCCGGAATCGGATATGAGGCATTACCTAACTCAACTTGCATAAACATATCACATCAGGCTATAAAATTTTGTTTCAACTTTAAAACTTTCCATTCACACTCATAACCTACTCATCCTAGGCCTACAAGGCCTTAAACATACTTCCGAAAGGTTTTGGAACTAAACCGGGAACTTTTACGTACTTAGGAAAATTTTACCTAAACAGGGGCCACACGCCCTGTGTCCCTGAGGCATGCCCGTGTTCTATACCCATGGTCAACACTGACTTATTTCACACGGCTGGGCACACGCCCGTGTCCCTGGCCCATGTCCCTCACGCGGCCTTGACATGCTCGTGTGCCAAAACCTTGGCATTCAGTTTATGACGTCATCACCTCACTATGGTTACACGGCTAAGGCACACGCCCGTGTCCTTAGACCGTGTGTCAAATTAAATTCCTAACTTCAGGTGTAGACTTCACACGGCCTGGGCACATGCCCATGTCCATGGCCATGCCTCCCACACAACTGAGACACACAGTCGTGTCTCTGCTTGTGTGTTTACTACTGAGCATATTGACTTGCAACTTTAGCATGCAAGGAGACATACGGCCGATCACCACGCCCATGGGGCTGACCGAGTGTCACACACGGCCTAGACACATGCCCGTGTGTCTGCCCGTGTGGACAATTATATGCTATCTACCAAGCCATTTTCCACCTTACCAAGCAACCACACTTATACCAAATCAATTCAACAAATAAGATAACCATATGGCACCTCAAAGAACTCATAAAAATCAAGGAATCCACAAAATCATACACTTCATGAAATCTATCATCATTGAATATATGAACATATCAAGTATAGGCCAACTTCCCATGACCTTTTACAAAATAAATTGAACAACTATAATAGCCAACACATTTAGCTTGCAAATATGACATAACCAAAAATACCAAGTCCTATAAATGTCATATTCAAAATAAATCTAATTTGGCTATACCAAAAGTGGTCGATAGTGTGATTTCCAAATTTCGACGTCCGTGAATTCTCGAGCTAACTTGGCAACACTGCAAAGAAAAGGAAAATGAGAGGGGTAAGCATAAAGCTTAGTAAGTTTGCATGAAAATGAATAGCAACAATAAGTTAATAATGACATCAATCCATAGCATTAGATAACCACACAAAGGCATAAGCAATTTGCCATAACTTACTCGTACTTGTTCTTATCTAGCATATACCATGCCACATATTGTAAACATTCCTCATGAATTATTCACGATACCTGTATTCGCTCTATCACATAACTTTAATACATACCTCATTTCTATTTCCAAGCTGGTCTATTTATCCCAATAAATCACTAGGGATGCTAAAAAAATTATATTCATTATCATTAACATAAACACGAAGCCAATGCCACATCTCAGATGTGGTCTTATATGGGATTTCCTCTAAATACCGATGCCATATCCCGGATATTGTCTTATACGGAACCTCACATCAAGTATCGATGCTATATCCCGGATATGGTCTTATGTGATTCTCATATTCAATACCAAAGCCATATCCTAGATTTGGTCTTATACGGGATCTCAATTCGGTGCCGAGGCCATGTCCCCGACAGGGTCTTACACGGGACCTTACCCATTTCATGTCTCGATGATAGTGTTTTCACATTCATTATAGTCCAACTAAGACATCAACATCTCAATTTTCTCATTCAATACCAAATACTTAATTTCATAGAATATCATTATAACATCCAACATTCTTAAACATACTAGCATAAATGTTGAATTTATCACATACAAACTTACCTCGATTTCAAAATAGGTTAGATGGTCGATCTAGTCCGATATTTTATTCTTTCCCGATCGAGGTTGATTCTTGGTTCTTCTTGCTCTATAATAGCAAATTAGCTCATTTAATATTCACATTAGTAATTGCATTTCAAAAATCATGTTTTGGCAAAATTACTATTTTGCCATTAAACTTTTGCAAAAATGACCATTATACCCCATAGGCTCAAAAATTAATTCTAATCAAATTTATACCTTTAACGAGCCTAGGTGAACATTTATTCCTCTTAGGGCTATCATCAAAACTCAACATTTCCTACATTTACTACATATTCTACAACCTTTACAAAAAGGTCCATTTAGGTGTTTTCATGATAACACATTTCACAAAAGTTGTTCATCTAACAACTAAGACTCATTTTCTTCCATAAAAATGCAAAAAATCACATAAAAGCTCTCATGGAAAAACCCTAAAATTTTCACCACATTGCAAAATAGTCCCCCATTAGAAAGTTTAAGCTTTAGTGATTCTAAAAGTGTAATTTTTATCAAGAAATGATCACTAATGCACTTACTTGTAAGGAGAGAAGCATGTTGAAATTTTGAGCTCTCAAACCCCTTAGTTTGTTGTCAATTTCGGTGGAAAAGAAGAGAGAAAAAGATGATAACTTTTTCATTTCCTTATTTTATTAATACAAGTCAAATTATCCACCTAACTTCAATAACTTTGACCAATTTTGACTCCTATTGTCCCCCTATGGCCGGCCAACCATTAACAAAGGGGATAATTGGCCTTTAAAGACCTAAAATTAATATTCTATGGCTATTAGGCACCTTTAGTTTATAAAGTAGTACTTTCGCACTTTATGCGATTTAGTCAATTTTTGCAATTAAGCAAGAAATCGCTAAAATTAATGCACCAAAATTTTCATGCACACATATAATCATGCTCTAGCTCATAAAATAACATAAAAATAATTTTCTCTAACCTCAAATTAGTGGTTCGAACCACTATTCTGACTAGCCCCTAAATTGGGATGTTACAATAAGTCTATATCACTAGCGGAAGCAAAATGTCATCAACATATAGGACCAGAAATATGTACTTACTCCTATTGAATTTGTGATACACACAATCATCAACAATATTCATAACAAAATTGAACGAAATAATTATTTGCTGAAACTTGTGGTACCATTGACGGGAAGCTTGTTTGAGTCTTTAGATGGATTTTGTCAATTTGCAAACCATATTCTTTGAGTCTTCCGACTCAAAATTTTCTAGTTGCACCATATAAATTGTTTCTTCAATGTCGCCATTAAGAAACCAGTCTTAACATCCATCTGATGTAACTTAAGATCAAAATGAGCAACAAGCACCATGATTATCCTGAAGGAGTCTTTCGATGAAACTGGAGAGAAAGTCTTTGAAAATTAATACCTTCTTTCTGAGTATATCCTTTAGCTACAAGACGCGCCTTATACCTCTCCATATTACCATTTGCATCCCTCTTGGTTTTAAATATCCATTTACAACCAATTGGTTTTTCACCTCCAAGTAATAGGACAAGTTCCCAAACTTTATTGTCTTGTATAGATTTATACTCATCTTTCATGGCATCAATCCACTTTTGAGAATTAGAACTTTTCATGGATTGATGAAATTTGATTGGATCATCTTCTAATATTCCATTATCATCCTCATGTTCTTGGAGAAATACAATATAATCATCTAGAATAACATTTCTCCTTTCTCTTATGGACTTCTTTAATGGCACTTGTTCTTGAAGTTGTTGAGTTTATTCTTCTGGAACAGTTACCTCATTTTGAATGGGGAGTTGTTCAACATTGTCTTGTAGAGGTTCTGGATTCACTTCTTGATCAATGATAGGTACAAGAACTTGAACATCGTCAAAAGTGATAGTAAGAATTGAGTTAGAATCCAATTCCTCCTCAAAAGCAATGTCTCTAACCTTATTTCTCCTCCCAAACTCAACATCCTCAAAAAATGTTGTAGTTCCCATCTCAAAAATATACCTTATTATGGGATCATAAAATTTATAGCCCCTAGATCGCTCAGAATAACCAATAAAGTAGCTGCTTACTGTTTTGAAGTCTAATTTCTTTTCATGTGGCTTATAAGGCCTTGCCTCAGTTGGACATCCCCAAATGTGAAAGTGTTTTAAACTAGGCTTTTGATCCAAAGCTCATAAGGTGTTTTTGCAACTGTTTTATTGTGTACTCTATTCAGAATGTAAGCTACTGTCTTTAATGTTTCTCCGCAGAGGGACTCAAGTAAGGTAGAATGAGCAACCATGCTCCTTACTATATCCTTAAGAGTTTTATTTCATCTTTTAGCTACACCATTCATACTAGGTGATCCTGGTATGGTGTATTGTGGGATAATACAACATTCCTCTAGGAATTTTGCAAATGGTCCTAGACATTGTTCACTTGAGCTATCATATCTACCGTAGTACTCACCACTATGATCAGATCTGATGTTTTTAATCCTTTTGTTGAGTTGATTCTCAACTTCAACTTTATAAGCTTTGAACATGTCCAAAGACTGAGATTTTTCATAAATGAGATATAGGTACCCATAACGTGAGTAATCGTCTATGAATGTTATGAAATATTATTGACCATTCCAGGATGCCGTAGGGAATGACCCACAAATATATGTATGAATTAATTCTAAGACGTTTGAAGATCTGTTGGCATCCAATCTCTTGGTTTTGGTTTGTTTTCCCTTAATGCAATAGACACAGACATCAAAGTCTGTGAAGTCAAAGGACTCTAAAATACCATCAGACACAAGGCATTCAACTCTACCTTTTGAGATATAACCTAAGCGCTTATGCCATGATGTTGAATTTTCCTTAATTAATTTACGTTTAATATCACGTGATTCCACATACAATGTTTCATTATAGGATGCAACTGTTTCTAGCAAATAAAGGTTGTCATAAGTATTTAAATAACTAGTTCCAATAACATTTGAATTTAAAGACAAACTACATTGATTGTTTTCGAATGAACAATAATATCCAAATTTGTCCAACGGAGAAATAGAAACTAAATTTCGTCTAAATGACGGTACAATAAAAGTGTTTTTAAATCCGAATAAAAACCAGTTCCTAATAACAACCTAAAATGCCCAATTGCTTCCACTTCTACCGATTTTCCATCGCCCACAAAGATGTGTCTTTCACCATCACTTGGCTTTCGGTAACTCAGTGTAATACCCCTTATTGTGTTTAGTGCCGAAACAGAGTACAAGGTGTTACCTAGCTCAAAACACATACTAACACGCATTTCTGGGTCATAAATGTACGTTCAAATTTAAAACTTTTGAAACTTCCTCTTAACATCCTTAATATGGGCTTACGAGGCCCAAATCATACTTTAGAAATGGTTTGATACTAAACCAGGCATTTTAGAAAATTTTGGAAAATTTCACTAAAAGTAGGGGCACACGCCCGCGTGGTAAGGGACATGCCTGTGTGGATAGACCGTGTGGTTTCACACACGCCCCTGTCCCTAGCCGTGTAGATTTATTTTTCAATTGAAACCTACAGGGGTTTTCACACGGCCTGACGCATGCCCGTGTCCATGGCCCGTGTCCCTCACATAGCCATGACATGCCCGTGTCCCTCACACGGCCATGACATGCCCGTGTGTAAAAACCTTGACATTCTATTTCTGACATCATCAACCCAATAAGGTCACACGGCCAATGCACACGCCCGTGTGCTTAGGCAGTGTGGCGAATTAAATTCCTAAAATCAAGTGCAGATTTCACACGACCTGGGCACATGCCCATGTCCTATGGCCGTGTCTTCCATATGGATGAGACACACGGTCGTGCCTCAGCCCGTGTGGATACTATTAAGCATTCTGTTTAGCCAACTTAGGGTGCAGGAAGACACGCGACCAAACCACACGCCCTTGGGGTGGACCGTGTGTCACACACGGCCTAGACACACCCGTGTGTCTACCCGTGTGGACAAAAACAAGGCTATTTACCAAGCCCTTTCTGCCACCCTTACTTGAACTAACATAAAGTACATCAAGCATCCTACTCATTCATGCATTAATATACCAATTACTCAGCAAATGCAATTTGCACATTTATGAAAACATCATCATTTTCATATATCAATAATAGGAAATAGCCATCATCCATGGCCTTATATAAAATGAATTAATCTTCAAGACAAGCCAACACATTTGGCTAAATCAATTTGACACTTGACAAAAGACCAAGTCCCTATACATGCCATACTCAAAATAATAAATCTAACTATACCAAATGTTTAGATTGATAGTGCGGTCAAGCCTCCAACGTCCTTTGATCCCCGAGCTAGCTTGGCGATACTATAAGAAAATGGAAAGGAAAGGGAGTAAGAACAAAGCCTAGTAAGTTGCATGTAAATAAGTAATAACATTAATCATGCATCTTTAAACGTATAGCATATTATAAACCAACACAACAATCTTGATTTTGCAATGGTAGATTTACTACACATCACAAGTATAAGCCAAAGACACAAGATCATCCCGAAATCATTCTCATAGATAGGACTTACTCACTTTCATCTTTACCATTAAGGCATCATAACTAAGCTCATATCTCATGAGTTTCAAGTAAGAACCTGTACCACTCACAATATGGTTATATCCTTCCATATCTTTATCATAAGCTTTTAATAACCCGTGAAACCATTTGGAATACTAATGGATATCCGATAAGCCTCACACAAGAGGGTAAAATGCCGATGCCATGTTCCAAACATGGTCTTACACTGGCTCACATGTCAAGGCTGATGCCATGTCCCAGACATAGTCTTACACTAGCTCTCGTCTCAATGCCGATGCCATGTTCCAAACATGGTCTTACACTGGCTCTCACAATGTGGCCGATGCCATGTCCCAGACATTGTCTTACACTGGCTCTCACAATGTGGCCAATGCCATGTCCCAGACATGGTCTTACACTAGCACACATATCAATCAAATGTCATGGTTTGGATATCCAATCTATTCCTAAGGTTCAACCGGGAGTATATCACATCAACTTTCGTCATGCATATTCATAGCAATAATCAAGCATTCTATGCAATATCAATTTTTTAATGCATAAATACAATAACATTGTATTATTACGTTCAACTTATCTCGGTATACAAAAAAATGAAAGACTAAATTGAATTAGTCTACTAGCTTGGTTTTCCCCCGGTCTAGGTCTAGACTCCATTTTTATTGATTTATAATGATAAAATTTACTCATTTAATCACCACATTAATCAAGACATTTCAAAAATTCCTACTTTGACAAAATTACCGTTTTGCCCTAGATTTTACAAAATTACAATTTTACCCCTAGGCTCTTAAAATGATTTTCATCAAATATCCACATTAACCAAGTCTCATCGAACCTTTATTACTTTTATATCAACTCACAATTCTAATTATTTCACACATTTACCACCTATTTTACAACATTTACAAAAAAGGTCATTTTTAGGTGTTTTCATGAAAAATCCTTTCACAAAAGTTGTTTATTTAACAACTACGATTCATTTTCTTCCATAAAATTTCAAAAACCAACATGAATATTCACATGGTAAAACCCTATACTCTTAACCATTTTGCAAAATAGTCCCCTCATTAGCTAGATTAATCTTTAGGGGTTCTAAAAATACAAAAATTATCAAAAATGACCATAAAAAACACTTACTTGCAAAGGTTTAAGTTGCTGAAAAATTTCAAGCTTTCCAAAGCCCCTCTTTGCTGAAAATTTCTTTGGTAGGGAGGAAGATGAAAAAGGATGATACCATTTTCTCTTTATTATATTTTATTTCATCCATTAAGTCACCTAATACCACCAACTTTGACCAATTTTCATTTCATTGTCCCCTATGGCAGGCCAATACTCTCCTAAGGGCCTAATTGCACATTAAGGACCTCAAATTTAAGGTTCTATAGCTATTTGACACCTTTAGCTTGTAGAAAAAAACTTTTGCACTTTATGCGATTTAGTCCTTTTTCAAAATTAAGCGTGCAATCACTAAAATTAATTTACCAAATTTTCATGCAATCATATCATCATGTTGTAACATGTAAAATAATATTAAAAAAATAATTTCTCTGACCTCGGATTAGTGGTTCTGAAACCACTATTCTAACTAGCCCCAAAATCGGGCTGTTACACTCAGGCAACGCTGCATAGAAACACTTATGTGAGTAGTAGCACCAGAATCTATCCACTAAGTGTTTCTAGGTACTGAAGCTAAATTAATCTCAGAACAGACCAAATTAAGAATTATACATTTCTTTGCACGCCAAGCATGATATTTGGTACAATCTTTCTTTACGTGTCCAAACTTGTTACAAAAGAAACAACTCTCTGTAGCTTGTTGTTGCTTCTTTTGAGTTGGACCTTTAGCAGCTTCATTCTGATATTTTCTTTTCTTGCCCTTGTCTTCAGGGGCATTAGACAAATTAGCACTTTCAGACTTATCACGCTTCAACCTTTCTTCCTCTTGCACACAATAAGAAATGAGCTCATTTAAGGTCCATTTCTCCTTTTGATAGTTATAACTAATTTTAAATTGATTAAACTGTGCAGGAAGCGATACCAAAACCATAAGAACAAGTAATTCCTCAGAAAATTCGATCTTAAGTGCCTTAAGTCTTGAAGCAGTATGGAACATCTCCATAATGTACTCCCTTACGTTTCCTTGACCCTTATACTTCATAGATATCAAAGAAGTCAGAAGTGATGCCATCTCAACCTTATCGTTTTTAGCAAAACATTTATCAATTTCATCAATGAAACCCTTGGCCTGAGTAATTTCTTGATTTGTGCCCCTAAAAGCTTCTGGAATGTTGTGTTTCATGATTATTAGACTCATGCGATTTGAACGGTCCCACCTCTCAAAATCCCTCTTAACATCAGGGGTGCTTTTCGCAGTGAGAGATGCAGGTTGTTCTTCCCTTAGTGCAAGGTCTATGTTCATACAACTAAGCACTATAAGTAAGTGCCTTTTCCATTCCTTAAAATTAGTCCTATTAGGCATGGGTATAGAACTTATATTAACAGATATTGTGGCAGCAGAAGATGAATTAGCTGAATATAGAACAAAAACTTAAATCAATATTCATAAGTAAACAATAAATTCAAGATAATGGCTAATCCCATCCCAAGATACCAAACACAACATGAATATCAAGTCTTTGGACAGTAATATTAACAGTAAGCGGTACTCTTGGTGTAGCAATCAAACATTGACAATAAATTATGTCAAACAATGAATTAATCTTTGGACTAACTTATTACTCACATAAAATACCTTATTGTCACACATTTATCATCACAGATGTCATTAAAATTCTGCCAAATATTAACATACCTTTGGGTCAATCAATAAACACATGAATCACAAAAACATATAATCATCTTAATATTTCAAATAAACTAATCTACACAAAAGAGGTCACTTTGGCGGCATTTTATTTCAACTAATTTATTTAAAATATTAGATTTTTTAATTAAAATCTAAAATTTGAATTTATTTGTTTCAAAATATTTACCTTAATTTCATCTTTCAATCAAATTAAAAGATAATCATATATATATTTATATAATTTTCCAAAACTAACATGCATTAAATCAATCAAAGCATGTATATATTATATATTTATACATACGAAACTACAACATGCATTAAACCAATGCATATATTATATATTTATATATAATAAAATATATATATTAAAGAATTAAGCCATGCGTATATGTTAACCCATTTTTTAGCATCAAAATAAATTCCTTATACCATTAAAAAATAAAAAAAAATAATGTTTTCAAAGAAAAGCACAAAGTGACAGAAACATGATTTTTCAAATACAGTAGCACAAATCATGAATAAAGAAAACAATTGAATCGCAAGAAAAAAATTAAAATGCAAAAACTTTTGTAATTGAATTCATCAATTCCAAAATCACTCAAATCAAAAATTAAAATGAAACCCTAAAATTTTAAGATGAATTCAAGATAATCAAGATCTTAAAAAATTATTTTAATATAGACCTTCAAAGATCAATATAAATATGCTAATTATGCTAATTTGATTAGTAATTTGATTAGTAATTATCCTTTTGGTTAGTAATTATTTACTAATAAAATTATTTTAAAATAATTGATCTTTGAATTTGCTAATTAGTAAAATAATTTGATTAGTAATTTGATTAGTAATTATGCTAACCAAAAGGTCTATATTAAAGGACTCTTTCTCTTTGCATTGTTCATGATAACCAAAAGGATATGACAAACGAAGCTACAATTGCCCAAGACCACAGTGGCTCTCAATTTTTGTTCATCTGAAGTTTTCAAAATTTGCAAGCAAAATCCAAGCTAGGCTTCTTATCTTTATCCTTTTAATTTTTAAATCCTTCTTGTTGCCTCCTTAAAAATGATAAAAAAAGAAGAAGAAGGCAAAATATCATTCTTGGACGCACAAAAGTAAGATGGAGAAGATGTAAGGCAACTCCAGTTTGTCACTATTCAGCATAAGCTGCTGAGCAACAATACATTATGCAAAGAAGCAAAACAGTGGGCAACACACGCTTTAAAAACCTTTATCAGTTACTCAGGGGCACGGCCTTAACCTTTCTTGTTTTGCACCAAAAACAAGAAATCTTTTTTACAGTCTATCTTGTTTGTAACTTTTCTTTTTTAATTTTGTTCTTTTGTATGCCTAAAATCTTTTAACAAGGACGATGGTTTAATGTTGGTTGAAGATGTACAATAATAGTAAATTTTCAAAATACTAATTTTTACTATTAAATAGATTATAAAAATGGATATTAAAGATAAACAATATTTTTAATTTTAAATATTTAACATTTATATTAATTTTATGTAAAAATCACTAAAGGAGAGGCGCATTCGAATCTCGGAATAAGATTGACTCGAACATAAAAAAATTCAATTTTAAATATTTAAAAAATCTTTCCCAAATTTTTGAAATTATAAATTTATATTTTAATGCCTGTCGTGTATGTATATATAATAATTTAATTAATATATTTAAATTTATTATCATTTAAAGGGTAAAATGTGTCAAAAATCTTTGTACTTTTTGAAATTTAGGATTTTAATCCTTGTACTTTTATTTTATGAAATTTCATTTTTTTACTTTTTAAATTTTAAAATTTAAATTATTAGCATTGTTAAATTCTTTTTGTTAAATTTATTCTGTGACATTTTAAAATATAAAATATTTATTTAGTAGTCATGTAATTAAAAATAATTTTATAATAAACTTGTATACAATATTAACCATTAGACTTAAATTTTAAAATCGAAAAAAACACTAAATTCTATAAAAAATATAGAAATTAAATTTCTAATTTTGAAAAGTACAATAACTTTAGGCACATTCTAACCTCATTTAAAATATATAATCCATAATGTTAAAAAATATAATCTAGAATCTATAAATATAAATAAATAATTTTATGAAGTGATTTAAGGGCAATTTATCAAAAAAGCCCTAAAATTTCAAAAATTATGGAAATGGGCCAGTTTGTAGAAAATTTACGGAAAATGACCAATTCCCCCAAAGCGCGCCCACGTCGGTAGCGTTTTGGGGAAATCGACTTAAAGCGTGCGGGAGCGTTTTGTCCACCTCAAGAAAAAGCGCCCACGAGGTGCGCTTTTTTGAGGTGACAAAAACGCCCCTCGGGCGCGCTTTTAACATAACGGTCATATTTTTTTTGACCGTTAGGAGAATATGATCGAAAAAAAAAGTATAAAAGCCCCCACCCTTTATTTTTTCACATTTCAATCCTTTCTCAATATTCTCTCAATTTCTCTCAATTTTCTCCCAATTTTTTCTCTCAATTTTCTCTCAAGGTCCTTGAAATTTACTCTCAAATTTCAAAAATAGTCCATTACTATTTACTGAAAAAGCCCTTTTATTTTTTAATATATCTTTTTGGAAAATTTTAAAATTTTTATCGGATTATAATGGCGGGAATTACGTCGCCTGAGCGAGAAGCACATTTCGTCGAGCAAATGAGAATGGTAAGTTTTAATTAATTTTCAATATAATTTAATTTTTTTCAATTATGCAATTGTAATTAATTGTTAATTTTATAATTTTTAAATAGTCTCAGAGATCGGATGTTGGAATGTTATATTCAGTAACATGCATGGTCCCCATCGCCTTGATCGAGAAATTACTGCGGAAGCGGGTTTTGGCATGTGGCCACAATAGTAGGGGTTCAAGTTGGAGTCGCCTTTGATCGGTAGCGTTGATTGAGAGGTGGAGACCGAGACCCACACTTTCCATCTTTCATGCGAGAGTGTACCATCACTCTAGAAGATGTGCAATTGCGTTGGGATTATCGGTGGGCGAATTCGGTAGTCACCGGGTCCGTAACATCTACCGATTGGATGGTCGATGCTATGAGCTTCGGGTGCCATTCGGATAGAATTTAAGGAGCTCGGATCGATATGGCTGGTTACGAGACTCATTCCGGAGCCGAACGAGGTTCGATCAAGTAGAAAGAATACGGTATGCTCGGGCATACATTCTTCAAATAATCGGAGGCTATCGATGTCGGACCTCTCTAGAAACCTCATCCACCGAGATGGCTTCAAACTTGTTGATTTCAGAGCGGTAGGTGAATTGAGTTGGGGTCCTGCGTCTTTGTCGAGGTTGTAGGGAGATGTCTTGGGCGACGGTCGAGTAAAGTAAAAATTGGAGGTTGCCTATCATTACTGCAGTCATGGGCATGGTTCCGATTTCCATTTTACGCCCTCGACTCGACCACCCATATTCATTCCCACTGATAACGAGGTAAATTTAATATTATATTTTACAATTATTTCGTAGATTTATAGTATAATTGCATGCTAAAAGTTTATTTAATTAGGTGGAACCATTCGTGAGTCATGTTGGAATACCTAACTCGCTTGAGGATATCTACTCCTATTAGACCAAAGGTTGGAATCACAAGTAAGTTTCAATTTTGTTATTATAATTTAGTATTTCAGATGTAGTGTCTAATATTAGGTATATAACTAATATTTTGGTAATGTTAATATAGTTTCAATGGACACCGCACGAGGATCCGAAAATTGGGCAAGAATTAGGAAGAGTTCCTCCAAAATCCGAACGGTTGGTACGTAAAGGTCCCATTGATCACCTACGTGACCGTGGAGATACACCAGGCAGATCGGGTTCTGCGGTAATTTGGATTCCGGCAACCGATCCCCGTGCCACCAGAGGTGCTCGATGATGAGCACACAGTGGACTTACGGCAGCCGCACACGAATTGGCCAAGATTTTGGTCGAGTCATATCGAGACGTGGGAGAATCGGTATGACTATATACCTGACCGGGAACCGATAGTCATTCCGGAGTTAGCGTGCGTGCCGGAGTACATGCCATGGTTTAGGATCCATGGCAAGCCGTATCTGTTGTCGGAAGAAGAGAGGCGACGGCAACTTCGCGAGCGAAGGGAACGTCGGGCCCCTTTAAATCCAAGGAGAATGGGTGATGAGGCGGGGCCATCATCGGCATGACACGATCACCGAGCCCAAAGAATAGCGCCTACATAGTCACCGGGCCCATCGGCCAAATTGACAACACCGATATCACAAAGATCTACCGTTCATGCGGATGCGTACCTTTCCCCTTATATGTATCCTCCTAACCCATATATGTTTCAGTTTCCTAGTCCTAGCCCAGGTTGGAGTGCATGGCCGGGTTCGAGTCCGTTCCCGACTACTTCGCTGGCCAGCCGATGGTGAGGCCGACGTCGCATGTGGGTTCAGAGGAGGCGCCGTCGGGGAGCACTTCTTTCTGCTAGGCTCCTTCTCCGTTCGGGATGCAGTCACCCCCGCCGTGGTTTATGCAAACACCTCCGGGGTCATTATTTTATCAGAGTGGGTCACCATCGCAACATCGAACTGGACCCACCTGGGGTGGAACCCGATTCCCTACCGAAGTTCCACGACCCCATAGGAAGCTAGAAGAAGGAGGAATCCGGTAGCAGAATCGTCGACCGCCCTGCTGTGGCAATTGGTTCCCACCCCAAGATCAAGACTAAAATAGAAGTGGTTTAATTTTTTTGTAATTAAGTTGTAATATATTTAATAAAATTTGAGTTTGCTTTTTTTATTGTAATTTAATTTTTTAATTTATTTAATTTTAATAACTTTGACAAAATAGAATTGGTTTAATTTTTTTTGTAATTAAGTTGTAATATATTTAATAAAATTTGAGTTTGCTTTTTTTATTGTAATTTAATTTTTTAATTTATTTAATTTTAATAATTTTGACAAAATCGAATTGGTTTAATTTTTTTGTAATTAAGTTGTAATATATTTAATAAAATTTGAGTTTATTTTTATTGTAATTTAATTTTTTAATTTATTTAATTTTAATAACTTTGACAAAATAGAATTGGTTTAAATTTTTTTGTAATTAAGTTGTAATATATTTAATAAAATTTGAGTTTATTTTTATTGTAATTTAATTTTTTAATTTATTCAATTTTAATAACTTTGACAAAGTAGAATTGGTTTAATTTTTTTTGTAATTAAGTTGTAATATATTTAACAAAATTTGAGTTTATTTTTTATTGTAATTTAATTTTTTAATTTATTCAATTTTAATAACTTTGACAAAATAGAATTGGTTTAATTTTTTTGTAATTAAGTTGTAATATATTTAACAAAATTTGAGTTTTTTTTTATTGTAATTTAATTTTTTAATTTATTCAATTTTAATAACTTTGACAAAATAGAATTGGTTTAATTTTTTTGTAATTAAGTTGTAATATATTTAATAAAATTTGAGTTTGCTTTTTTTATTGTAATTTAATTTTTAAATTTATTTAAATTTTAATACCTTTGACAAAATAGAATTGGTTTAATTTTTTTTCTTGTAATTAAGTTTTAATATATTTAATAAAATTTGAGTTTGCTTTTTTTATTGTAATTTAATTTTTTAATTTATTTTAATTTTTTAATAAAATAAAAGTTATTGTACAAAAGTTCACCGTTTTCCTCCAAAAAATAGATATTACATAGCCAATATGAGACAAAAGATCTAAGAACACGGTCAACTATTCCGATTTGGATACAAGCGAGATGTATGGCGGGTTCCTACACCATCCATGACAAATGACTTTGGTTGCTTGTTTCTGGATATCCATATTGTTACGTATTCTAGTCGAGCAAGGTCGACCTTTTGGTTTCGCGCCTCAATTGTCTATCCCAACAATGACTTATACGGCAAGCGATACCGATGGCCACTTACGCTCATTTGGGATCGGTGAGAATACGTGTCTCCACACGTTGTACATGTTTTCTAATTTATACACTTTGTCGACATATCTCATTGGATCAAGACGGAGATTCCGACAAGCCGCAATTACATGGGCGCATGGGTAACGGTGCATCAAATATCCCCATCCGCAAGTCCTATTTGTCAAATGTACACGATAATGGCCGCCAAAAATACCTTGGTTCGGTCTCATCAAACTCGTGACACTAAACCATAGGTTGTCGCGATCGTGACACACTTGTGTGCATGGTGTTTGCTGTGCCTTCCCACGGTTTATTTCTTGCAAGACCTTCGGCTCCATACATGGCCTCCTTGCATCGCCTCTATAACTCGCCGCTCTCTTGAAAATAGTGCCGCTTAACCGAAAATATGTCTCGACAACCGATGTAATCGGCAGATGACGGTTCCTTTCAGAACAAAATTTATGCATTTGGCCAGGTTTGTGGTCATATGCCCATATCGTAGGCCGCGTTCATATGCTTGTGTCCACTGTTCGAAAGGAATATTGCACAGGTACCTTGCGCCTTCGGCGTTATCTGAGCGCAAACTATCCAGCATCTCGTGAAAACGGTCTTTATTAATCTCATACCCTGCCAATATACGTTGATAACGAATATTACATACCACTCTTCAATTGAGAATATATTGAATATTACAAACAAAATTATATCAATAGACATTTCATACCCATATCGGTCACTTGCTGTTTCTGTTTTTTAGATCGATGTTGCCCATAGTAGTTGGATGAAACATACCTCAGGCAATATCGATGGTGTGTGCGATGCCACATGCTTCCTGGCGTTTATTGCCGTAAGTATTCCAAGGCCCCGATCCGATATAACGATATATCAAGTTGGGGCAAACATGCCTCCTTAACCTAGATAGGAAGAAGTCCTATCATCACCGACTCCTCGATGTTATTGCGAACGCAATCGGAAGGATTCTCCCACGTACCGCCTTGTGCCTGACTAGCAATAGCCGGCGCGTATATCTACCATACATAAAGGTACCATCAATTTGTACCAATGGTTTGCGTGATTTAAAGGCATCTCGGCATTGCTTAAATGTCCGAATAGACGCTAGAACACTGTGCATCCACAGAGCAAACGATCGTTGTAGTACGCAGTTCCGTTTCAAGGTCCGTCGTCGCTCGGGACATATCTCTCAAAGACTGACACCACCGCCACACTTCATTATATGAAGTGTCCCACCCACCGTGTAACTTTTCTAACGCTTCGCTTGGCTATCCAAGCCTTTCAGAAGAGGGCGTATACCTCAATTGGCTACGAATATTGCCAATTAAGGTAAGCACAGTAGTCTTGGGATCGGCCTTCACCGTCGGCATTATTAGTTCACCAACATGTTCAATCCATCTTCGGATAATCTTGTGTTACACTTGTCAACGGCACGTTAAACAATGCAACATTACATATTATTATCGTTATTCAAATCAATGAACACATAGTGGTACTGCATCGCAAGACATGTATGTGGACCTTTGTACTTTTTATCTCCCACAACCTCATCATTTTCCTCAACGACGCCATGATTTTCCATGAACATGTGCCATCTTGCATCGCACATTTCGCCTCGAACTTATCGAGCTTTGATTTAACCACCTTGTAGTTAACCCCGTTCTTAATGTCGAATCGTTTCAATGCAAAGAAGAAAAGTATTCTTGTTGGAAAAATGGTTACCCATTTCTAATTGGTGTCAATCCAACGAAGAATCAGACGGCCACGCGTCCGGTGTGGTAGTTCAGGAAACTCCAATGCATCATCTTGAGATAGATCGACATTATGCATGTGAAATTTGGAGGCGAGTACGCCCGAATAGCGGATCTTCTTCTTCTTCGTCTCGAACCGCCTCAACGCCTTTAGGTACAATTGAACGGGCCCGCTCGTAAAATAATCCAAATTCTACATCGTCGGCCCTGCCTCCCGAGGTGGATCCACATCGGATTCATCATCCGACCCTCCATAACCTGCAACAAACGAGGGCCCCTCGCCGGTGGATGTCGTTGGGAGTACATCATCCCTCCTTAAACATCTTTCGTAAAGATTCCAATCGTATGTGGATTGCCAACCACTACAAGTTGACGACGTCCCCCAATACATATTTCTATCATCGGACGTCAAATGACGGATATGTATGTCCCATCCACCAACTGAGTGTCGTGCAGGGGTTATGTTTTCCATACTACTACCGCACACGGGCACTTCTGTGTTTTGCCTCCCACTTACAGAGTGTCAACTTGGGGTCGTGTATTCCCCTCGAACGGCAGTAGATGTCGAGGTCGCAGAAAGATCACTTGGAGATGAAAATTCTACATATACCTCGATATAGGGTGATCCACTGGCAAGATGAGTCTCCACCATTGCCTCAAAGCTCCGAGCACCTTTGATGTCGAACGACTCATATCTCACCGGATCAACCGAGGCGTAAAATCTATACTTAATACACTGAACTTTCATTGGCGTTGTTCCGAATATTTTACGCCTAATTCTTTTGCGAAGTTCTACTAAATTGATGTTTCGATTAAAACTCAGTCGCGCTGTGTTTTTCGATAAGAAAACAACGCCATTTTCGATAAATAACAGCATTAATACGTTCACTCATTTTCAATTTTTTTTCCTTTTGCCTCAATTTCCCTTATGCAACCTCATAATGAAATTTGACCGACGATAGCCGATTTTGCGGAGATCATCAGAGCAAAAAAGCTGGCCCACGCGAGAGCGCTTTTCAAGATGCATCTTGAAATGCACCCTTGAAGCGTTTTTGGCCATCGTTTGTTCGTAAACGTCTCCTCAAAATTATTTTGCTGAGACTATGTAGCAAAAGCGGCCACGAGTGAGCGCTTTTTAAGACGCATGTCGACAAGACACGCTGCGCCGCTAAGCGTTTTGGCCACTATTTGTTCGTAAACGCCTCATCAAAATTATTTTGCGGAAACTATTGGGCCAAAACTTCAAAAATAATTTCAAAGTGCCATTCTCCCCAAAAACGCCGTCGGTAGCGTTTTGGGGAAATCGACCTAAAAGCGCCACCGGGACGCGCTTTTTGTCCACTCAACAAAAGCGCGCCTACATGGACGCGTTTTTTTGAGGTGGACAAAACACGCCCCTGTGAGCGCTTTAAATCATTTTCCCCAAAACGCTACCGACGTGACGCTTTTTGTGGAATTGGTCCTTTCCATAAATTTTCTACAAACCGCCCATTTCGTAATTTTAAAATTTTAGGACTTTTTTTGATAAATTGTCCGTGATTTAATATATTTTTATTACTAAAAATTAGGATAAATATGTTTGAACCCATTAATCATCTTTATCTTTGACTTTTTTTTTTTTTTTTTTTTTGTAATTCGAATCTATGACTTTAAACTTTATATCAATGAGAATGAGAAGAAAGCAGCAAAATCAAGCAAAAAGTAAATGGCTTCGACAGGCAATAATGCTGGAAGATCGACAAAAAAGGTTAGCCGAAGGCCGGATGAACCACCGGATCCGGATGATCTTGTGGTCAATGATAAAGGCATGAATGTGGATATTCCTACGGCTCAATCCAAGTCTTGGAAAGACAAATTTCTGGGTACCACAAATGAGAAGAGTAATCTATAGAATGAAGATGATATCAAATTACTTGAGGGAGGCGCGAAAATGGAGATTGTTGATGGCATCCCTTCCATCACTTTCTTTGACAGAGTGCATCATTTTATTGCCAAACAAATGGCTCGAACAGTGGTTGTCAAACTACTAGGGAGGAAAATTTCATATCTCACCATGTCAAACAAATTGCAAGCAATTTGGAAAACTAAGCAGCCTTTACAGATAATTGATTTAGAGAGTGACTACTTGTCTGTCAACTTTCAAAATGATGATGATTACCTTTTGGTGATGTCTGGGGGGCCTTGGACAATTTTTGGGCAGTATTTCTCTGTACGGCTATGGACTCCTGAGTTCTCAACAGAACAAGAGTTTCCTAAGAATCTGATGGTCTGGATCAGATTGCCGGAAGGAATGTACACGAGAAGTCTACTCAAGTTCATTGGAGGCGCGATTGGTCCCGTTGTGAAAATAGACCGCAACATGACTTACAAATCTAGGGGGCAATTTGCGAGGATTGCGGTTTACATTGATCTAGGGAAACTATTGATTTCAAAGCTACAGGTTGATGGGAGGATACAACGTGTGGAATATGAATCCATGTCCTTGGTTTGTTTTAAGTGCGGGAGATTCAGACACTCTAGAGATTCTTTCTGTCATAATTTTGTAAGAGATGCTTCATCTGTAGGAGCTGCGACTGGGAATCTTGACAAGGGTGTATTGAACCAAGGAGGGGAAACGTTTGATATCTCTGGGAAGAATAGTTTAGCGCCTGATGTTGAGGAAGGGGATCAGTTTGGGCCATGGATGTTAGTGGAACGCAAGCCACGGCGGAAACCATTAACGACGTCGACGGAACCTAACAGTAACTCTGTTGTCGGGATCGAAGGTTCGAGATTCAACATTCTAAGTGGTAATCACAGGTTGATTGGAGAGGTGGCTCCTGATATATTTTATGGAAACACTGGGAATCAGGGATCTACTGTGCCAACATTGGGAACGAAGTTGCAATCTAGGGATAAATTGCCATTCAATCCTCAAGTCAAGGGTAAAGCTTTTAAGAAGGGACTTGCAATTAAAAAAAGGCAAAGCTGATTCATCAGCGAATGGGATGAAAAATATTTCACATGCTTTAAAGCTTGTTAAGAAAAATGGGCCTTCGCTTGGGTCGGAGGAAAACCCATTTGACGATGGACAAAAAATGGGTCCAAAATTGATGTAATCTAAATCTGTCCCAATTAAGTTTCAAGCGGTCGGGCATGGTTTAGACAAGGAAAGGAATTTGGATGTAAGGCTATCAACAAACAGAGGGCTTTCTTTGGGTGAGGGAGAAATGGGAAGGCTTCCTGTAAAAATTTCAAAAGGTGATAGGGGGAGATATTTGGACAACGACCAACGGAAGAATCAAAAGGTTTGAAGGATGGCACAGGTCAAATTTTAAGAAGTTTACTGGAAGGGGGATGTTCTACTCTTCCGATTGATCGAGCGGTTGAGGGTTTAATCAATGGGTTGTGCCAGGAGGTCAGACATGACACAACATTGATGGAGGATATGTCTTCGATTCGTGAATCGGATGATGAAACTCTGGCGGATGCGACTTCGGCATAAAGTTCTGGTTAGTGACTCTAAATCTCTTGGGTTTTATGTTGATGATTCCTATTTTTTGTGCATTATTCTGAAACTGCCAAGGATGTGGTCCTCCTCGATTCCCTAATTTTCTGTTTGAATATCGGAAATATTTTCATCCGAATCTTGTTGCCCTATTTGAAACAAGAATCAGTGGAAACAAGGCTGATTTGATTGCAGCAAAATTGGGGTTCAATAATTCTTTTAGGGTTGAAGCTATAAGATTTGCATGAGGGATTTAGGTCTTATGGAATAATGATATTGAAGTTGAAGTGCTGAAAGTTCATCCATAATTTGTGCACATGCGGATTCGGGGCTCTCTTGGCTGAACGTCTTTCCTCTGCACTACGGTATACGGTAGCCCTCATAAGAATTTGAGAGAATACATGTGTGGTGAACTAGAACTGGTAGGAGAAAATATTGGGGAACAGTGGATAATGGCGGGGGACTTTAATGCCATCTTGAGATGTGATGAAAGGCAAGGTGGAGCTGTATCGCATAATGTTGGTTGCAGTAAATTCAATTCTTTTGTTTTTCGAATGTGGTTGAATGACTTGGGATTTCAAGGTCCCATTTTATCTGGAATAGTGGTAATCTATTTCAAAGATTAGACCGATCGTTGTGTAATGATCTTTGGCAAATCATCTCCCCCAATGCCTTTGTTTGACAAATCATCGACCGTTGTTGGTTACTGTTAATTCGTCTAAGGGGGAAGAGGGGGAGAGGGCATTTAGATTTCTTGTCAGCTGGTTAACCCGTCCTGAATTTCGGAATGTTGTTACCAAATCTTGGAGAGATGAAGGTAATATTGTGGACAACTTGAGCAACTTTATCAATTTGGCTCAAGATTGGAACAAGACTGTTTTTGGGAATATCTTTGCAAGGAAAAAAAAAAAAAAAAGCTATGGGGGAGTTAAAACGGTTTCAAGGTGCCTCAGAGAAGTATAATTCTACTCGATTAAGAGAAAAAGAAGCAGAGCTACAGTTTGAGATAGAGTCTATTTGAATCAGGAGGAGCTTTTTTGGGCTAAAAATCAGTGTGAGTGGCTTTATAACGGTGATCGCAATACTCGCTTCTTTCACAGCCGTACCTTAACAAGGCGGAAAATGAATAGGATCGAAGCCTTGAAGATAGACGGGGTTGAATGGTGTTATGATGCGACATCATTAAAAAATCATGCTATTGAACATTTTTTGAATCTATTCACAGTAGATAATTATTCGACTGGGGAATTTCCTATTAAGGGATATTTCCCAAAGTTCGGTTGAGATTGTATGGAGAGCCTTAATGGTGACATTAGTATGGAGGAAGTTTGTCAATCTGTTTTTAGTATGGCTCTTCTAAAGGCAGCTAGCATAGATGGGATTTCTGCTAAATTTTATTAGTCTCATTGGGATATTGTAGGTAACAGCATTTTCAAGTTAGTTAACAGTGTTTCGGTGTTCTTCGCGAAGGGAGATTGGAACCTAACCTCAATCAAACACTTCTGGTTCTCGTCCCGAAAAATAGTGGTTCAAATTCAATAAGTCAATTTTAACCCATTAGTTTGTGTACTATCCTATACAAGATCATTACAAAAACAATTGTAATTCACCTCCGGAGTCTTATGCAAATCTGACTGAAATAGAATCAGTCAAGTTTTTTTCCTTCACGAAATATCTTAGATAATGTCATTATTGCCCAAGAGGCAATTCACACAATGCGGAACACTAGAAGTAGGAAAGGGTGGATGGCAATTAAGGTAGATCTCGAAAAGGCTTTTGATAGGGTTCAATGGGATTTTCTTCATGATACCCTGTCTGATGCTGGTTTTCTGGAATGGTTGAGAAGTATGATCATGGTGTGTGTGACTTCAGCATCCATGCAACTTCTGTGGAACGACTCTCTTTCAGAGTCATTTACTCAAAATAGAGGTCTTCGGTAAGGAGATCCACTGTCCCCGTATGTTTTTGTTCTGGGAATGGAATGTTTGGCCATTTGATTGAGTCGGCCATAGATTAACAACTCTAGGGACCAATAATGCTTTCTCATTGTGGGCCAGGAGTATCCCACCTTTTCTTAGTTGATAATTTGGTTTTATTTTGCAGAGCGGATGATAAAATGCAGAGTGCCTCAAAGAAATCCTTGATTCTTTCTTTTACTATTCTGGGCATCGTATAAACCATCAGAAAATGCAGGTGTTTTTTTTGAATAATGTATCGAATGAGGCAGCTGAAAGCATTCGAATCAAACTTGGGTTTACCAAAATCAGGGATATAGGGAGGTATCTTGGAATGCCTTTACTGCATGGAAGAATGGGGGTTAATAATTTCCAGTTTATATTGGATAAAGTCCGGAATTGACTCTCTAGTTGAGATGTGCGTAGCCTATCCTTGGCTGGTCAACTCACTTTGGTGAAATCTGTCTTAATGACAATTCCGAATTATTTTATGACGACGGCCAGAATTTCGATCCCAATTTGTAAAGAAATGGAAAAACTAGCTCATGGATTTTTGTGGGGGGCTTCTTCCATAGGACATAAACCATCTTTGATCAGTTGGAAGGACTGTTGCAAACCACTTGTAAATGCAGGTCTTATATACGATTGTTTCTTTTAAAACTTGGATTCGGCTTTATCGCAAATCCAGAAACGCTGTGGGTCAGAGTACTACGTAACAAATATCATATTCATGGGCTGGTTCTGGAACATATTCAATGTAGCAACTGTTCCTATTTTTGGTGTTCTTTATCACATGTTTGGGGTAATGTTAAGAAAGGTCTCGTTTGGGCTGTACGGGATGGAGAATTGATTAATTTTGGGAATGATGTTTGGTTGAAAGATTTGGATCCTTTAAAGTACCTTTATACTGGACAAGGGAACTTGGATGAGTCCATTCGTGTCTGTGATGTTGTTATATCAAAAGGCATATGGAACTTGCAATGGTTAGGTTGGGTTCTTCCTCAACATGTGGTAGACTGTATTTTGGCATGTAAAGCACCTTCGCAGTCTGCGGGTTCTGATTTTATTTCTTGGCGATGGATGACAGTCAAGAAGTTTTCAATTGCAGAATCGTATAAACACATATTTGGTTTTGATGGAACAGGTCAAAGTGTTAATGACAAACTGATTTGGAAGATTGCTACTCCACAAAGGGTAAGAATCTTTCTATGGCTGCTTATTCGTGGCAGACTTCTGACAAATAAAGAATGAGTAAGGCGAGGTATGACCCATTTACCATTTTTGTGAACTGTGTGGAAGCGTAGTGGAATCTACAATCCACACGTTAAGGGATTGTGGATTTGCGCTGACTATTTGGAAAACTGTTGTACATAGAAGAGATTGGGATTCGTTTTTCAACTTACCTCTTGAATGGTGGTTAATAAGGAATATTCAGAACGAAGATAACTCAGTTTGAAGGGGGAGAGTGGGCTACCTTTTTTACCATTGTAAGTTGGTTCCTTTGGAAAAGTCAAAATGAGTTTATCTTTAATGGTTCCAGCTGAAGTAGTCAAGAGATTATTTCCATGGCTAGTGCATGGACGAAATCCTTTAATCTTAAAGGGGTTTTGGAGCGTTGGTCTTGCTCGACTATGATGGAGAAACATTGGTTGCTTCCTGCTTCTGGATGGGTCAAGGTTAACGTGGATGGTTCGGTTTCCCATTGTCGTTTAAGGGCGTCAGTAGGTGGAGTGATAAGGGGTCCTAGTGGTGGTTGGTTGGTTGGTTTCATGATGGCAACCGACATGGTAGATATCTATCAGATTGAGGCTCGAGCTGTTCTTGAAGGTCTTCAACTAGCTTGGGCAAAATGTTTCAAGCAAGTGGAGGTTGAAAGTGATAATGCGATATAAAATCTGGCTGCAATAAGCAATGTCAAGGAAATAAGAATGATTCATAGGTATTGCTCTAAAAACTGGCAGATAAATTCCAGGCATATTTAGAGAGGTAATAACAAAGTTGCTGATTGTCTTGCAAAGGCAGTTGATGGTGATTTGGATCGATTGATGGTCTTGGAGGAACCGCCGATTTTTGTAAGGGAATTCCTGGAGGAATACATCCGTCTTTCTTTGCTAGCAGTAAATTGAACCATGTAGTCTGTTGTTTCCTTCGACTTGTCCTAAGTTTATTTTACCAAAAAAAACCTTTATATCAGTGAGAGGTAATTTATATTTAAGGTCGGTTTGTTTAAATGTAAAAAGTTTCATTTTCCTATGTTCGTTTGGCAAAAAGCAATTTGGTATGAAAAATGATTTATAGGTTAATAGAAAATAAACTATTTTTACTGTAAAATGATTTTCTCTTTTAAAAGTTTTAAGTTATTTTTGAAAAAATTTCTTCTATAGGTAATTTTATTTTTATATAAAATTATCTTAAATCAAACTTAATATTATTGTATTGATAATAAATTTATTTTAAAAATATTTAAAATTATTAATATATTAATATAAAATATTATATTTTTAATATTATTAAATATATATTTAATTATTTAATTTAGTCATATAATAAATTATAATATAATTATTTTTAATAAATTATTTAATATTTCAATTTTGTTTTAACAATAAATTTTAAAAACAATAATTTTAAATAGTATTCTTCACATACTATTGAAAATATTCAATACTAATATTTTAATAATAAATATTTATTACAATTATAAATATATTAATAACAAATGTTTTGTAATATAAAAGTTAGAATATGTCATAAGTTTATGTAGTATTCACAAATTTGTAATTTAGTCTTTATATTTTTATTTTCAAGAATTTAGTCATTCTACTTTTCAGATTTGAAAATTATGTCCAATTGTTGTCATTGTTAAATTTTTGTCAATTTTGTTGATGCCACATTTTAAATAAAAAATACTCACTTAATAGTCATGTGACTAAAAAATAATGTTGTAATGAAACTTAATTTAATAAAATATTTTTAATAAATGGGAGAACAATTTAAAATATAAATTTATAGATATAAAATAAACTCAATTAAACAATAAAAAGATAAGAAAATCTTAAATGTACGTTTGTTTAATTGAAAAAGTTTTATGAAATATTTTAAGAAATCATCAAATAACATAGATTCATCTAAACACTAGAAAATATTAATTTTTTAGGAAGTAAGTCCTTTTCAAGAAATTATTTTCTAAAAGTAATTTTAGTGAAACAAACATAACCTTAATATCACTGGAATTAATATCAACCTTTATACAAGTAAGAAATTTTAATTTCACCAAATTATATCATTATCACAAATTTTAATTTCATAGAATTATATCATTAAATTTCTGTACAAATTAAATCACTTATCCTTATCCTAATTCAGTTAAATTATTTTAATATAAAAATAGCCTTAACATGCATATTTAACTTATTTTTAAACAAAATAAACTCGGTTGATTTTATGCCAAGTTGTGTAGGCATTGAGTTAATGAAATCAGCATAGGTGACGTAATTACTAATAGAAATTCAAAAGTGTAATTTAATGAAATTAAATTCAATGTTTTAACATGTAAACTACCCATACTAGTAAAGATGCATTTTAGAAGTTGAAAATTTGTTTTGAATAATGAAAATTATTTGAAAAAATAAAATAAACAATTAACATTTCTACCCGACTAGATTCAAACTGCATTCAATCATTAACACAATTGATATTTTGATAAAGATTAGATTCAGACCATATTCAATGATATTTTATATCAAAATTTGCTTACCGAAAACATTAACAACGCTAATGATTGTGCATTTAGATTTTAAATGATAACAAAGAAAGAATTTAATTTTTAATTTTTTAAGTAAGTTTAAAACATATTTACATAATTTTACCACTTCGTTAAACGCAGCCGAAGAAGTGTCCAAGGATGAAGTACTGAAGACATTAGTTGCCGTTCAGGTTTGTTGGCAGAAACATGGAGCTGATATTTGATGAATCTCTGCAAACAAAAAATGAAAATCTTAAAATCTTAGGCATTGGGACGAGATTATGTCTTAGATTCTAATATCTGAAGAAAATAAGCATTGTGACAACATACGACTTTAGAATCTAATATCAGAACGTTTTTAAGTTTTGTTGTGATAGAACTTTCTAAAGATTATGACAAGTAGTGAAGTTTTACAGCTAACTGAGAAAGTATTTCCGGATTTGTGTTAATATGCCAATTCGGTTCTAGTTGCCGAACAAATTGTGAAAAATAGAATATTGATAATGACAATGTATCCCAAAGAAAAAGAAAGAAAAAATAAAGAACACATAAAATTTTACGTAGAAATCCTTTCGAGAAAAAACTACAGGCAATGAGAAGATAATTCACTATGTCAAATTTGAATAATTATAAGAGGAGTAGACTATGTCTATTTATAAGTGTGTAAAACCATATTCTAATCAAAATAAAATAGAAGTAATGCAGTGAGATTAAAACACCTTATTCAAATCAACATTAAACAGAGGAAGTAAACTTCTATTCGAACTTCTCTTACACACTTGTATTTTACCACTTATTTATTTTATCACAAATTTGTGTCGTATTTCTAACAATCTCTACCTTGACACAATTTCTTCAACAAATAAGGTTTTTATCGCGAACTCTCAGTGAACAAGTTTTCCACCTCTTCTATAAAATCCCTTAAAGGTTTAACTTCAACAATGAACACCAATCAAGTCTAAGCAATGCTCAAACTTGGTTATGGGAAGTGACTTAATCATCATATCTACAGGATTTTCATGAGTACAATTTTTGCTCACAACAATATCACCACGAGCAATAATATCACGAACAAAATGATACCAAACATCAATGTACTTTGTTCTCTCATGAAACATTTGATCTTTTGTAAGGAAGATGACATTTGACTGTCACAAAATACTGTACTGATTTGAAGGTCTTCATTGAGTTCACTAAAGAATCCCTTCAACCAAATGGCTTCTTTACAAGCCTTAGTGATCGCCATGTACTCAGCTTCAGTGGTAGACAAAGCAACTGTAGTTTGCAAAGTGACTTTCCAACTGATTGCACAACCTCCGATTGTAAAGACATAACCTGTGAGAGATCTTCTTCTATCAAAGTTTCCAGCAAAATCAGCATCAATATACCCAATAACTCCATCTTTAGTTCTTCCAAACAATAAGCAAACATTAGTAGTACCTTGTAAGTATATTCAAATCCACTAAATTGCTTTTTAGTGTTCTTTATTGGGATTCGCCATGTATCTGCTAACTGCACTAACTACATATGATAAATCTGGATATGAACAAGCCATAGCATACATGAGAGATCCCACTACTCTACAATATGAAACATGTGACATGTACTCAATCTCATCATCTGATTGTGAAGCAAAAACAATGAAAGTCTGAAATGGGTTGCTAAAGGAGTATTAACATGCTTAGCACTTTGCATATTGAACCTGTAAAGAACTTTCTCAATGTACCCCTTTTGACTTAGATACAATTTACTTGTTTTTCTATCTCTGAGAATCTCCATGCCAAGTATCTTCTTTGCTGGTCCCAAATCTTTCATCTCAAATTCTTCACTAAGCTGGGCTTTGATCTTTCTTATCTCTCCTTTATCTTTCGCTACTATCAACATGTTATCAACATAGAGGAGTAGATACACAAAAGAACCATAACTGTTTTTCTTAAAGTAAACACAACTATTAAAACTACTTCTTTTGAAATCATGAGAAGTCATAAAGGAATCACACCTCTTGTACCATTGTCTTGGTTATTGTTTCAAACCATAAAGAGACTTTTTCAGCAAGCAAACTAGTCTTCTTTTTCTAAAACTTTAAAACCCTCTGGTTGTTGCATGTAAATATTCTCCTCAAGTTCTCTATGCAAAAATGCAGTTTTTACATCTAACTGCTCAAACAATACTAAGCAAAGCTTGAATCAAACTATGCCTTACAACCGGGGAGAACACATTTGTGAAATCTACTCTTAGAATTTGACTGTAACCCTTTGCAACAAGCCTTGTTTTATATCTGGGTTCCTCAAATCCTAGAATCCATTCTTTATTTTTAAACACCCATTTACAACGAACAACCTTTTTTCCTTTAAGAAGTTTCACAAGATCCCATGTTATGTTTTTGTGGAGTGATTCCATCTCCTCTTACATAGTAAACATCCACTTTTCTGAGTCTTCACAACTAACCGCCTCAGAATAAGTAGATAACTCTTGGTTTGCATCTTATCTTTAGCCACATTTAAAGCATAAGCAACTAGATCAACCTCAGTATACCACTTTGGAGGTTTAATCTCTCTTCTAGTCTTTTTTTGGCAATAGAGTATTGTGGTGAAGAAGAAACTCTATTCTGAATTCCTGTACTGGCTTGAGGAGTCGACTTTGTTGTGGATTTGGATTAATTTGATGCTCCACCTGCTTTTGTTTTTATTTGTTGGAAGAGTTTTTAAGAGATAAGTTAGGTAACATAGCAGTTTCATCAAAAACATATTTGCTAATCACAACTTTTCTATTTTCAGGACAACCATAACTTATACCCTTTTACACCAACTTTATAACTAAGAAGAACAAATTTAATGAATCTCAGTTCCAATTTTCCATTATCAATATGAGTATACGCAGAACACCCAAAGATCTTTAAATAAGAATAATCAGCAGGATTACCAGACTATACCTTTTGTGGAGTCTTTTTCTCAATGGCATTGGATAGAGATCAATTGATCAAAAATATGTAGTAGAGGCTGCTTCGACCCAAAATGACTTTGGTAAGTTGACATTCGAAAACATACATCAAACCTTCTCCATGATCGTATTATTCATTCGTTTTGCAACACCATTTTGCTATGGAATATGACGAATTGTCAAGTGTCTTACGATCCCTTCTGACTTGCACAGTTCATTAAACTCATCAGAACAGAACTATAAGCCATTGTTTGTGCGGATGTGTTTTATTTGTTTTTCCTTATATTTTTGAGTCATAGTTTTCCAAGACATAAATGCGAAAAACACATCGTTTTTTTGCTTCAGGAAAAAAGTCCAAACTTTTCTAGAAAAATCATCAATAAGTGTTAGTATATAATTAGCTCCACCTCTTGAAAGTACTTGATAAACCATAATTTATACATATTTTGGCCCTATGCTTGGCTTTATTGATGAATTTGATGCTCCTAATCCCTTAATTTCATGTTTTATATTCAAGAGAGCTTAGGGAGTCGAAAAGAACGAGAAACATCTTAGAAACCAACACGACCTAGGTTATCAAACACGGTCGTGTGTTACGAGTAGAATCGAACATGACTTGGATCAATGTACACGGATAGACCACATGGCCGTGTGTGGCGAGTAGAAGCGAGCACGACCTAAGGCTATTAAACATGGGTGTGTCACATGGGCGTGTCCCCACCGTATCAAAGTTTAATTCTATTCGGAATAGGCTACTTGTGGGCCAAGAGAGGTGTTCCAAAGCTTATATAAACATCCTAGGGGACAACCTAAGCGATGACGCCGAGTAGAAGGCAGAAAATACTCGAAGACAACCATCGGGAGCAGCTCGAAAGAAGGATCTCCATCAAGACTGAAGATCTCCTATCAATTTCTCTTGAAGTTTTGTTTTGTAGTTTTCCTTATTTTAAGATTTTTCCTTTTATCATCATGAACTAAACCTTTCAAATACCTGAAGGGATGAAACCTAAGACGAATCTTATTACTATTTGATTTATAAGATAAATATTTGTTCTTATTCTTAATTGTGTGTTCTTATTCTTGTTTTGATAATTCAGGTTATTGATTCAAGTCAAATGTGCTTATTCAGAGGAGCAAAAGTCCTTGTTTAAGAGTAGATCAATACAATTAAGTGGAGTTGATTGCAACCCTAGAAATAGGGCGATGAAAATCTGCTGGATTAGAGTCAAATCTAATAAGGGAATCCATAGATCGAGTTAATGCGACAATAGAGGTTTTAATTAGAAAGAGATTTTAATTAATCAACCTAGAGTCAATTGTTTTTAGTCTTGAAAAAGATATTAACATAAATCAGGGATTTCTATAGATTAAGTCAAGTGAATAAATCATATGAATCAAAAGTAATAAGTGAAGTCTAGGTGGATTCTTTCTTGGGTATTGCCTATCACATAAAGTTGTCTAAAATATTTTCCCAATTTATTCTCTGTCGTGCTTCTAATTAATTTTAGTTTAAAAGAAATCACTCCAATTCTTAGGTTAGATAATAAAAAGATAGTAAAAACTAGTACTCTTGGTCCTTGTGGATACGATATTACTGGTCTTATCATAACTATATTATTGAACGATAGGTGCGCTTGCTTTTATTGTGGTTGTAGTTAGTTAGAGACACATCAAGTTCTTGGCGCCGTTGTGGGGACTAAGATATTAGGAACACTTAATTTGTATTACTTTAGCCATTCTTATTTTTATTTGCAATTTATTTTTTTTAACTTACTGATTTTTCTTTTATTTGTTTCTGGCAGGTGTCTCTAGTTTATGACTAGAAGAAATCCGTCAGGACCTTTGCTTTACGATAGTGAGATTGAGAGTACAGCTCGCAGAAATCGAAGAGAAATAAGGCGAAGTCTACAATTCATACAAGAAGAGCAAGAGGAAGATACCAATACTACCGAGGAGATGGCTGATAATAATCCGCTACCCCCTATGGTTGCCGCAAATTTGGTGAATCAAAACCCTGTTCCTCGTACTATGTATGATTATGCTAAGCTTACTTTAACAGGAACTGAATCAAGTATTGTTAGACCTGCTGTTGCTGCAAATAATTTTGAACTAAAACCTAACACTATTCAAATGATTCAACTGTTTGTTCAGTTTGATGGTTTGTAAGATGAAGACCCAAATACTGATTTGACCAATTTCTTAGAGTTTTACGATACTTTCAAAATTAATGGCATTTCTGATGATGCCATTCGCCTTCGGTTATTTCCCTTCTCGTTGAGGAACAAAGCTAAATAGTGGTTGAACTCGTTACCACGAGGGTCAATCACTACATAGGAACAAGTGACCAAAAAATTCTTACTTAAATATTTTTCTGCCGGCTAAAACTGCTAAGTTGAGGAATGATATCTCTTCCTTTGTGCAGATGGATTTAGAAACACTTTACGATGCATGGGAGAGATCCAAAGATCTATTGAGAAGATGCCCTCACCATGGGTTACCATTATGGTCACAGGTTCAAACCTTTTACAATGGTGTAAACCCCTCAACTAGACAACTGATTGATACAGCTGCCGGTGGAACTCTAAATAACAAAACCCCTAAAGCTGCTTATGAGTTTATAGAGGAGATGTCACTGAATAACTATCAGTGGCAAGTCATAAGAACAAAGTCGACAAAAGCCGCCAGTGTTTTCAGCATCGGCGCAGTTACCATGCTATCAAACCAGGTAGAGCTTTTAAGTAAGAAGATTGATGGTTTGTGTGGTTCTTTGCAGGTACATCCAGTTATGCAGTGCGATACAAATGGAGGAGGAATGAGTAATACATAATATCCATCCTACAACCCTGGTATAGAAAGCGAATAGATGAACTATATGGGTAATAATTCTAGACCTCAGAATAATCCCTATAGTAACACTTATAATCTAGGTTGGAGGAACCACCCAAACTTCTCATGGGGTGGTCAAGGATATTAGAGACAACAACCCCCTCCAGGCTTTCAACAGCAACCTTACCTACAAGAGAAGAAGCCGAACCTTGAGGAGATGCTAACAAAATTCATCACGGTGTCAGAAGCCCGTTTTTAAAACACCGAAACAACACTAAAAAATCAGCAAGCGTCGATTCAAGGGCTCAAGAACCAAATAGGACAACTTGCTAAGCTCATATCTGAATGACCACAAGACAACTTGCCAAGCAACACTGAAACTATCCCAAAGGAGCAACTTCATGCCATCACTGCTCACGATTATGAAGGGTTAGACGAACCAAACCCAAGGCAAGAGAATGTGGTAGATAAATTTAAGGTTGAGGTAAGCCATGATAAACCAAAATTGGTAAGTACAAAGTTTTAACCTCATGTGCCATAACCCAATGCGACGAAGAAAGACTGCACAGATGAACAATTCGATAAATTTCTTAAACTTCTAAAGAAATTACATATTAATTTACCATTTATTGAAGTTATTTCGCGATTTCCAATTCAAAAAAATTTAAAAGAGCTTTTGACAAACAAACGGAAGTTAGAGATGCGTTGCATGTGGAGCTACATATAGTCTGCTCAGTTATTTTACAGAATAAACTACCAAATAAATTAAAGGATCCAGGGAGTTTTACTATTCCTTGTTTAATTGATAGTTTAGATGTTAATAATGCTTTAGCTGATTTAGGGGTGAGTATTAACGTCATGCCCTATAAAATGTTTAAGCAACTAGGTCTTGGGAAACCTAAACAAACTAGGATGGGTATTCAACTTGAAGATAAAACCATTAAAGTTCCTAGGGGAATTGTTGAGGATGTGCTTGTAAGAATTGATAAATTTATATTCCTAGTTGACTTTGTTGTTCTAGACATGGATGAGGACAGTAACGCACCTTTAATCCTAGGACAACCCTTTTTAGCAACTGCTAAAACTAGAATTAATGTTGGTACAGGAGAGCTCACACTTCGTGTAGGTGATGAAACGATCACTCTTCAGGCTCGTGATTCGGTTAGGACATCGAGTAATAAAGGTGAGTACATAAATTCTATTAATAACCATTTAGTTCAACCCTCTTTTCAGGAAGCACCTCGAAATTACACAACTGAGCCACGTCATAGCTCTCGTGCCAACAATGAAATAACTCGTGAGGAGAGAAGGCTTCAGGTCAATGAACTAGATGAATGGCGGACACATGTCAAGCAGAAATCGAGCAAACACGATGAACAAAAGCGACTCCATGACGAGCCTAAAAACAAAACAACCCAAATAAAGGTTGGAGACCAAGTTCTAATAGATAATGCAGGCTTCGTATTGCCACCTCTGAACCTAATGGAACAACTTTTTCTCAGTACTCAATGTCTTTCCATACGGAACAGTCGAGGTAGCTAATCCCAAATTCGACACTTTTAAGGTAAACGCTACTCGACTCAAACTATATAGTGATCATAAACTGATAGTAGGAGAGAGGAGTGTCAACTCCTTGAACCACCATGAAATATGGGAATGAGAGGCAAGTCTAGCTTAAGACTTTAAATGAGCGCTTCTCGGAAGCAACCCGAGCACTAACCTCACTAATATCATTATTTTCGATTTTAGAACATGACTAAACTAATCAAATTAATAAAGCGCAGGTTTCTCTATCCACACGGCCACGAATAGGTAAACCGGCGTGGCAGAGACCGTGCGGAAGTAGGACGAAAATTTTCCCAAACCACGGGCCACGATAAAATGCCACAATCGTATGATATAGCTATGGTCGAAGCTGAGTCAATCACACAGGCGTGCGACACGCTCGTACCTATAAGCCATGGTCGATATTGATCAATTAACATGGGCGTGGGAACCTCTACACAGGCATGGGAGAAATGAACGAAGCATCACACGGCCGTGCGATTCGGCCGTGTGACCTAACATGCCTAGGGAACACGGGCGTGGGCAGCTACCAGGTGCCCCAATTTCTATTTAAACCCCCTTCTTCTGTTTATTTTCTTCCCCAACTCTTCTTCTTCCAAACCCTAGCCACCACACCCCTTTCCGACCATCGCTCTTCTCCTCTATTTTCTTCCTTCTAACCTTCTTCCCCAGCCTGAAACCCTATTTTTTCCCTTTTCATTTCCCGTTGTCTTTCCTCCTTCTTTTTCCTTTCCCCCTTTCCTTTATTCCTTCTTTACACCGCCACCACACCAACCACCATCCTTGCCACCATTGGTCATTCTTTTTTCGCTTTATTTTGAATTCATAGTTATTTTCCATTATTTATTTTTATTTTGTTCTTATTATTCATGCCATTTAGATTTAGCTTAGGATACCATAAGTTCATGTCGGCTGCTTAATTTATTCTATTTTAAAAGGTTTGAGGTGCTGCCGGAGTATCCTCTTCCACGTTCACCTCTGCCCAAATTTATCAGGTTTCTTTTCATTGACTCCATCCAAAATTCAGGAAGTTTCACTTCTCTCCCTATCTTATGATTTTCTTACTATATTGTCATTATTTATCTTTGTACATTGAGGACAATGTATATCTTAAGTGTGGGGAGGTTAATCCCTGAATTATGTCTTGTTTTTAAGTAATTTTCTCATATTACTATTAAAATGAAACTTCTATTGACTTATGATTTTCATTGATATGTTTTGGATTAAGTCATAGGTAATTGTGCATTGATCATTTAAACTTTAAGACATTAGAGAATCAAGCATGATAAGTCTATTTTCAGAATTAAAAATTTCTAGGTTGTTTCCCTAAATTTAAATATCACTTTAAAGTTTGAAATTTGCAAGGTTGACATCAAAAACCATAATTTTTGTGAGTCTTTGAGCCTTTTAGAGCATACATTTTATCCTTACTCACTTTATTATTGATGAGTGTGTCAATATTGATTTGTTATTCTAGAACTTGCTTCGATTATGCATGTCGAGACCACACTTTTGATTTGATATACTGAGATGATAAAGGCACCTAGAATTTAACCCACTCGCTCCACAAAAATCCTACCTTCATAATTAACCCCTAGTGAACCCCTTTGAATCCTAATAAACCGTTCCTTGTTTTACCCTTAATATTAACCCAAAACTCACTCTTTTTGATTCATTAAGAATTTTTCCTATTGAATTAACCCTTTTTGTCGAGATTTGATTTGAGCAGTTGCCTAACTATGTTCTTTATTTCAGTTGTTAAACTCTTTCTTATTATTAAACTCTTTCTTATTATTGTATGTTCTTATTCTAAAAAAAAAGTTGTGTATATTCATTATTAGTTCTATGATTATTTGAGATTAAGCAATTAATTTCATATTTTGAGAAGAAGCTCATGTTATTATGATAAGTTCTCAATTATTGTAATTATTCAGTATTAGTTTATTTTTCTAGTTAGGTAAATTGTCAAATCAATCTCAATTTTTAACCCTCTTTTTTAGCCATTATCCACACCTTTAACCCAAGCCCCATTACAACCCTTTTAAATACCTTTTTATTTGTGTATCATCTCATTTTATAGTGGTAGAGATTTGATTTTCATGCAAGCCTATGGTAATAACTTTTCATGTTTGACTTTTGAGTGCTTTATCTTGAACCTTTGATAAACCGTAAAAGTAACATATTCTAATCCTACATTTAGCATACTAGTGGATGATTTATTCTCTGAAATGTGTAAAAATGTGCTCTTAATCCTTTTTTTTTTTTCATGTTTTATACTCAGAAAAGCCCCTAGGGATGAAAAGAAAGAGAAACGAGCCTAAAACGGATCAAATTAGGCCAAAATGGAAATCGACACGGCCTGGGCCCAAGACCACACGGTCGTGCCTCATTAAATTACTAGAACAAGGCATGAGCTACGAAACACATGACCGTGCCTCATCATCAGACTCAACCATAGCCTACAATCGAAGCACACGGCCATGCCTCATCATCAGACTCGACCACGGCCTACAATCGAAGTACACAGGTGTGCCACACCAGTGTCCCTCCGCAAGAAAGAAGAGTCTCACTCGGATTAGGATACTTAGAGGCAAAGAAACATCTTCCAAAAGCCTATATAAAGACCCTAGAGGCCAACCTTGAGGAGGGCGGTCAGCTAGGCCAAGAAGCCAAGCCAAAAAGATCAGATTTGTGGGAATCACTCGAAGATAGCCAGTTGATTCATCTCAAGAAGTCGGAATTATACTCAAGACGGAGGATCTCTCCTTCAATTCCTTCAGGGGGTTTTAGGGATTTCTTATTTTTTTTTTTATCTTTTCTTTTGAGATGTTTTCTTTTACAATTATGAACTAACCCTCAGATACCTGAATGGGATGAAACCTAAGATGAATCTTGTTATTGTTTTCTGAACAATATGATAAATATTTGGCTTGTTCTTAATTATGTGTTCTTAATTCTTGTGTTGATATTTTCGGGATATTAATTCAAGTATGATGTGCTTAGGTGGAGGAGCAAAAGTCCCTGTCTAAGAGTAGTTCTAGCGTAATTAAGAGGAGTGATCGTGCGCTAGAGATAGGGTGACGAAATTTTACCAGATTAAGGTGAAACCTAAAATGGGAGTCTATAGATCGAGTTAATGCAATTTTAGGGAGTTTTAATTAGAAAGAGATTTCAATTAATCAACATAGGGTTAGACGTTGGTCGCCTCGAGAGAGGGATTAATATATGTTAGGGAATCTTACGGATCAAGTCAAGTGAATAAATCGTCAGTTCAGTGTTAGATAACAAGTGAAGTCTAGGTGGATTCTTCCTTGGGTGTCGTCTTAATCAATTGGTTTTTCCTCAAGTTATTTTCTCAATTTCATTTTTCTTTGTCTTAGAGTCTTTAAGTTTAGTAGTTAGTTAATTTAGATTAAACAACAAATTCCCTTAATTCTTAGGCTAGATAATAAAAAGAGAGTTAGTATTAGTACTTTTGGTTTCTTTGGGATTCGACATACCGGTCTTGCCTAAACTATACTACTGTTCGATAGGTGCACTTGCCTCCATCGTTGTCTTAGTTGGTTTCCAGGTTCGATCATTCTTTATATAAATTTTAAGACTCGATAAAACAACGATCAAGTTTTTGGCGCTGTTGCCGGGGAACTAAAATACTAAGAAAACTTAATTTTTATTACTTTAGCCATTTTTTATTATTTTTAGTCTTGCTAAATTTTTTTTCTTTTCCTAGCAGGTACCTCTAGTTTATGACTAGAAAGAACTCGAAGGGACCACTAATATACGACAGTGATATTGAAGCTACCACTCGTAGGAATCGTAGAGAAATTAGGCGAACCCTAAATTACACAGAAAAAGAGCGAGAATGCAGATCCAATCCTACTAAAGGGATGGACGAGAATAATCCACCACCACAAGATGTGGCAGAAAACAATGCTCCGCGTACTATGTATGATTATGCTAAACCTCATTTAACAGGAGCAGAATCGAGTATTGTTAGGCTTGCTATAGCTACTAATAATTTTGAATTAAAGCCTAACACTATACAAATGATTCAACAATTTGTTCAATTTGATGGTTTGCAGGATGAAGGCCCGAATACCCATATAGCTAATTTTTTAGAGTTCTGTGATACCTTCAAAATAAATGGCGTTTCTGATGATGCCATACTTCTTCGATTATTTCCCTTTTCATTAAGGAAAAAAGCCAAGCAGTGGTTGAAATCGTTACCACGAGGGTTAATCACCACATGGGATCAAATGACCGAAATTTTTTTATTAAAATATTTCCCACCGGCCAAAACAACCAAATTACAGAATAATATCTCTTCTTTTGTGCAGATGGATTTAGATACATTATACGACGCATGAGAGAGATACAAGGATCTCTTGAAAAGGTGTCACACCATGGTTTACTCTTATGGCTCCAAGTCCAAACTTTCTATAATGGTGTAAACCCCTCAACGAGGCAATTAATTGATTCAACCGCCGGTGGAACCCTAAACAACAGAACTCCTGAAGCAGCCTACGAGTTTATTGAAGAGATGTCACTGAATAACTATCAGTGGCAGGTTACAAGGACAAAACCAACAAAATCAGCTGGAGTTTTCAACCTCGACGCAGTAACCATGCTATTAACGCAGGTAGAGATGATGAATAAAAAGCTTGATAGTTTGTGTTTTTCACAGGTACATCCAGTAACGCAGTGCGACGCAAGTGGAACTGTGGTGAATCCTGAGTACCCACCCTACCAACCTGGCAAAGAAAGTGAACAGATGAACTATATAGGTAATAATTTTAGATCTAATAATAACCCTTATAGTAATACTTATAATCCAGGTTGGAGGAACCACCCAAATTTTTCATGGGGATGTCAAGAAAATCAAAGACAACAACCTTCTCAAAATTTCCAAAATTAGCCATATCCACAAGAAAAGAAGCCAAACCTTGAAGAGGTGTTGACAAAATTCATGGCAGTGACAGATACACGTCTCGAAAAAATTGAGACAACGCTCAATAATCAACAAGCATCGATCAAAGGGATCGAGAACCAAGTCGGGGAACTTATTAAGTTAGTTCGACAGCTTTCTAAGATAGTTTCTGAAATTCGATCAGAGATTTTTTCTAAAGGAACCGAACAGGTAAAGGCAGTTACATTGAGAAGTGGAAAGGAGTTAGTCGAACCAAAGAAAAAAATACCACACGAACATAATAAAGCAAAGGATGAGGGAGTTGAGGATGTAACTCCTGTACGCAATGAAAGTAAACCACAAATCCCATATCCAGTAAAGTTGAAGAAAGACGATTAGATGCCCAATGAACTTTTTAAACAAATACATATTAACTTACCCTTTGTTGAAGCCATTTCACAAATGCCAACGTACGCAAAATTCTTAAAAGAACTTCTGACGAATAGAAGAAAGCTTGAAGAAATATCAACAGTGGAGCTTAATGAAGAATGTTCAGCCATCCTCCAAAACAAGCTACCAACCAAATTAAAAGACCCAAGAAGTTTTACTATTCCCTATTTAATTGGTAGTTTAAATATTAAGAAAGCATTAGCTGATCTAGGTTCCAGTATTAATTTAATGCCTTATAAAATGTTTGAACAACTAGATCTTGGGGAACCAAAACCCACTAGGATGAGTATTCAGTTAGCCGTCAGATCTATTAAATATCTTAGAGGAGTTATCGAAGATGTCTTGGTAAAAATTGACAAATTTATTTTCCCTGTTGATATTGTTGTGCTCGACATGGATGAGGACATTGAGGTTCCCTTAATTTTAGGACGCCCTTTTTTAGCTACTGCTAGGGCTGTTATCGATGTAGGAGATGGTAAGCTTGCATTAAGAATAGGCGATGAGGAAATTATCTTTCAAATTTATGATGTCATGCAATATTCTAGAGAACAAGATGTTTCCTGTTATTTTGTTGATACTACTGATCATATCATTCAAAATTCATTACAGGAAATCATACATGATGACACGATGGAACTGTGCCTTACTCAAGAAAAGGGGGAAGAAGATGAAGTCGACGAGCTGAATTGGAATACATCTTCATTTAGATATATGGAAAAAGAAAGCATTGAAATCAATGACGATCTAAAACAAAAGCCTTACATTGATGAGCCAGCCAAATTAGAATTAAAACAGCTACCGAAACACTTAGAATATGCATTCCTCGGGGACAATTCTACGCTACCTGTAATTATCTCTTCAGAACTAGAACCCAAGGAAAAAAGTGGAGTTGATACAAGTACTAAGAGAACATAAAAGAGCCATTGCTTGGAAAATATCTGACATTAAAGGAATAAGCCCATCGTTTTGCATCCACAAAATATTAATGGAAGAGGAATACAAGCCATGTGTGAAACCTCAAAAATGATTGAATCCCAACGTAAAAGAAGTTGTGAAAGCTGGGGTAATTAAACTTCTAGATGCTGGAATAATTTATCCTATTTCTGACAGCAATTGGATAAGTCTTGTGCAGGTTGTTCCAAAGAAAGGAGGCATGACGGTGGTAGCCAACGAAAAGAATGAACTAATTCCCACTAGAACAGTCACAAGTTGGAGAGTTTGCATTGATTACAGGAAGCTGAATGACGCCACTAGAAAAGATCACTTTCCTTTACCTTTCATTGATCAAATGCTAGAAAGTTTATCTGGGCATATGTACTATTGCTTCCTAGATGGACTCTTCGGTTATTTCCAAATCCCAATAGCACATGAAGATCAAGAGAAGACAACATTCACATGCCCATACGGTACGTTTGCTTATCATAGAATGCCTTTTGGATTATGTAATGCTCCTGCTACTTTTCAGCGTTACATGTTGGCAATCTTTGACGAACTTGTGAAAGACATTATGGAGGTATTTATGACGATTTCTCGATATTCGGTAATTCTTTCCATATTTGCCTTAAAATTTTAAAACGAGTTCTAATGAGATGTGAGGAAACAAATCTTGTTTTAAATTGGAAAAAATGCCACTTTATGGTACAAGAGGGAATTGTATTGGGACATAAAATTTCTAGTAAGGGAATCGAGGTAGATAAAGCAAAGGTCAAAACCATAGAAAAATTACCTTCTCCTAGCTCAGTTAAGCTAGTAGAAGCTTTTTAGGTCATGCAGGATTTTGTAGAAGATTTATTAAAGATTTTTCTAAAATAGCTAAGCCTCTAACGAAATTGCTAGAAAAAGATACACCTTTTAAGTTTGATAAAAAATGTTTAGATGCATTTAATATCCTTAGAGAAAAATTAATAAATGCCCCAATTATAATTGCCTCCGATTAGAATCTTCCTTTTGAACTAATGTGTGATGCAAGTGATTTCGTAGTAGGTGCAGTTTTAGGACAGCGAAGAGACAAGCACTTCCAGTCGATCTATTAAGCCAGCAAAACATTAACAGCCATGCAAGAAAATTATACCACCACTGAAAAAGAATTACTAGTTGTGGTCTTTGCATTTGATAAATTCAGACAATATTTAGTATTATCTAAAGTTGTCGTTTACACTGACCACTCCGCCCTTCGTTATCTTTTAACTAAATCCGATGCAAAACCTTAACTCATAAAATGGATTTTACTCTTACAGGAATTTGATTTGGAAATACAGGATAAAAAGGGAGCTGAAAACCTTGTAGCAGATCACCTCTCCAGGCTTGAGAACCCACATATCAAAGAGCTCGATGAAATTGAGATAAACTACTCGTTCCCTGAAGAACAACTCTTTTCTATAACCAACTTCGAGGTACCATGGTTTACAGATATTGTGAATTATTTAGCTGCTAACATCTTACAAAAAAGATTAACACATCATCAAAAGAAACGATTCTTTGCTGATGTGAAAAACTATTTTTGGGAAGATCCTTTTCTTTTTGCATATGTGCAGATCAAATAATTAGGAGATGTGTTACAAGGGCAGAAGTAAGCAAAATCCTGGAACATTGCCATTCAGGACCTTCAGGAGGACACTACAGTGGCATTAAGACAGTACATAAAATACTCAAATCAGGTTTTTATTGGCCCACTCTATTCAAAGATGCTAACAGGTATGTCGCTTCATGTGATAAATGCCAAAGAACAGGTAATGTTTTTAAACGCGATGAAATGCCTCAAACATATATGCTATCATGTGAAATATTTGATGTATGGGGTATTGATTTTATGGGTCCATTCCCTAGTTCATTAGGAAATAAATACATCCTAGTGGCAGTTGATTACATGTCAAAATGGGTGGAAGCCGAAGCTTTGCCTACCAATGATGCCAGAGTAGTAGTTAAGTTTCTCAAGAAACTGTTCTCTCGATTTAGAACACCTAGAGCTATCATTAATGATAGGGGCACTCATTTCTATAATACTCAATTTGACAAAATCTTAAAAAAATATGGAGTACACCACAGGATAACTACCCCATATCACCCTCAAACCAGTTGGCAAGTTGAAGTAGCAAACCGAGAACTTAAACGCATCCTAGAAAAAATGGTTGAATCAAACAGAAAAGAGTGGGAATTAAAAGTAGATGATGCCCTATGGGCCTGTAGAACAGCATTTAAAACCCCCTAGGAACATCCCCATACAAACTTGTCTACGGGAAAAGCTGTCATCTACCATTCAAGCTAGAACACAAATCTTTTTTGGGCTATAAAATTTCTAAATTACGATCTTAAAACTGCAGGAAAGAAAAGAATGATGCAGATGAACGAGCTAGACGAATGGAGAGCTGATGTTTACGAGAACTCAAAACTATACAAGGAGGCAAAAAAGTGACGCCATGATGCTCGTATAAAGAAATCGAAACAATTTAAAGTAGGGAACTTGGTCCTGCTATACAACTCAAGGCTCAAATTGTTTCCCGGGAAATTGAAATCAAGATGGTCAGGTCCATTCATGATTAAAACAATCTTTCCCTATGGCACAATCGAGATAACTCATCCCACTCAAGGCATATTCAAGGTAAATGGTCACCGACTCAAAATCTATAACGGTGAAGATTTTAGGGATATGAGAGAGGAGCCTCAACTCCGTGAACTTTCTTTTAGAAAGGAAAACAGGGTAAGTCTAGCTTAAGACTTTAAACGAGTGCTTCTCGGGAGGAAACCCGAGCACTAACCTTACTAACATTATTCTCTTAATTTTTGGCATTTAATTACATACTAATTAATCCAATAAAGCGCAGGTTTTTAGACCACACGGCCTTACACACGGGCGTGCTTGTGGCCGTGTGAAAGCCAGAGGACGGACCACGGGTGTGCTAGTAGTCGTGCAAGACAAAGAAGAATTTTTCCCCAACACGGGCTGTGATAATAGTCCACGCCTGCGTGAATTTTCGTGGACTATACTGACTTATCAAACACGAGCAAGACACGGCCGTGCCTTACAACCGTGTGAAGATACTGACTTGTCGAGCACAGGCTAAACACGCCCATTCTAAACAATCGTGGGAAGAAGAACACTGGCGTGTCACATTGACCACGGCCGCGACCAAACACCCTGAATGCACCCAAAATTCAAAATCATGAAAAACACGGGTTGATTAAAATTGAACACGGACGTGGCCGCTACCCGTGTGACCTTTCCTATTTAAAGAAAAACAGCCCCATTTTTCCCAAATATCCTTCCCCAAACCAAGCCTAGCCATTTTCCTCTCAAAACCCCCTACGGTCCATGGGCATGGGGAGCGTTAAATCCCAAAAGTCTATTTAAACCCAACCTCCCTTTCCCCTTTTCTCACCAACTCCCCATCTTTTCTTTTCTTCCTTCCCTTTCTCAGATTTCTCCCCTCCCTATCAATTCTCTATACTCTTGAGCTACACCAAAACCATGTCAAAGAAGCGAAAAAAGCCAAGTGCAATCTCCTCAAAGGGGACCGATCTACATAAGTTCATGCCTGCCGCTTCAGCTACTCGACAAGCCAAGGGTCTTTGAGAGCATTAAAATTTTCTTTTATTCTTCTCGTCTCCTTTATTTTCCTTATTGTTACTTCTCTTCTGCTTAATTTAGTTTATCTGATTTTAATTTCTTAATTTTAGGTTCTAAAGGTTGCTTGGGAATCACGCACCATGGCTTTAGAAATCACACCCACCTTACGAACTATCATAAATAAGGACTTCCATTAATCTTTTCTTTTAATTTTATTTTCCTTCTTAGTCTCCTTCTCTTTATCTTTCTTGTCTTTAAATACATAATTAGTTTATTTTAAATGTTTCTTCAGATTTCTTGGCTAATTCTTCACAGGCTTCCCAATTTCTTCATCTAGTACAGAGATTGTTGATAGCCAATGCACCATGACCATAGCCAACACCACCGCCTCCTCCAACTTATCTTTCACCTCCAACTCAAGGAATCCATCCAAAAATTCAGGAAGTGTCACTTCTCCCCTTCTCTTTTGATTTCAGTATCACATGATTATTTATCTATCTTTTTACATTGAGGGCAATGTACATCTTAAGTGTGGGGGGTAAAAGTACCTAACTTTTTGCATTATTCTCAAATCCCTGAATTATATCTTGTTCTTAAGAAATTTTCTCATATTACTAATTAGGATGAAATTTCTAATGGTTTATGATTCTTATTGATATGTTTTTGAGTAAGTCATAGTTAATTGTGCATTGATGATTTAAATTTTAAGATACTAGAGAATCAAGCATGATAAGTCTATTTTTCAAGAATAAAAAATTTTCTAGGTTGTCGAACAGAATTTGAATATTACCTTGAAGTTTGAAATTTACAGGGATTGACGTCAAATACTCATAATTTTTGTGAGATTTGAGCCTTATAGAGCATATATTCTTTTTCATGCTCACTTTATTGATTATAAGTGTGTCAACACTGAATTGTTATTCTAGAACTTGCCTCGATTATACATGTTAAGACCATATTATTGATTTGATATACTGAGATGATAAAGGCACCTAGGTTTTAACCCACTCACTCCACTAAAAAGCCTACTTACATAATTAACCCCTAGTGAACCTCTTTGATCCTAACAACTGTTTTTATTGATTCACCCACTAATATTAACCCAAAACATCGCTCGTATTTGTTATCCCCATTCCTTTGACTACCCTTCTATCGATAATTGATTTGATCAGTTGCCTAATCACTTTATTTCAGTTGATAAAGTTCTTTCTTATATTATGTAAATAATTGGCTTGTTCTTAAAAAAAATCGAAGTATATTCATTATTAGTTCTATAATTAAGTGAGCTTACATGTTTAAATTCAACATCTTGAAGAAGAAGATTGTATTATTAGTATTTTAAATTTTGTGTGATATAATTATTCAGGTTATTAGTTCATTTTTCTAAAGTTAGCTAATTTGTCAAATCAATCTCATTTCTAACCTTCTAATTCAGCCTTTATCTACACCTTTAACCCAAGCCCCGTTAAAACTCTGTTAAAGACCTTTTGATCTATTTATCATCTCATATTATAGTGGTGGAGATTTGATTTTCAGGTAAGCCTATGGGATTAACTTTTAGGTTCGACTTATGAGTGCTTTTTCCTAAACCTTAAACACTTCAAGTACTTTGAGTGAATCTTTAGTGAAGATGTCAATCCTTGTCAGTTTTGAATCAGAGGTAATTATTTAGATAAAGGGAGCACCTATGTTTTCATGCTACAAATATATGACTTAGAATTGTTTGAATCTTTAGGAGTCTTTGAGTTAAATTATCCATGTATAAATTATCTATGAATTATGATGAGGCATTGTTAATGAGAATTATGAATTGTGGAAAGTTCGTTTTAATCGTAAGTTGAGAATTTTTCTTGAGGACAAGCAAAAGCTTAAGTGTGGGGTATGTGATAAACCGTAAAAGTAACATATTTTAATCCTACATTTAGCATACTTTTGGATGATTTATTCTCTAAATTGTGTAAAAAGGTGCTCTTAATCCTTTGTTTTCATGTTTTATACCCAGGAAAGCACCTGGGGATGAAAAGAACGAGAAACGGGCCTAAAACGAATCAAATTGGGCCAAAGTGGAAATCGACACAGCCTAGGCCCAAGACCACACGACCATGCCTCATTAAATTACAAGAACACGACCTGAGCTACGAAACACACGGCCGTGCCTTATCATCAGACTCGACCACAGCCTACAATCGAAAACAGTCGTGCCTCATCATCAGACTTGACCACGGCCTGCAATCGAAGCACAGGGGCGTGCCACAATGGCATGTCCCAACCGTAGGAAAGAAGAGTCTCACTCAAATTAGGATACTTAGAGGCAAAGAAACATATTCCAAAAGCCTATATAAAGACCCTGGAGGCCAACCTTAAGGAGGACGATCAGCTAGGCCAAGGAGCCGAGCCAGAAAGGTCAGATTTGTGGGAATCACTCGAAGATAGCTAGTTGATTCATCTCAAGAAGTCGAATTATACTCAAGACGGAGGATCTCTCCTTCAATTCCTTTATGGGGTTTTAGGGGTTTTTTATGTTTTGTTTTATCTTTTCTTTTGAGATGTTTTCTTTTACAATTATGAACTAAACCCTCAGATACCTGAGGGGGATGAAACTTAACATGAATCTTGTTATTGTTTTCTGAACTATATGATAAATATTTGGCTTGTTCTTAATTATGTGTTCTTAGATATTAATTCAAGTATGATGTGTTTAGGTGGAGGAGCAAAAGTCCCAGTCTAAGAGTAGATCTAGCATAATTAAGTGGAGTTGATCGTGCGCCTAGAGATTGGGTGACGAGATTTTGCTAGATTAGGGTGAAACCTAATATGGGAGTCCATAGATCGAGTTAATACAATTCTAGGGGTTTTAATTAGAAAGAGATTTCAATTAATCAACCTAGGGTTAGATGTTGGTTGCCTCGAGAGAGGGATTAATATATGTTAGGGAATCTTACGGATCAAGTCAAGTGAATAAATCGTCTGGTTCAATGTTAGATAACAAGTAAAGTCTAGGTGGATTCTTCCTTGGGTGTCTTATTAATCAAATGGTTTTTCCTCAAGTTATTTTTTCAATTTCATTCTTCTTTGTCTTAGAGTCTTTAAGTTTAGTAGTTAGTTAATTTAGATTAAACAACAAATTCCTTTAATTCTTAGGCTAGATAATAAAAAGAGAGTTAGTATTAGTACTTTTGGTTCCTTTGGGATTCGACATACTGGTCTTGCCTAAACTATACTACTGTTCGATAGGTGCGCTTGCCTCCATCGTTGTCTTAGTTGGTTTCCAGGTTCGATCATTCTTTATATAAATTTTAAGACTCGACAAAATAATGATCAACCTTAAACACTTTGAGTGATTTGAGTGAATCCTTAGTGAGGATGTCAATCCTTGTCGGTTTTGAATCAAAGGTAATTATTTAGATAATGGGAAACACCTATGTTTTCGTGCCACAAAAATTTGTGATTTAGATTGTTTATATCTTTAGGACTCTTTAAGTTAAATTATCCATGTATGAATTATCTATGAATTATGATAAGACATTATTGATGAAAATTATGAATTAAGGAAGTTTAATTTTAGTTGTGAGTTGAAGATTTTTCTTGAGGACAAGCAAATGCTTAAGTGTGGGAATATTTGATAAACCATAATTTATACATATTTTGGCCCTATGCTTGGCTTATTTTTGGATGAATTCTCATTAGATTTTTTGAATTCGATGCTTCTAATCCCTTAATTTCATGTTTTACAATTAGGAGAGCTTAGGGAGTCGAAAAGAACGAGAAACGGGCCAAAAAGAACGAGAAACAGGCCAAAAAGGGACAAAATGGGCCTAACTTAGAAACCAACACGGCCGTATGTTACGAGCAGGATCGAACATGCTACTTGTGTAATACGACTGTTCATACAGCCTTTTTTTGGCTTTTAGCCCATAACATATACATAGTACAGATTAACTAGTGTAATAGTGATCTACACACGATTACCGACAAGACGATACTTTCTATGTTGACACTATCAAGTCGATACAATCGCTAACTGTCTAAGGTTTTGTTCAAGTCGGTCCACAACCCGTGGCCAATCTCGACGACAGACACAAGCGCTTCTTAAACTTAGGGGTTGGATTTTGGATCCACTTCCTCTTTCGTTTCACTAGCATTTGTATCCATGGAGCAGATCTTAGTCAACAAACTGGATTAAAACATGGAATCGAGTACAAACTCAAATGTACATCCATAGGGCAGAGATCCCTTACCTAGAAATCTCGAAAGAGATAGAGTTTAGAGACTAACAGTTTCCAGCTTTTAGATCTAGACGATCTACTTTGATTCCTGATGTGTCACCCCAAAATAAGAACACGAGAACAATCAAATCATTACTCCATAGATAATCTTATCTAGCCTTTAGGCTTTAGTCTCCAAAACTCGGAAGAGAAAAAAGTGAACAGAGAATTCAGCACTTACCTTAACACCATAGATTCAACTAACCCTTAGAGATTCTGACACTTATCACGATAGAAGAAAGAAATCGGCAAGGAGAAAAGTGGATAAGGGTATTTGGCTATGAATAAATTGGTAAAGAGAGAATAAAGGAAAAACAATAATCATTCGGTTATAGGAAAAGAATGGAGAAGAGAAGAGTTATGAGTTTCGGCTTTTGAGAAAAAGATGATTGAGAGAAGAGAACAATAGAATTTCGGCTTTTGCATAACAGTGGAGATGAAAGGAAAGAAAAAGAGAATAGAATCAAATGCCGAAATTGAAGAGGTATCCCTCCTTCTTAAACCAAATTTCAGCACCTACTGCTTAAAAACTGAAAATGCCCCTGTTTAAAATAAAACTAAGCTATTTAATCAAGGTAAATTTCGGCACCCCTTGAACCTATCAGAACCGATTTCACCTCCCCCCCTCAGTGTTGGAATTTCGGCCACCACTATGACCAGTAGATAAATCCGAAATTTTCTCCTTATCTTTATTTGATTACTCATCCACAGTGTCATGGATAACACCACCTCTTCCTCCCTTTATCAACACATTATCAACCTTATTATCCCCATTAAATAATTCCTAATTCCAAGCATCCCAGTCGAACTCCACTACTGCTCTTTGCTATTGCTGAAATTAACTAAAATAAAAAGGTATCATGCGACTCGAGCCTTGGACCTCCTTAACTGTTTGACACGCCACCTCCTAATCCCTGCATGTCGCCACTGACCACTGGGCCACAAGCCCATTTCTGTGTCTTACTTCACAGATAATATCTTTTAAGCCCTATCCTACCTGACTCTCCACTAGAGTGCCCAAACAAAAAATTTTTTGCTAAGGCCTCGGCCCAACTTCGAGCCCATTTTGGACCCCTAAAACATTCTAACAAGCATAATAAGCACAACAATACATCACAGCACGTTAAATGCAAAGCCCCAAAAATTTGGGATGTGACACCTTCTCACAAAGATGGCGAATGGTAGTGGCATATGTTTTAACACCATGTTTGAATCCCATTACTCTTAAAAACTTAATTGCTCGAGAAAGCTTACCTTCTATTATAAAGGCCTTAATCAAAGCTTTTGAAATAAGAAAATCAGGCTGAAAACCTGATGTGATCATTTTTCCCATAACCATTAACCTTTTATCAGGTCGATGTGCCGAACAATATAAAATAACACTTAAGTTGAAACACTAATCATCGAGCCTACTTTTCAAATTGAGAGACCAAGAAACACCCTTGATGTAACACCCAAAACCTGGCCTAGAAGTTTAGATTGAATCCCGGATGTCAAATTGGTCACCGAAGTATCCATAGTTAAATTTTACAAAACAAGTTCTCAAGTCAAACCGAAACATTTAAGACCTAGTATATAGAATTACAATTAGGTAAAACATATAACCGAAAATAAATTAAAATGAAATTTGTACCACAGTTTTATAAAATCTTACAGTCCAAAAATCGTTTAACCAAATATAAACTGATAATCATTTATTTCCATCGAGATTGTCCAAGACCTCCCACACGGAGTCCAGCATCAGAATTCAGGAAAAGGTACTTGAAAAGGAAACACTAAGAGGGGGTGAGCTACACGAGCTCAGTGTGAGTTCGAAAATGGTTAAAAATAGTTTTCAGAAGAGAGCACTAGATGGTAGTTCAAAATAATCATACTTACAGATGTAAGTAGAAACAGATACCAGACAAGGAACCAATGTTCTAACACGCCATCAGAACAGATCACACCAAGTCATACACACACAGACAGAATAAAGACAAGTGATAATACAAACAAATCTCATAGACAGATGTAAATGAAATGCAGTCAGAAAATATAACCCACCCATCCAGCCAACACACCTCTCCGTCTCTCGATCACACCTCATAAAAGCTGTTAAAGCTCATCCAACCAATCACACCAATTAGGACCTCGGAAGGCCTATCCAACCTTACACACCACATATGTGGACTAAGCTACTCAGATAATAATACGCAGCAGGGCTAGCATATGTGCTGTATTGTGCAATGCAGTAGACCGCGGTACAGGCCAGATCAGATAATGGTACCCACCAAAGCTAACGTACTTACAGTATAGTGCAATGCGGTAATCCACTGTACAGTCACGTTACAGTGAAAATTGCTAGATCAGATAATAGTGCGCAGCAAAGCTGACACACGAGTGGTACATTGCGATAAATCTCTGTATATATAAACTTGCAGTTAAACTACCAAATCAGAATAGATACAGTCTTCCTTCTCTTCACAACCCAACCCAAAATACTTTATGCATATGCATGAATGCATTCAAGTTTACAAAACAAGGACATTTACACAGTCAGTCAGTCAGAACAGATAAACAACACACTCCACAGACTAGATTCAAACTCACACATCACACACACTTAGCACAGATATCGAGTCATGAACACCCTCTCTAAACTTTGCTAAGGGTCGGAGCACACATAATACATTTTTGGATCAGAAATGCACTTGGAACCAATTTGAGTGCCTTAAGACCACATGCTCGTGTGCTCTGCCCGTGTGGGAATGCCTAGGCCATGTGGAAGGTCAAAAACCATGTAAAAGGGGCACACGGTCATATGACGGAAGCACACGCCCGTGTGAAGAGAGGCACACGGTCGTGTGACTGAAGCACACACCCGTGTGGACCAAGGACATAGCCGTAGGAACAGGCCATGTAACTCTCTGTCCATTTGCACTTAATTCGACTACAGGGCTAGCACGGCCGTGTAAGGGTCTCACATGCCGTGTGCCCACCAGACACGACTGTGTATCCCAAAACACATGCCCGTGTGGAGTCCCTAAATCCTTAATTTAGCCACAAGACTGTGTGGCCAGGCCGTGTGACTCCAAATTACTCAAACCCTAATCCCCAAACTCACACGCCTGTGTGCTTGAGAGGCACAATCGTGTGAGAAGTGATAGAATCCCCAAATCGATCACACGACCGTGTGGTACCCAAATTAGCCTGAAACCTTAATTTCCAAAAGCACGCGGCCGTGTGAACTGGCACACGCCTGTGTGAAAACCCCAGTGGCCATGAAACCACCCTAAAAATAACCCCGAAAATGTGCTTCCATCCCAGAAGCACTCTTCAGCCCTCGATGATTCGAAAATATACCAAAACACACAAATTCTAAGCATAATATGATGATACAACATCGAGGTTAGCAGGTTTACAAACACCCACACCTATGATGTCGAAATTTAGTAAAGACGAAGAAGAATTTGCAATTAAAATAGAAAGGGATACAAAACCCACACCTGTTTGACGACGGAGGAGCGAAATTCTTCGAAATATGCCCATCGTAAATCGTTTGCAAAAATAAAAGAGCAAAGGCCAAAAAGCAAGAAGACAAAGAAAAAGCAAAAAAGAAGAAATGTCCAGTAAAAGAAAAATAGAAAAATAAAACAACAATAAATAATTAAAAGAAATATTAACTTAAAACTAAACAAAATAAAACATAATAAAAAGGTTCCCAGGACGCGTACACCGCGACTCGAACCTAGAACCCAAAAGTTCACTAACACTCACTCAACCACCAGACCAACAAGCCCATTCTGATACTTAAACGCGCCACTAAGCTCAATAGCACCACCAATTCTCTGACCCTAACCACAAAACCCAAAACTTCTAGCTCCAAAATTTGGGGTGTTACACTTGAAAATTTAATGTTGTCACGTATAGTATATGTCGCAAAATGACAAAAAAATGAGTTAGGCTATAGAAATCTGCTTAAAGTATAAAGACCTTTTACTTTTCATCAAATATAATCTATAGATGTGTAAATAGCAAGATTCTAATTACTTAATGAATACGTAAAAATAATTGATTATCATTTACCAAATCTCGTGCAATTTAAAACAAAATAGTAATTTTTTGCAATTATTTTTATGTATTAACACTAATTTTGGTAATTATTTTACCAAAATTGACATTTGCCAATTTAAAAAAATATAGTAATTTTGTGTAATTTTTCTATGTCATTGACATATAATTTTGTAATTTTGTGAAGCTTTCATTAACAAAATCAACTAGTAGAGAAACAAGTTGAAATCGAAATAGATTTTGATTCAGGAAAAAATAATTATCAACAATGGAGAGAAAAAATTTCAAAGGAAAAGATGAAGAAGAAAAGGGAATAAATAGAAATAAGGAAGATAAATTCTATTAGGATTTGAAAAGGAGTAATTCGAATTCTAGTTAGGATAAGAAAATAAAAAGATATAGATTTCTATTTCTGTTTGAAGTTTTAAAGAAGGGTAATTTATGATTTCAAATTAGGATAAGAAAAAAAAAGATATGGAATTCTATTTCTAAAGAAGGATAAGAGATGAATTCTTGTTGGGATTAGATTGGGGTGAATTTTTAACCTTTACAAACATTTGGGGCGATTTTACCAAAGTTGGGGCGCCACCTGCAATTTCCCCACTTTGGCCGAATTTAAAAGGAAATGTAAAAGGAAAACATGATTCAAACTCAAGTCACCTAGAAAGGTAATGATTGTGTAAGGGGAGAAGTAAGCGTGTTAACTGTTTGGGCTGTTACTTAATTCTTGCTTAGTTATGACACCAAATTTTACATATTACTTCCTTTTTAGAGACCTTGTAGAATTTGCAAATAAAAGGGAAAAAGGTAGGGTTTGATCTAAGAAATCAAGGGAGAGATACTAACATGCTAACCATTAAGACAAGGCCTATTTCTTGCTTATTTTTATTTTCTAAACTATATATATATATATATATATATAGCTCAACTTACATATGTTTTATTATCTTACTAACTTACCCAATTTTTCCTTAACTTATTTAACTAATAGTTCTTAGCACATTCTACTTTAGTGTATATTTAACAATTAACACTCATAGACAAGTCTCAATATTAATATTTTAATTCATTTCACCCAAACTCTAATAAAATGACTTAGATACATGGAAACCATCAAGCCTAATATTCATTTCTTATTTAACATATGACATAAGTATCATTCATATTTTCAACAATTAAATCATATGCACAGTATAAAACAATTTGATAAGAATAATAATTGAAAGAAAATACCGAATCCGATAAGTAATACTCATTTAATTCTTAAAGCTAAAGTTTTAAGGACTAAATCGTAAATACTTTAGTAAATCCTTTTGTAAAATTGAGAGTACAGTTATTGAATTATCCATATAATATTTAATCATGCAAGTTTTCAAGTCATTTCATGGCATTTAAGGACTACAATTAAATAGCACAAAATCAGGACTTGATTATAAAGATAATGACACCTTGACACCTACACATACTATTTTGTTTTTTTATGCCAATTTTCCTATTCTAACATATCATACATATCATGCTTAGTTAAACATACATTAACACACTAATTAGTTAGCTATACTAGTATGTAAACCTGAGCTCATATTTTATATTACTCAACATGATAAATTTGCATATTATAGGTTCATACTTTACCAATTGGTCATTTTAAGCTTGTCTCAATGTTCAATAAGTTATTCACATATCTATAACAATAATTCACTAAGCATGTAACATCCTGAATTAGGGGTTGTTTGAAAATTTAATTATTTGTTTCCCATGTGTGTGTGTGCTTGAAGAAATAAATACTATGATTTATTTGGCATGTTTTAGGGTCAAGAAATAACCCCGAGCTAGGCCTGATTTAGGGCTTAAAAATTTCTTTTCAAGTGTTAAAAGAAGGGAGCTAGGTGAGGTAGGGGTTAAGAAAATTTTTGAAAGAAACTTGACACAAAAAAACTAATTGGCTAAGTGGTTCCATGCGCCACTTAGGTGCTAAGAAGGTGGCGTCTAAGGGTGTTGCAAGGGAGGAGGTTCGAGTCTTGGGAGTTACAAGGGGGAATGTTTTATTTTTGGGCTTCTGGCGTTAAAGGAAAGGGGGCCAAGTAAGAAGGCTTTAAAGGATTTTATGGGTAAGGAATGGACATGAAAGTCGAATGGGAAACATGGCATGGGGTGTGCAAGGGGTCATGCAGGAGGTCTTGGTTCGAACCAAGGCAAGCTGCAGTGGCTTTTTATTTTTATTTTATTTTTTATGTCTGGCGATATGGGAGAGTATTGGCTTAATTTTGGACTCCTAAAGTGATGAGGAGGAGTTAAATTTTTGCACATATTCGGCTGGAAGGGGTAGTCATAGTAGTTTATGTAACACCTCTAACCCGTGTCCATCACGGATTAGGGTTACGGATATTACTTAACATAACAAGACCCCAGTTAACTTTCATGACCAAATAATAATGCGAATTCAACTTTCTCTTCTTTTTTTTTTTTAATTATGCACCAACATGTGTCATTAATACCACATTAGCCTAACCATCATGCTTCGTACAAATTTCACTTAAAAACCATGTTGATCAAATAGCGAAAATAAGAGTTATGTAATCGTTTCATTGAAATAGCCAAATGTACATGTACTATAGCCTTACTTGGCCGAACCTAAGAAACCCAATTTCCAACACCAATTTCCTAGTCATTTAATGCTTCTCATGTCCGTGTACACATACACAATTTAATCAAGTTACTAAAAGCACTACAAGACCAAATATGCACAAGAATTTATATGCCAACAACCTAACTTAACAACCTACCACATTCATAATATATCATTGGCAAGTTTAACAATGTATCATCCACATAATCGAACATGCATCATATAATTATGTATAATAACGACATCTTGCTATGATACTCAATAGGTGTCTATATATATATGTGTATTATGTATTCCATCTCCAAAGACGATACGATTATACTTTCATTTTAACAAACATCAAGGCCGACTTCAAACAAGACCAAATAACTATGATTTAGCCATTTTCGCATGGCATGAGTATATATATACATCGTTGACATTGTTCCAAAATACCTTAGCTTATACATGCCATAAAAACATAATTTACTACTTCAAAACAAAGTATACCCAAAAGAGATGATAATATGGTGAACTTCTGAGATGAATCCCAAGCACAAAATCGAGCTTTCCAAAGTAACCTATACACAAAAGAATTAACCAAAATAGAGTAAGCTTTCCAAAGCTTAGTAAGACTTAAGCAATGAATATATTCACATAAGCATGTATGAACTCATAAGGAAATAACTCTTCTCCTTTACATTCACCTCAAGTTGTTTGCTAATCCACATAATTAGGCTCATAACCACCATATAAATTAAGTCTTATACATCTCAAGGCAAAGTAATTAATCAACCACATTCAACCACTATTCAACTTTATATCATAAGTAAATATTACTTCGATTTTTCGAACCATTCGTTACTATGTAACACAGAGTAATACCCATTGCCGAATTTCCATACATATAAAAAAAAAACATTGAATAAACACAGCACATCCCAACTAATCTCAAATCATTATATTCCCATATTATTTAATTTGGTCACATATCGCACACATAGTGCTGTTAGTAGTTAACTCCACACACTTAGTGCTAATTATAAACGTAACGTATCGCACACTTAGTGCCGTTACTTACCCATTTTTGCACACTTAGTGCTACCCGACCGATCTTGCACACACAGTGCTCGGTATAAACTCGCACACATAGTGCCAATGTTTATTTACTATTGTCCAATGTGATTCACATACATATTCTCTAATAATCAATAGCAATTAAACTCACTAAAGGAGATATACATACCAAAACCATACATTTTAGATCCTACTAATGCATTCGGCATTTCACTATACATATGGCAAAATTTCCACCCTTTTTAGCCATTAGTCTATCGTGTTATCCGTAACCATAATCACCTCATTTTTCCACTTAAACATGTTCATTCCCTCACCTTTAGGTTCGGCTAATCAAGCTAAATTTACCAATTCCATTCAGCATAATAATGATTTATATGCCACAATTATCCAACATAAGTACATGAAACTAAATTGAGTTCAATTAAATTCAAATGCTTAAGATCTTACCTCAAGTAGTCACCAATTCAACTTTTCAATTAGTCGATCAATTTACTTTTTCCCCGATCCAATCCTACCTCCTTTTGTTCTTGATCTAAATGAATTAAATTAAACTCAATTAAGCACATTATAACAATTTTGGTCCCAACACATATAAATAAGCAATTTACGATTTTTCCCCCTTTATTTCACAATTTTACAAATTAGTCCAATTTGGACACCACACAAAATTCACCAATTTAAATCACATATACCCTAGGTCAATACTCATTGACCTTATACAAGGCCTTGCATGTTATTTAATTCATGATCTAGTCCTTCAAAAATTTTCATTTTTTTTATTTAACCCTTAACAATCAATTTCACTCAAACTTCAAATAATAAACATGATAGTTTAAGCTTTGTACTTAATAATCTATCAACAACCATTATTTACTATTAAAATGCTTCAATGGCCGAATATAAAAGTGCCATAAACTCTAAAATTTCACCATGGGTTATATAGTATTCAAAACAACCATTCCAAAAATGCAAAAACAATTGAAAACTAAGCATAAAACATACCCCTAATTGAGCTTTCAAATGCCGAATTTCAAGCTCTAAAAATGGAGTTTTCTTTCTTCAAATTTCAGCCAAGAAGATGAACAAGGTGCCTTCTCTTTCGTTCCACTATGTTTTATTATTTTATGTGTTAAAATTATACTAATATTTATTTATTCTTCAACCACCAAAACATATTATAATAATACTAATATTCTAAATCACAATTCCATCATGTTGCCGTCCACCATCATAACATTGGCTAAATTATCCTTTAAGGACTTCACCTTATAAAGCCATATGCATTTAACACTAAATCCATTAAAAGGTCACTTTTACCCATTATACAAGTTAGTCCTTTAGTCAAATTACTCACACAAATAAGTAAATTAAATCACCAAAATTTAACACATGCTCAATCATAGATTTTAGACCTAATATGAAATATTAAAATATTCTACTGACTCGGATTCATGGTCCCGAGACCATCATTCCGATTAGGGTCGAATTCAGACTGTTATAGTTTATTTGCTATTAAATTGTTGAAGGTGATTAGGAGATTAAATGTAAGGTAAGTCTTGCATTATCTTTGATAATTAAAAGCTGAAATTATCACTAAAGGGGGAAGTGATGGCCGGCTTTAGGACTCCTTGGAGGGCCATCTACATTCGGTTTTATCACTAAGAGGGTGCCAAAATTTCATCAAGCTGTTTCTTTTCTTGTTGCTGGCCGAAATTTCCCTAGACAATTGCCAAGACTCTTCAAAGAAAATTCTTAGTTTCTCTTCTTCTACTTAGTCGAACCTAGCCCCTCTTTTTGCTAAAAGTTTGCACCTTCCATTTGTGTTGCTAGCCGAACATCTCTCCCATAGGGGCTTAGGCCGAATTCCCCTTGTAAGGTGCTATTGACTCCAAAAGGGTGGTAAGTGCCTCTCTTAAGCAATCGGTTTCTTTTTCCTTCCTTTTTATGCGTCGAAAACTTGGGAGACAAGCCTTGATAAGTGGCTGAATGTGGGTATGATTGTGATAGTGTATGTTTTGTGTGTAGTTAACAGCAAGGTGCTTTGAGGGAGCCTTTCGTGGTCGAAATTTTGCAAGGTATGCCAATATGGTATTCGGCCATAGGCCACTTTCCATAGTTTTGTTATTACTAATATTAACAAAGTGACATATAGGGATTTCGACAGTTCAGAAGATAGGAGTGGTTTTCCGGGATTTCGATTTTTGCCTTGGTAAGTGATTAGTAAAATTCGGCCAAGGGCCATATTTGGATTAAAGGTGCGATTAGTCCTTCGGGATTACTATTTGGCCGAATAGGTCTATGGTACTAATTTTGGTGATTGGCCGAATATAGGTCAAGGGATAAAGCACTAAAGATTGAAAACTTTGGGATCTAGGAATTTCGGTAGAAACAGGTGTGTAAAACTCCTTACACACTTTATTAGTAAACTTTGCCATATTATTGTTTTGTTAATCATTTTGGTAGTGATTTGGTATTGTTGGCTTAAGCATGGATTTCGGGTAAGTCCCCTATTACATGATCTTTGATATATGTTGTGTATGCCATCACATGTTGTTGTCTAATATGCTACACATGAATGCATAGTATATGGGATTATGATATATGATTATGTAAGCATGATGATGGTGGGATTAATGAGTGGAGGGGGATGATTTTATGGACTGTCGCCAGTGGTTCCACAAGATGGGTTGGCCCCATCAGATTATTTGTGACCTATGGTCATCAGTGGTTTTGACCACACCGATTGATAAATTGCGACTAAGTCCCAGTGGTTTGGTACCACCAGTGGTTTTGACCACACTTGATAAATTGTGACCTATGGTCATCAGTGGTTTTGACCACACGATGGGTTGGCCCCATCATTTATTTTGTGACACTAGTCACCAGTGGTTTTGACCACCAGTGGTTTTGACCACACGGTGTAGAAAAGGAGTATGGATGGTTAGTTGGGTTGCATGTGCATGTTTTTTTAATAAATTGTGTATGAGTTGTATTTTTTGGGTGGGGGATTTACACACTGAGTCTTGGTGACTCACCCCCTTCCATTACCATTTTGCAGATGAGTAGATCGCGGAGATGGAGCCGGAGAGGACTCGAGGCGGCCATGCTTATTTGAAGGATTTGAATTTAATCTATTATCTTTAAGTTTATTTATTTTCTTTTCTAAGTTTTTAAATTCAATGTAATAAGGTCATTGAATTTTCATTTGGATGTTTACGATGTTATTTTATTTTACTTATGCCATGCTACAAATGAATTTATAAATGTTAAGTAAACTGGTTAAAAGTAACTTTTTCCAACTTAATAACTTCTACGGGTTTTTCAAAGATGTTACCATCGGGTAACAAAATTCACCAAGTCAATCATGGTTTCGAAAGTTCCTTAAATTTTAAATGATCAAATGTTTTCAAAGGCTTTCAACACAACCATGCTTACAAAAAGCCCAACTAAGTTTTCAAAACCCCTTTTTCAAAAAACCTTAGCCATATTTTAACAAGTTTTCACCAGAAAATCAATGTCCTTCGAAACGCTTTTACTCCGTGACATACCAGATCTGGTTAGGGCTCATGAGCCGAGTTTGGGGTGTTACATTTTTGGTATCAGAGCCCGGTTCAAAACTCGGTTGTGGGGGGCCCAAGGCCCAAAATGTTTTGTTTATGTTAGTAGGCCTTATTAGAATGTTTTGAAACTGTTTTTGGTTTGAACAGCATGGCACCGAGTCTCCGGCACCTATCCGCCCAGGTAAGTGCTTCTATCCATTTTTGTGAATATTTGATGAGGGGTAGAAGGGTAAATAAGGGAACGTAGACTATTAGAATAGGAATTGTTGAACCCTAGGGCTAGCATACCCTAACAAACAATACATAAGATTTAATTATTTCTTAAACAACCCTGTGAGTTGTCACTGAGCAAGGGATGTGGCAATCGTTATACGCATGTCTAGGATTGGATTCGGTGGGGGCTTGGTATTTAAGCAGTCCTCGTGACTCACCTCCTACTCACTTGAATCCTACGTGGTGCGTAGTAACGGTTCATCCTAGCTGAGATGACACACTCACAGGCTAAACTTGATAACTAAAACCCGAAAGGGACTAGCCGTTTTGTTTTTGAAGTAACTAAAACCTTGTTTAAAAAAAGAAAAATGACCAAAATACCCCTGGTTTGAAAATTACCAAAATACCCTCCGTATGAAAAATTTCCAAAGAGAAAATTTTCAAAATACCCTTCTTTTGTGAAAACAATCAGAACCAAATTTTAGAAATCCTGCTATGAAAAAAATTACTAAAATACCCCTAGTGGTGAAATTACAAAATTGCCCCTAACCAACAAAATTACTAGAATGACCCTGATTTTCAAAACTTCGCAATATCACTATTTTAGAAAATGCAATTCTCAAAAAGAGCCCCCAAAGATTTACAACTTTTGAAATATCCCTGATTTATTAAATTTTACAAATTCACCCCGATTTGCAAAAAATTACCAAAATGCCCCTGAACTTCAAAATTATCGAAATACCCCCAGAATTTAAAATTTTTCAAAATACCCCAGGAATTTAAGAGTTCCAAATTACTTTTTGACAAAATCATCCGAGAATTTTTTATTTTTGAAAAAAATTACAAAAATACCCCTGTAGGATAAATTACGAAAATACCCCTAGGTAGTGGAAAAACAATCACCATGAAAACTACAACGTCTCTTTGAGTGAATGAATGGAAAACTGTGTGCGTGTATGATACGAAAGAACCACTCCTAAAACTTCTATCATAAAATTTCTTCGCGGATAACCAAGTGAAATACTAATGCATAAAATTCTTAAACAGATAAACGCAATCATTAGAATAAGTTCAAGAGGTCGTGGACGTCCGCCCCGTGGCTGCGGTAGAGGTAGGATGGCCTTGTCTGAGCCAGCAAGGTACGGACATGGGTCTGGAAATGAGATGTCGGATCTGCCGGCGGCAGAAATTGAGTTCCAAGATCAGACGGGTGGTAATAATGTCGTATCTCAAGTCGTACACGGTATTGGAACGAGTCTTTGAGGCGGTAGGGTGCGAGGAGCCCATAAATCTGTGGTTGAATGACTCTGGGCTAATGGAGCGGAGGTGTTCAGAGGAGTTTCTGGAGTGGCGCCAAGTGCGGCGGAGTATTGGTTGGAATCCACTGAAAGGATTATGGGTGACTTGGATTTCACAGCTGAGGAGAAGTTGAAGGGTATCATTTCTTTGCTTCGGGATGAGTCATATCAGTGGTGGCTCACTGTAAGGGATGGAACGGTGGCAGAAAATCTCACCTGGGAATTCTTCAGAGATGCTTATCAGAAGAAGTTTATCGAAACTAGCTACGTGGATGCACAGCGGAAAGCTTTCTTGAACCTGGTTCAAGGCAATAAAATGGTGGCGGAGTATGAGGCCAAATTTCTCTGGTTGAGTAGGTATGCTCGTGGTATTATGGGTACCGAGCATGAGCGCTGTGTTAGATTTGAAGACGGGCTGAGAGATGAGTTGAGAATGATGATAGCTCCACAACAGGAACGTGAGTTCGCGGTCTTAGTGGAGAAATCGAAGGTTGCTGAAGGGGTGAGACAGTCGGTTAGACGGAACCAAGATCGAAATTGGAATAAGAGGAGCTCGGGACCTTCAAAGTTTTCAGGTAATCAGCAGAAGAGGATAAGGTTTGGTGGGTCAGATCAAGCTGCTAGGCTCGCTGCTGCTGCTAATACTCAATGGCCGCCACGGTGTGCTCGGTATGGTAAGTCTCACACGGGGGAATGCTGGAATGGTAATCGGGGATACTTCGAGTGTGGGTCTTTGGAGCATCGAGTTAGAGATTGTCCAAAGAAAGTAGCTAGACTGAGATCTGAGGGTCAGGATCATGTACCAAATAGAAGGGATAACCAACAGCCACAGAGAGGTCGTGGTGCAGGAAGAGGAGGAAATGGTGCTGGCAGAGGTCGTGGGGCACCGAGGGGAAATATCGGTGGTACTGAGGCTAGACAACCTGGTTTGGTCTATGCCGCGAGGCGTCAAGAGGAGGACGGCGCACCGGACGTTATAACCGGTATGCTCCTGATCTTTGGTGTACCTTATAATACTCTAATTTACATTGGCTCAACCCACTCGTACATTGCTAGTAGCGTAGTGGAAACTCTGCATCTAGACTCTGAGCTTGCTTCTAGGAAGATGACTATATTAAGCCCCCTAGGTCACTCTGTAGAAGTAAGTAAACTCTATAGGAACGTACCCTTAGAACTCCAAGGGGTCGTGTTCTTGGCTGATTTGATGGAACCACCGTTTCGGGAGTTCGACCTAATCCTCGGGATGGATTGGCTAGTAAAGTATCAAGCTAGTCTGGATTGCGCAGCTAAGCGCATGGTGTTGAAGACCATGGAAGGAGAAGAGGTGATAATGATATGTAAAAGGAGGGATTACCTATCTAACTTAGTTTCTGCTTTGAAAGCGGAAAGGATGGTGAAGAAGGGTTGTGAAGCCTATGTGGTGCATGTCTGTGCCTTGGAAGCTAAGGATGTTGCTGTGGGAGATGTCCGAACTGTAAGGGACTATGTCGATATTTTTTCAGAGGAACTTCCGGGTCTACCTCCGGACCGTGAGGTTGAATTTGGGATAGATCTGTTACCCGGAATCGCGCTAGTATCTATAGCTCCGTATCGGATGGTGCCGAAAGAATTGGTAGAGTTGAAGGAGCAGATTCAGGAATTGTTGGATAGAGGGTTCATCCGACCAAGTGTATCACCGTAGGGAGCTCCAGTGCTTTTTGTCAAGAAGAAAGATGGGACGATGAGGATGTGTATAGACTATCGGCAGCTAAACAAGTTGACAATAAAGAACCGGTATCCTTTGCCTGTGATTGATGATCCGCTTGATCAACTCAAAGGGCATTGGTGTTCTCTAAGATTGACACGAGGTCGTGGTACCATCGACTTAAGGTGAAGGAGGTGATGTCCACAAGACGGCATTCAGACTCGGTATGGAAACTATGAGTTTCGTAATGCCTTTGGTTTGACGAATGCACCGGCCGCGTTTATGGACATGATGAACTGGGCAGATCTCATAAAGACATAGGTACGGATGTATCCCGAAAGCGATCTACTATCCTGCACGGAGGTGAAGACCTCACGAAGGAGTAGTTTCTCACTCCCACTTAAAGGTGCGACCACAACGGTCATACAGTGCAACAACATGCAATAAAAGGATCATAATTTTCAAATCAAATTTTTAAAATTCTGACAAAAGACAGAAAATAATCAATTTATGGCTTGACTTTCTAAAACGTCCCCAGTGGAGTCGCCAAGCTGTCGTAACCATTTTTTTTGGAAAACAACAAGGGGTTCGACTTTGGTTTTTAAAACGAAAAAAAGACAGGGAGTCGCCACCAATCCTTTTTGTTGAGGTGTGATCGGGTCACCTCGTAAAACGGTTGTTTTTAATAAATAGTTTGATTTATCAAAACAACAATTTTGGTCTACGAAATCCAGAAAACGAGTTCGGAAGTCGGTTACGCACGAGGAAGGGTTAGCACCCTCGATACGCCCAAAATTGGTACCACGATGATTAATTAATGTCTTAATGTTAGAAGTTCTAAGATTGACCTGAGGTCAGGGTACCATTAGCTTAAGGTGAAGGAGGCTGATGTCCACAAGACGGCATTCCGTACTCGGTATGGACACTATGAGTTTCTGGTAATGCCTTTTGGTTTGACGAATGCACCGGCCGCGTTTATGGACATGATGAACTGGGCAAATCAAATTTTTAAAATTCCGACAAAAGGTGCCCTGAACTGAACTGAACCTGGTCTAAATGAGCCTATAATGGGTGAGGATCGAGGAATCTGCTAGTTCGGGTACCCTTACCTTAGAACCAAACCACATGTAGTGAACCCAAAGAGCCCACTTTAGATAGAACTACGTCAAACCTTAGTAGTCACCCAGATAGGTGTTTATTTATTTTACCTGCTTTATATTCCGTGATACTAACTCTTTGTGTTTCATTCTTTTATGCACATCATCACATATTTTAAGAAGCATCGATTCGCGATCTGTTTCTGAGTTAGAAAGCTGGTTATGGAGAACGGGTTCCTTGATAAAATGGAAGACAATGCAGTCGTCCGTACATAGTAAGAACCTAGGCAGTTAGAAGGGTATGGATCCATTTGAGCAAATGGGGCAGTGCTAAAATCTCAGCCACCTATGCTTCCTAATGTGGTTCCGATCAAAACTAAATCGGATGTGAAAAAGATTGTACGACATTTCATGGCAATGCATGGTAGAGAGTAATTATACTCACCAATCACTTCAAAGTGAGCGGGTAAGGTACGGATAGACACTTCTACCATTACAGTGTTTCTCTTTCATGTGAAGATGGCAACCCTGTAGACGACAAGGGTGTTGGAAGGAAAGTGATTAGCGAGGGCAAGAGACCTATGACAATGAATTGGTGAAAAGGACTTTGCTTACGACGGGAGAAAAGTTTATTTATTGTTGATGCTCTTCCAAATAACAAGCATAAGTTTACAATTGTATTTGAGGATGTTACATCTAATGAAACAACGATAGTGCAAGACCGATGACTCAAACGCGCGATCAGAAATCAAAACTCTCAAGAAACACCGAGGGTGATGGTTGTCATTTAAGGTAGCATCTTTGTGAAGTAGGGATGCCTCTTGGTTTGCCAATCTTTCAAGATAATCGAACAACTTCACATTAGTTGGCGGATATACCCTTGACTATAAGGGTTTCCATTCAAGTTTCATAGCCATCAAAGAGGCCTTTCTCGGAATATTCATCCTAGTCCGGTTGTAGATTCTTTGCCAATCAGAATGCCATAGATCCTGGCTAAACGAAGCCTCGAGAACCTGAGGACAAAAGTCAGTCCATCCAATCATGAGTATAAGATCACTGGATTGAGCGAGCAGTTGTGCAAAGATCCGTTGTTTTCATTGAAGGAGAAAAGTGTGAAAAAAAGGGGTTAATGGTGAAGCTGAGAATCTAGAGATTACTGTCTATAATCATTTTATTGACCATCACAACATACAGTCGCATTTTTTTGCAAGACTTGCCATGCTTTAATGCCGGAGAGCCGAAACAACCTACATACATTCCTTTGGAGCTCCATTCTTTGATGTACTTGCAATTGACAAAGCATTAACTAGAGAGCCTCTTTGGTTAAGACAGAAATCTCAGGAAAGAGTGAAAGCCTTATCCTATGCTTCACAAGGGAGCAACCATAGTGCCAAGTCAACGCTGCGTTCTTGTGGTGTTTCTTTCAGCACTAATTCCACCCAAGTCGAAGGTCGTGCTCGTCAGGGGCAATGATGAAAATTTCTTTCTAAAGAATGGGCGATGGAATTGGTAGAACCATTTTGGATGGAAGGATAGGCTGTTGTGAACTTCTGGGCTCATCGTTGTGATCCAAACAACATTGCAAGGGATTTGATTCTTGTGATGAAATAAAAAGAATTTGTATTGACCCGGTTAGATAGATTCAAAGAGACGAACCAGAATAGATGACTTTCACTAGTGGTTGGAATTGGAAAAGCTATTGAACGGATACAATCAATGTCTGGAGCTCCGCAGTTCCTTCTTGGTCTAGAAAAACTCTAATCTTTCTGAGCCATGAAAGCGAAAGAATCCCTTGGAGTACGACGCTAGCTAGAATAAATGATCAATACTAAAAAACTGATGCTAAGCTGGGATAGTCTCCTCACTACCTTCAAAGCTGTAACTCTGCAATCGAGTCGAAGTTAAGTCTGAACAAGATTGAGGAAATGAAGTGCAGTTAAATCTAACATTACACAATTGTGAACTGCGGATCGAGCTTCTTGAAACAAGAGAGGAGTGTTGGAGAGAAGAACTTCATCATTCTTATGATCATCAAGTTAAAAAGTCAAGATTACCTTATGAGGAGGATGATGGTTCAGATGCAACAGGTAGCTGGTCATCTACAGACTTTGGCATTACAGGTGGATATATTAAGCGTAAAATATGGGCTACAGTCTGATCACAGTCAAGAGCTAGCTCCATTGCTTGGGAAATCAAAACTTTTAGGACTTAGGACGAAAGCATACTGTAGTCCATTTTATGTAAAAGAATTTGTTTTCTAATAAAGTTTTCTAAAATGAAGTAGATCAGAATCGATGCCTCTTTGCATTCATGCATTCGCACTACATTGCATTCGCATTACATTGTATTCATTTGCATTAGACTTTTACAAAAGGACCCTAATTAGGCAAAATGTTTCAGTTAACCTGGAAAACATGGAACAAAGTTTGGCAAGGATAGAGCAAAGGCAAATCTGATGCAAGAGCAATTGATCCAAATTCAACAAGATATGCAAGATCAAATGAATATGATAGGCCAGTTAACCAAGATACTAACTGGAGGACTTGAAAAAAAGGGTGGTTCAATGGTCAATGGTGTGGATGATGATGAAGAAATCGTTTACTCCCCGATAAATATTTCGACTCAACTAGACGCGCAGTCGCATAGGATACATGCCATTATTGAACCCCAATGTCAGACTAATACTTCGGCCTTGTTGAACTTCCCGATGGGCTCATTTTTCAACCCTGAGGATGATCGTGCCAAACCAATTATTCAGGCAGAGACAAAGGGAAGGAGAGAGCGGACTTTGAAGGCCCCGAAGAAGAAGAAAAATGAAGCAGGTAGTACGAGTAGGTATGAAAAGGGCCATTCGGAGCCGATTACAGTAAGCCAGCTAAGGGTGGTGACTACCAGCCATCAAGAGCCCACTAGGCAGGATTTTAACTCAAAGCCTAACACCGGAAGGCTCCAGTTCACGCCCATCCCGATGACATACAAGGAGCTCTATCAAAATTTATTTGATGCGCATGTGGTGTCTCCTCATTACTCAAAACCACTGCAACCTCCATACCCAGCATGGTATAACCTAAATGTCCAGTGTGAGTATCATGCGGGGGTTACAGGACATTCGATAGAAAATTGCACAGCTTTCAAGAAGTTGGTGGAAAAATTCGTCAAAATGGGTGTTGTGGAGATAGGCAACGCACCAAAAGCAGAAGCATGAACCTGGGAGCATTTTAAGCAATGAGACTGTGGAAGTAACTCCTATAGTATTTAGAAGCTTACCTAGAGTAATGTACGAAGTATACTTGTTGCTTTAAGCCTAGAAGCAATAAGATCTCTTTTGTGAAATAGGCTCGTGTTCTGAATTACTACTTCAATAAGATGCATCTTTTGAACCAATATTTTTATTTTCCATACTACATGTTCTATCGAATATTCTTTTATTATTCATTCATTCATTCTCTGGAAATTGCTTTCATACCGGCGATGGGTCCCAGATATCAATGACGTGAGCGACACTGTTACGGACTCCCTTTCTAGTGAGATATGTGTCTAGAAGGATCTAAGGGCTTAGAAGATGACAGAGATTGCAACTTACTTTCTAACTTGTTAAAAATGACAGATCCTACCTCGCGAAATGTCAACCGACACTATAAGCCCACGAGAGAGATGAAGATGAAAGCTTAGTTCACTGCAAGAACAAGGCAAGATATTATCACATGATCACAGTTAGACACATTGAGGCCACTGAAACGCGGATTCCTATATGTGAGGCATGGACGCTATCAAACCAGTCTCCTCAAGAGCTTTGAGCTGACATTGATGCATATTCATAGCCTTTGGTTACCTTACAAGAGGGTAAAGGTCGCTTCACATGTCAAAATTACAAAGTCAGCGGTCGTCGACTTCAACTTCAAATACAAAAAAAAAACCAAACAAAAAAAAAGAAAAAGAAAAAGAAAAAGAAGAAGAAGAAGAATAAAGAGAGAATGGCGATAAAAATGCGAGAAAGAAATGTGTTGGCACGAATTTATAGTCATCCAAAGGTCGACACCACATCATCTTGAAAGAAGATAGCCAAAACCATTCAAATTTTTGAAAAATGGTGAGACTTGTAAAGGTTGGCATAGAGAAGTTACCATTTACCTTCTAGGTTTTAAAAGTTGGCCAGGACTTTCACCGGGGTATCTTTCCCATTGGTTTATGTTGTAAGCTTGATTGAAAGTACTCGTAGTTGAATGTACCAAAAATGTATGATATGGGCTTATGACAAAAATGTTCGCTCGAAAGAATTTCAGGAGAAAGACCTGGCATTAAGAAGGGTTCTTCCTATTCAAGAGGACTCCGAAAGGAAAAGTAAATGCCTTATGCAGCAAAGAAGGCTTGTTCTGAGGAAACATTGACCCTAACCAAGATAGATGGCAAGGACCTGTCCAATCCGGTGAGTTCAAATTCAAAAAAAACAAAAAACAAAAAAATAAAAAAACAAAAATGAAAAAACATGAAAAAGGAAAAAGGAAAAGAAAGGCCGAGGCGAAAACCCGCAAAGGGCGTCTTGGGATCAAAGGGGATTTAAGTTGAAAACCCGAGAAGGGCAGCTTAAATTTTGATCGAAAGTAAGGCGTACGGTAGTCTTACCATGCTGGAGTTAACAATGAAGAAGTATGTTGTGTCTTGGAGCATCGACAAAGTACTCCGGATCCCCTAAACACATATTGAGCCTAAAATGGTCCTCAAGAAGTTTGAACAGAGAAGCTCAGGCTGCGATATCTGGGGCACCTAATTTCTATTTTTACCTTGCAAGATACACTGCTAATAAATTTCTTTCCTGATTGCACTCGCTACTTTTACTTAACCCATTGGTTTCAAGCTATGCTCCTAACTAACTTCGTTCTTGTCCATAGTTATGATCTCTTTCAGACATTTTGCATTGAAGTAACGATTAATGGACTAACGACACTTTCACAAAAAGAGTTTCACATATTACTCTAGGAAACTTCTAAGTAGTATTGGAACCTGAAACAGGACCATTGTTTAAAACTCCTCGAGTTTAGGGGACAGGAATAATGGTAGAGGAAAGTTCTAAACTGAGGCTATCTCTTCGGACCAAAAACGGTGATTAAACAAATGACGAGGTATTACGTAAATAGTATCATCTCGATAAAAAAAGGGGGCGATCATCCGCGCAAAGAATGATTTTGTATCCATGCAACTATCGTGTGTGCACACCTGGTCACGATCCGCAGGAATGGAAAGGTGCAACACACCAAATCAACAAATTCTACACCCCTGAGTCGTAGTGGGATTGACTGAAGATGACATAGATTCTACACCCCTGAGTCGTAATGGGATGGATTGAAGATGATACAATTTCTATACCCTTAAGGCACAATGGGTTGATATGACGATAGTATAGGCCTTAAAGTCCTGTATGTGCCGTGGAGTGCGCCTTGAAGTCACATTGGGGCAAATTGTTTGAGCAAAAAATGATTGTTTCTTTGAGTTTCTGGCAAAGGTACCTGCAATAACGAGATATCAGGATCGTACGACTCTGGTGAACGACGAGCAGTGACAACCCTAAGCATAAAAAGGGGTCATTTCATTTTACATTCATTCATCATCATTAGGAGCGTGCAATCATCGCATCGTGATCCTTATACATTTTTAACAAAGGATCATTATCATGACATCCCGCATTTATGCAAATGTCCTTCATAATATCATTTAGTTAGGAGCGTTCGATTTCGTGACATTCTGCATTCATGTTAGGAGCATTTGAGTCATTCCGACCATAGCATCCGCATCATTTGCCAAAAAAAATCAAGTTTACAGGATATGTCCCCAGAGGACGGTGTAGCAACACTGGTGAAGCCATCATCCTATCGCCACTGACCAACGGTGGAATAGGTTGGAAACCATGCTATTGCCACCGACCAGCAGTGGAATAGGCTAAAGATTGTCTTATTGCCACTGACCAGCAGTGGAATAAGTTGAAGATTGTCTTATTGCCACTGACCAGCAGTGGAATAAGTTGAAGATAGTCCTATTGCCATCGACCAGCGGTGGAATAGGTTGAAGATTGTCGTATTGCCATCGACCAGCGGTGGAATAGGTTGAAGATTAGTCCTATTGCCATCGATCAGCGGTGGAATAGGTTGAAGATTGTCCTATTGCTATCGACCAGTGGTGGAATAGGTTGAAGATTGTCCTATTGCCATCAACCAGTGGTGGAATAGGTTGAAGATTGTCCTATTGCCATCAACCAGTGGTGGAATAGGTTGAAGATTGTCCTATTGCCATCAACCAGTGGTGGAATAGGTTGAAGATTATCCTATTGCCATCAACCAGTGGTGGAATAGGTTGAAGATTGTCCTATTGCAATCAACCAGTGGTGGAATAGGTTGAAGATTGTCCTATTGCCACTGACCAGCAGTGGAATAGGCCAAAAATTGTAGATCTTGTCACCCTGACCAGTAGTGGGGCAAGATCGAAGGCAAATCTTGGCTCCTTGACCAGGAGGGAACACGATTTAGGCCACCGTCCTATTGCCACCGACCAGCAGTGGAATAGGTCAAAAATTGTAGATCTCGTCCCTAACCAATAGTGGGGCAAGATTGAAGGCAAATCTTGGCTCCCTCACCAGTAAGGAACATGATTTAGGCCACTGTCCTATGTCCTTTACCAGCAATGGAATAGGTCAAAAATTGTAATTTCTGTCCCTAACCAGTAGGGAGCATGATTAAGCTTTAGTCCTATTGCCTTAACTAGCGGTGGAATAGGCTGAAGGCCAAAGACCTCATCTTTCTGGAGGTGCAGCGGAGCAATCCAAAATAAAACAGGTCACATCCCATTGAAGTCACAGCAAGAGCAAATTGAAACCACATAGCGGTGGAGTGGATCAAAGCAACAAGGTATGGTGGACTAAAAACAAGGCTACCTGAAGAAGAATGGCGCCGAAGAAGTCAAGGCTCAGCGAGACCGGGCAAAATTGGCCTTTTGAAAGTCTTTGCTCCATTCCCGTTGCACGACAATGAGCAAAGAGGGGCAGCTGTACAAGCCCAATTTTGCCCGGGCTTACAAGCCCAATTAAAACCAACCCAACAGACAAACCAAACCCAATTTTAAACCCAAACCCAATTTTAAAACCAAGCCCAGCAAACCCAAGCCCAAAACAAAATAAAAAAACCCTAATTTTTCCTAAACTTAGTGCCGCCCCTAGCCTCTATCTTTTGACCAACCACCAACCTGCCACCGCCATCGAGCAAGAGTCGCCACCACCCCCACCGCCTCGACGCCACCAACCCTCCACTTGCACCACCGAAAGCCTGCAAACAGGGAGAAATGACTGAAAGTAAATAGTAGCAAAATAGATTATTTTTCTCTCTTTTCAGTCTCGGTTATAAAAACCGAAGAAAATAATGTAAAAGGGGGGAAAAAGAAGAAGGAAAAATCATAGCGGGGATAGGGGATCTTTCGAAAACCATTGTAATTTTCAGAGAAATTTATCAATACAAGAGATAGATTCAAAACACAGAAACAAAAACCAGCAAGCAAATCGGAAGTGAAAAGGTTTCGTTTTTCATCGGTTTTTTTTCTCTTTTTTTCGATCAATCAAAAAATAAAAAAAATAGAGGCAAATAGGGGATTTCTTTTTATTTTTCGAAGTCATTTTTTTTTTGTTTTCGACACATCTGTGTATATATATATACATATATTAGGAAGGAATACAAAAAAAAAATAAATTTTTTTACCTTTTCCGGCCACCATGGGCGGTGGTCGGAGCGCCGGCGCCGGCGACGTCGACGGCCGGAATCCCTCCGGAGCTCCCCACCTGTAGAGAGAAAGAAGAAGGGAAACAGAGTTTTTTTTTAGGAATGAGAAAAATGAGATTTTTTGGCCAAAAAAATGGTTTATATAGCCAAACCAAAACGACGCCGTTTTGGTCGGCGCTCATAAGCCCCAAAACGACGTCGTTTCACCCTGGACCGACCCGATCCGATCCAACCCGCCTAGGATCCGAGTGTTTTGCCGAAAAAAATGGGATATTTACGCGCGTAGTCCTTCCGCATTTTTTACCTTTCCAATCCAGTTTTTTTTATTCCCAAATTTGCCCCAAAATTTACTCGGATTCGTAATTAGGTCCCTTCTGCTGCTGTGCGTTTTGGCCAAAGGGGTTTATTGCCTCTTTGGTCCCCTCAGTCCTTTCGCGCGTGTAAATAGGTCCCTAGTCTTTATTTTATTTTAAATTTGCCCCGGAATTTTGCCTTTTTAATTTAATTTAGTCCTTTTTCTATTGTTTCTTTGTTATTATTATTATTATTATTATTATTATTATTATTATTATTATTATTATTATCATTATTGTTATTATTATGATTATGATTATTATTATTATTATTTACCATTATCATTATTTTATTATTAATACTATTATTATATTATTATTTATTTTACTATTATCTATTATTATTACTATCTATTTAGTATTATTAATCAACATTATTTTTGTCACTATTATTTCTTTACCATTATCGTTGATATTAGTATTATTATTACTCTATTTATACTTATATTTATTTTCTCATTTTATACTATTATTATTTAGTTACTTTTCATTTATTTGTTTATTCTTATATTATCTCGTATGCATTTCTATTTTCATTCACATTATATCGTATTTTATGTATGTCTACTTACACTTATATAGCAATACTATTTTTGTCATCGACATTATTATTCATTATTTTATACATCTACCTTTTATTATTATTTATTAGTATTGTTATCCTTATTTCACACCATTATCGTAATTATTTATTAGTTTTATTTTATGTTTTGCTTTCTACCATTGTTTTGCTTAATGATGTCTTCATTGTTTTTATTATATTTATTATCATTATCATTTCCACTATTGTCTTCGTGAAACGATACTATTATTATTATTATCATCATTGTTCGATATCATTGTTATTAGTTTAATACTACATTGTTAAACAAGAACCATCATGTTTCATTTAAAAAGATTTTTAATAAAGGCAATGTTTCGTATTTAGAAATTCGGGGAATAGTACCCTAACGTGCTGGGTTGCTATTTTCTGTTTGACTAAGAAACCTAACATCCTTTTTTAGCAAACCTTGTAAATCACGAGATAACTTTGATTACGAGAGATTTAAAACATTGTGTCCTAACGTGCTGGATGTCATGTTTATATCTTTTCGAAACAAAGAAATATCGGTTTTTTTTTACTTAAACACCCAAGTTCATTTTCTTAGTTTAACCTTATTAAACAAACACATCATGTAGAAGTGTCATATTTCATTCAAAAATTCTTAAATAAGGCAATGTTTTGCGTTTAGAAATTTGGGGAATAGTGCCCTAACGTGCTGGGTTGCAATTTTTCGTTGACTAAACAAATAAACATCCTTTTAATTAGTTTCGTGAATCATGAGATAGTTTTGATTACGAAGGTTTAGAATATCATGTCCTAACGTGCTGGATGTGATGTTCGTACCCTCTCGGGACAAAGATATCTCAAAAATCCTAATACGTTTTTAAAGGGCCCATATTTCAAAACCTTTTCAAACTTCCGACATTAAGACACTAATTAATCATCGTGGTACCAATTTTGGGCGACGAGGGTGCTAACCCTTCCTCGTACGTAACCGACTTCCGAACTCATTTTCGGATTTCAGAGACCAAAATTGTTGTTTTGATAAATCAAACTGCTTATTAAAATAATCGCTTTTACGAGGTGACCCGATCACACCTCAACAAAAAGGATTGGTGGCGACTCCCTGTCTTTTTTTCGTTTTAAAAACCAAAGTCGAACCCCCTTGTTGTTTTCCAAAAAAAATGGTTACGACAGTGAGAAGCTAGCTATATATAGGGCATCATTCTATGAGGAGAGTTAATATACCTTGGTGGGCGTTTGGGTGCAGACCTAGAGAATAATTACCAATAGTAGCGAAGGAAGGGCTACTAGAATGTGAGGTACACGGTAAGGGTACGGTGAGGTTTCGGTTTTTGATAAGTAGGTGTTAAAGCTTTGGTTAATCGCTAGTAATGTCGATTGTCGGTTCGTGACTAAGGGGTTTGCAGCGCGCGTGGTTACCAGGTGTGTACAAACACTACACACACGATGTCGGCGATGCCAAAAAGCTGAAAGTGGCTAAATGGGCCCGGTGGGCCCTGAGGCTAAGTTTGATGAAATGGTTTGGTTGGTTATACGAATTGAATTAGTCATGCATGATACATGAATTGGATTTGTTTTGGGCCTAATGGGTCGTAAGGGAGTGATATGGGTTTGATGGGCTTATGGAAACGTAGACATGTATGTTAGGGTTTATGAACCTTAGGTCTAGTTTGAACAACTCTTAAATTCCATAAGACTTAATTTTAATTAAACATGTCTGTGAACAAGTCGCAGGGGTTGGAGTGTGGCAACCAAGTACACATGTTCAGGATTGGATCTAGGAGAGCTTGGTACTTAAGCGTACCTAGTGGCCCACCTCCTCTTTTCTCGAATCCTACCGGTACATAGTCTGCATTCACTTTAGTAGTGAGGACTTTTGATAGGCCAAAGTTCATAGCTAAAACCCAAAAAGGACCGAATACCCCCTGACTTGTGAAATTACCAAAATACCCCCGATTTGCAAAATTACCGAAATACCCTTGATTTGTGAAATTACCAAAATACCCCCAGTTTGTGAAATTATCGAAATACCCTTGACTTGTGAAATTACAAAAATACCCTCAATTTTTGAAATTACTGAAATACCCCTGATTTTCAAAATTACCGAAATACCCATGATTTACGTAATTACCAAAATACCCCAGTTTGTAAAATTATCGAAATACCCCTGATTTGTTAAATTACCAAAATACCCTTGATTTGCAAAATTACTAAAATACCCCCGATTTGTGAAATTACCAAAATACCCCCGATTTGCAAAATTACCAAAATACCCTCGGCTTGCAAAATTATCGAAATACCCCCGATTTGTGAAATTACCAAAGTACCCCGATTTGCAAAATTACCGAATACCCCTGATTTGCAAAATTATCAAAATACCCCTGCAGGGGAGAATTACGAAAACACCCCTAGGTAGTGAAATAACGAAAATATCCCTATGTGACGAATATGAGTTTGTGGGTGTTACTTTTTTGTTTGATGCATTCATATGATATTCTGCTTATGATGCATATGGGTGGGAATTATGGCATAGAGGAAGACTTGAGGATCGCATGGCCGTATGGTATGGATCTAGGATCACATGGCCGTATGGTATTGATCCACCGGAGGCTTTAAGCCCAATATTTGATTAGCAGCTTTGCTGCAACATTCGGTAGTACCGCAACTGGGCTACCCTTGGTGTGTAGCGGAGGGGTGGGTCGAGCTAGAATTCCCCACAGGAGTCATAAGGTTGGAAGGGAAATGATGTGTGTAGCGAATGAATTTTTGGGGTGGGTTTTGTATTATTTGTTTATGAATGAGACGATATGATATGATATGAGGTCATTGTAGGCTAAGGCCCAAGACCACCGATTTTGATAGGGCTTAGGCCCAACGTGAATATTTGTAAGTAATTTGTTTGCCAAGGGTTGTGCACACTGAGTTTCGAAACTCACACCCCTTTAATTTAATGTTTCAAGTAATCCCGAATAGATGACTCGATGTGGGAGAGGACTCGGAGATAGCCACACTACAAGAGGTTTGAATTTCCATTTATTTGTTTCAAAATACATATTTTATTTACTTAATTTTTAGTGGACGTAATAAGACCTTGTACTACGTTTTGACTTCAGATTTAATTTGGGTTTTGAGATTAGATGTTTATTTAATTATTAAACCTAAGTAAGCTCTTATGTTCAAACTTGGTTTACTAAATGCTTAAAATAATAAAATGGGTTTTTTTTATCTTTCATTAATAAGTCTATTAGATTTTGGGCTTTTGCGCCTTAATTTCTTAATTAGCAAAACCGTTTTGAATTGTGCCTTTAATATGACATTCCGAATTCGGGCCTAACTTCTAAGCCGAGTTTAGGGTGTTACATTTAGTGGTATCAGAGCCTAGATTGCAAAGCTCGGGCTGTGAATGGGCCTTAGATTTTGGGTTTTTTTAGAAGTTTTGGCAGGATCCTTGAAGTGTGGTTCATCGAGCCCTCGAAGTCAAGCCAAGTAAGTTTTTCTGTTATTGTTTTAATTATTGAACTGTATAGATAATGGGCTACTTAAAAATAGGCTTTTAGAGACTAAAGCCCATAGGAAACTTAAGCCTGTAGTGGATTCTCGACCGCGGAATAACTCTAAGGAATTATTGTTACTTACATAACACATGTGCCCTAAACAAGTGGAATTAAGTACTAATTTCATAAAATTCTTAAATCAGGGTGCACAGCGAAAGCATAGTGGTGTGACTTGAGCGGTGCGTTTAGTAGTTAGTTGGAAAATTCGAGGACGAAATTTCTTTAAGGAGGGTAGATTTGTAACATCCCGAAATTGGGCCTAGAAGAATTGAGCCCAATGGGCCTTAGGCGTAGGTGCGTTTAAAAATTTTTGAGAACAAGAGAACGGCATTAGTGCAAGTTGGATCTAGTAGGTGAGTGACTTTGTAAGGTTAGGGGGCTTCTATGAAGTCCCGGGGTCAAACTTTGGCTTTAGGAAAATTTTAGTTTTAGGTGAATAAAACCCTGAGAGTTAGTAGTAGGCTTTAAGAATAAAATGTGGAGACAAATGACACAAGTGGAGTGTGTGGTGTAGTGGCAAAGTGACGCCACATAAGAGGCAAGGGGGTGACGCTAAAAAGGAAAGAAGGAGGTCCAAGGTTCAAGTCTTGGCTCTTGCATTTTGGATTTCTTTTTAAATGGACTCTAGAGTTTTGCCATAGGGTTATATTTAGTTGTGCATGATTTTAGACACAATAAAGTGAGTGGTCTAGTGGCTAGGCATTATTAAGGGTGCAAGAGAGCCTAGGTTCGAATCTCATGACAAGCAAGGGAGTATTTATTTTTGCGGATTGGACGGGAAGAGTTTGAGTTGGATTTAAACTCTGCTGACGGAGGAATCCCACATCGAAAAGATACAAAGAAGGAAGGTGAGAAGCTAGCTATATATAGAGCATCATTCTATGAGGAGGATAATCGCCAATAGTAGCGAAGGAAGGGCTACTAGAATATGAGGTACACGGTAAGGGTACGGTGAGGTTTCGATTTTTGATAAGTACGTGTTAAAGCTTTGGTTAATTGCTAGAATTGTCGATTGTAGGTTCGTGACTAAGGGGTTTGCAGCGCCCGTGGTTACCAGGTGTGTACAAACACTACACACACGATGTCGGCGATGCCAAAAAGCTGAAAGTGGCTAAATGGGCCCCGTGGGCCTTGAGGCTAAGTTTGATGAAATGGTTTGGTTGGTTATACGAATTGAATTAGTCATGCATGATACATGAATTGGATTTGTTTTGGGCCTAATAGGCCATATGATGATATTTGGGCCTAATGGGCCGTAAGGGAGTGATTTGGGTTTGATGGGCTTATGGGAACGTAGACATGTATGTTAGGGTTTATGAACCTTAGGTCTAGTTTGAACAACTCTTAAATTCCATAAGACTTAATTTTAATTAAACATGTCTGTGAACAAGTCGCAGGGTTGGAGCGTGGCAACGGGCGTACGCATGTCTAGGATTGGATCTAGAGAGAGCTTGGTACTTAAGCGGCCCTAGTGGCCCACCTCCTCTTTTCTGGAATCCTACCTGGTGCGTAGTGTCTGTTCACTTTAGCCGTGAGGACTTTTTGATGGGCCAAAGTTCATAGCTAAAACCTGAAAGGGACCGAATACCCCCTGACTTGTAAACTTACCAAAATACCCCCGATTTGTGAAATTACCAAAATACCCCCGATTTGTGAAATTACCAAAATACCTCGATTTGTGAAATTATCGAAATACCCTCAACTTGTGAAATTAAAAAAAACCTCGATTTGTAAAATTACCAAAATACCCTTGATTTTCAAAATTACCGAAATACCCATGATTTACGTAATTACAAAAATACCTTCAATTCATAAAATTACCGAAATACCCTAATTTGTGAAATTACCAAAATACCCTCGATTTGTGAAATTATTAAAATACCTTCGATTTGTGAAATTACCAAAATACCCCGATTTGTAAAATAATCAAAATACCCCCGATTTGTGAAATTATCAAAGTACCCGGGTTTGCAAAATTACCAAATACTCCTGATTTGCAAAATTATCAAAATACCCTTTTAGGGTAGAATTACGAAAATACCCTTAGGTAGTGAAATGACGAAAATACCCCTATGTGACGAATATGAGTTTGTGGGTGTTACTTTTGTGTTTGATGCATTCATATGATATTTTGCTTAGGATGCATATGGGTGGGAATTATGGTACGGAGGAAGATTTGAGGATCGCATGGCCGTATGGTATGGATCCACCGCAGGCTTTTAGCCACCGAGCAACCATGCTGCACCAATAATGTTACCGAGGGTTGTGTGCCATTAATATGGGCTTCGTGCCATAATTATGGGCTTTGTGCCAATACCGAAGGCTTTGTCTTTTATTATGGCTTTGTGCCAATCATATTTACCGTGGGTATGTGTCTAACATATATATATTGATTACTCTATGCCAATATTTGAGGATTGCATAGCTGTATGGTATGGATCCAGGATCGCATGGCCGTATGGTATGATCCACTGGAGGCTTTAAGCACAATATTTGATTAGCAGCTTTGCTGCAACGTTCGGTAGTACCGCAACTGGGCTACCATTGGTATGTAGCGGAGGGGTGGGTCGAGCTAAAATTCCCCACAAGAGTCATAAGGTTGGAAAGGAAATGGTGTGTGTAGAGGATGGATTTTTAGGGTGGGTTTTGCATTATTTGTTTATGAATGATATGATATGATATGATATGAGGTCATTGTGGGCTAAGGCCCAAGACCACCGATTTTGATAGGGCTTAGGCCCAACGTGAATATTAGTAAGTGATTTGTTTGCCAAGGGTTGTGCATACTGAGTTTCGAAACTCACACCCCTTTAATTTAATGTTTCAGGTAATCCCGAATAGACGACTCGATGTGGGAGAGGACTCGGAGATGGCCACACTACAAGAGGCTTGAATTTCCATTTATTTGTTTCAAAATACATATTTTATTTACTTAATTTTTAGTGGACGTACTAAGACCTTGTACTACGTTTTGACTTTAGATTTAATTTGGGATTTGAGATTAAATGTTTATTTAATTATTAAGCCTAAGTAATCTCTTATGTTCAAACTTGGTTTACTAAATGCTTAAAATAATAAAATGGGTTTTTTTATCTTTAATTAATAAGTCTATTAGATTTTGGGCTTTTGGGTCTTAATTTCTTAATTAGCAAAACCGTTTTGAATTGTGCCTTTAATGTGACATTCCAGATTTGGGCCTAACTTCTAGGCCGAGTTTGGGGTGTTACATTTAATGGTATCAGAGCCTAGGTTGCAAAGCTCGGGCTGTGAATGGGCCTTAGATTTTGGGTTTTTTTTAGATGTTTTGGCGGGATTCTTGAAGTGTGGTTCATCGAGCCCTCGACGTCGAGCCAAGTAAGTTTTTCGTTATTGTTTAAATTATTGAACTGTATAGATAATGGGCTACTTAAAATAGGCTTTTAGAGACTAAACCCATAGGAAACTTAAGCTCAGTAGTGGATTCTAATCATGAATAACTCTAAGGAATTGTTGTTACTTACATAACACATGTGCCCTAAACAAGTGGAATTAAGTACTAATTTCATAAAATTCTTAAATCAAATTGCGTAGCGAAAGCATAGTGGTGTGACTTGAGCGGTGCGTTTAGTAGTTAGTTGAAAATTTCGAGGACGAAATTTCTCTAAGGAGGGTTGATTTGTAACATCCCGAAATTGGGCCTAGAAGAATTGGGCCCAATGGGCCTTAGGCGTAGGTGCGTTTAAAAATTTTTGAGAACAAGAGAAAGACATTAGTGCAAGTTGGATCTAGTAAGTGAGTGATTTTGGAAGGTTAGGGGGCTTCTATGAAGTCCCGGGGTCAAACTTTGGCTTTAGGAAAATTTTGGTTTTAGGTGAATAAAACCCTGAGAGTTAGTAGTAGGCTTTAAGAATAAAATGTGGAGAAAAATGACACAAGTGGAGTGTGTGGTGTAGTGTCAAAGTGACGCCACATAAGAGGCAAGGGGGTGACGCTAAAAAGGAAGGAAGGAGGTCCAAGGTTCAATCTTGGCTCTTGCATTTTGGATTTCTTTTTAAATGGACTCTAGAATTTTGCCATAGGGTTATATTTAGTTGCGCATGATTTTCACAAGAAAGTGAGTGGTCTGTGGCAAGGTGTCATTAAGGGTGCAAAGGAGCCTAGGTTCGAATCTCATGACAAGCAAGGGAGTATTTATTTTACGGATTGGACGGGAAGAGTTTGAGTTGGATTTAAACTCTGCTGATGGAGGGATTCCACATCGGAAAGATACAAAGAAGGAAGGTGAGAAGCTAGCTATATATAGAGCATCATTCTATAAGGAGAGTTAATATACCTTGGTGGGCGTTTGGGTGCAGACCTAGAGGATAATCGCCAATAGTAGCGAAGGAAGGGCTACTAGAATGTGAGGTACACGGTAAGGGTATGGTGAGGTTTCGATTTTTGATAAGTAGGTGTTAAAGCTTTGGTTAATCGCTAATAATGTCGATTGTAGGTTCGTGACTAAGGGGTTTGTAGCGCGCGTAGTTACCAGGTGTGTACAAACACTACACACACGATGTCGGCGATGCCAAAAAGCTGAAAGTGGCTAAATGGCCTCGGTGGGCCCTGAGGCTAAGTTTGATGAAATGGTTTGGTTGGTTATACGAATTGAATTAGTCATGCATGATCATGAATTAGATTTGTTTTGGGCCTAATAGGCCATATGATGAGTTTTGGGCCTAATGGGCCGTAAGGGAGTGATATGGGTTTGATGGGCTTATGGGAACGTAGACATGTATGTTAGGGTTTATGAACCTTAGGTCTAGTTTGAACAACTCTTAAATTCCATAAGACTTAATTTTAATTAAACATGTCTGTGAACAAGTCGCAGGGTTGGAGTGTGGCAACGGGCGTACGCATGTCTAGGATTGGATCTAGGGAGAGCTTGGTACTTGCTGCCCTAGTGGCCCACCTCCTCTTTTTGGAATCCTACCAGTGCGTAGTGTCTGCATTCACTTTAGCCGTGAGGACTTTTTGATGGGCCAAAGTTCATAGCTAAAACTTGAAAGGACCGAATACCCCCTGACTTGTGAAATTACCAAAATACCTCTGGTTTGCGATTACCAAAATACCCCCGATTTGTGAAATTACCAAAATACCCACGGTTTGTGAAGTTACCGAAATACCCTCAACTTGTGAAATTACAAAATACCCTCGATTTGTGAAATTACCAAAATACCCCAGATTTTTAAAATTATCGAAATACCTATGATTTATGTAATTGCCAAAATACCCCCGATTTACGAAATTACCGAAATACCCCTAATTTGTGAAGTTACCAAAATACCCTCAGTTTGCAAAACTACTAAAATACCCCCAATTTGTGAAATTACCAAAATACCGCCGATTTGTGAAATTACCAAAATACCCCGATTTGCGAAATTATCGAAATACCCTCGATTTGCGAAATTACCAAAGTACCCTAATTTGCAAAATTATCGAATACCCCTGATTTGTAAAATTATCAAAATAGCCCTATAGGGTAGAATTACAAAAATACCCCTAGGTAGTGAAATGACGAAAATACCCCTATGTGACGAATATGAGTTTGTGGGTGTTACTTTTGTGTTTGATGCATTCATATGATATTCTGCTTAGGATGCATATGGGTGAGAATTATGGTACGGAGGAAGATTTGATGATCGCATGGCCATATGGTATAGATCCGAGGATCGCATGGTAGTATGGTATGGATCCACCGTAGCTTTTAGCCACCGAAGCAACCATTTGCACCGATAATGTTATCGAGGGTTGTGTGCCATTAATATGGGCTTCAGGTCATAATTATGGGCTTTGTGCCAATACCAAGGCTTTATGTTGTTATTATGGCTTTGTGCCAATCATATTTACCGTGGGTATGTGCCTAACATATATATATTGATGACTCTGTGTCAATATTGGAGGATCGCATAGCCGTATGGTATGGATCTAGGATCGCATGGCCGTATGGTATGGATCCACCGGAGGCTTTAAGCCTAATATTTGATTAGCAGCTTTGCTGCAATGTTCGTTAGTATCGCAACCGGGCTACCCTTGGTGTGTAGCAGAGGGGTGGGTCGAGCTAGAATTCCCCACAGTAGTCATAAGGTTGGAAGGGAAATGGTGTGTGTAGCGGATGGATTTTTAGGGTGGGTTTTGCATTATTTTTTTATGAATGATACGATATGATATGATATGAGGTCATTGTGGGCTAAGGCCCAAGACCATCAATTTTGATAGGGCTTAAGCCCAACGTGAATATTTGTAAGTGATTTGTTTGCCAAGGGTTGTGCACACTGAGTTTCAAAACTCACACCCCTTTAATTTAATGTTTCAGGTAATCCCGAATAGACGACTCGATGTGGGAGAGGACTCGGAGATGGCCACACTACAAGAGGCTTGAATTTCCATTTATTTGTTTCAAAATACATATTTTATTTACTTAATTTTCAGTGGACGTAATAAGATCTTGTACTACGTTTTGACTTCAGATTTAATTTGGGTTTTGAGATTAAATGTTTATTTAATTATTAAACCTAAGTAAGCTCTTATGTTCAAACTTGGTTTACTAAATGCTTAAAATAATAAAATGGGTTTTTTTATCTTTAATTAATAAGTCTATTAGATTTTGGGCTTTTGGGCCTTAATTTCTTAATTAGCAAAACCATTTTGAATTGTGCCTTTAATGTGACATTCCGGATTTGAGCCTAACTTCTAGGCCGAGTTTGGGGTGTTACAATGGCAATGCTATATGTTATAACATTAGGATTGTGACCTCTTTCTTCTTACATCTTAAAAAGCTTAACAACTCCATCAATATTCCCGATGATATGAAACCCTTTGATTAAGGTAATGTAAAGATTTATATTAGAAACTTTTCCTGTCTCAATCATTTCACCTACCAACCTAAATGCTTGAGAAAATTTTCATTCTATACAAAATCCATTAATCTCAGTAGAAAAAGTAATAAGAGTAGATTGAAAACCTAGCTTTATCATCATTTTATCAAATTTAGTGCAATTTTTGTGCAGTTTTTATAAAAAATAGAAACTTTTGTGCAATTTTTTTGTCTTTAACACAACTGTGGTAATTATTTTTCCAAAATTGCCATTTGCCAATTTAAAAAAATTAGTGATTTTTGTATAATTTTTCTATGTTATTGACACATAATTTTGATAATTATTTCCTCACACGGTATCGATACCGATTGAAAAATCGATATCAAAAACAGCATTATGCTTCTCGCCTAACAATAAAACACTAGAAAATATCGATACCTTTAAAAAAGTATCGATAATTTTACCTCGAGTATCGATACCCATGATATGATATCAATACAAAATTGCGATTCTGAGTTCCTATGCATTTGAAAATCACAGAGGTATTATTTTTAAATCCTGAATAACAATACCCGCCTGCATAAAGATAAATACAATATATCTCAAAGATATTGTAACACCCTACACCGTAATCCCCACGGAATCGGGCACGAGATGTTACCGAACAATTTACCTGATCACCACTTAGGCTCAACGTGACTACTCTTCTCGAATCGCTTCAAGTACTTCACACTCAACCTATGAGATCTCAATCGTACCTACGAGAACTCTTAGGATCTTATCGAAAATCTTACGGTCTATAAAATTTCTTTTCATCTAGACAGGGAGTACACGCCAGTGCTAGATGACACACACGCTCATGTGTAGTCACACGCGCCCATGTGCTCACACCGTGCCTAAAACCCCAACATTCTGCCAAAACTCACACGGCTAGGGCACGCCCATGTACCCTTACAACATGCCCGTGTCTTCTGCCTGTGGGGAGTTACTGACTAATTTAGCACGGCCTGGACACACCCATGTCTCCTAACCGCAAGGAGCTACTGACTTGATCCACACGGCCTGGGCACATGCCCATGTCCCTATCGTGTGTCTTACATGGTTCATGCACACGGCCATGGGATTCGCCCGTGGCCTATTCTAATTAGTAATAATAAGGTGCAGGGTTGGCACGGCCTAGACACACGCCCGTGTGTCTGCCCGTGTGGCACATAAAGGCTATTTGCCAAGCTTCTAACATCCCTATATCTTACTCTACATGGGTTTATTCAACAAACTAACAAACCTCTCTTAATCCACATGCACTTACATTGATAACTTTGAAATTTCATAAATGATAAAATATGCCATCATTCTTGGCAATTTACAAAATTAATGTCTTAGCAAGAGCCAATACACCTTTGGTCAAAATAACAAAATAATCTAACTAGTCTAGTCCTATACATGCCATATACAAAATCACTAATCTAATTATACCGAAGTAAGCAGATAGTGTGGGCGGTCTTCTAGTTATTGGCGTATCCCGGCTCGGCTCTTAAGCCCTATAAGACAAGGGAAAGAGAGAAGAGTAAGCTTAAAGCTTAGTAAGTTCACATGTAAACAATATAACACTCTAAAATGAATAAAACATTTTTATAGCATTATTTGCTAAGTAAGAAATCGATCCACATTCAAGATTAGGCTTACTCATTTCCTCCATTTACACATCCCAATCACATCACAAGCATAATGCATACATTCAATAACGGTTTCCCTACACTGATCATCACAAGGTCACATAATGTAACACATCACCATATCAAAATACATTACCCAGTGGTTTCGCACTTAGCCCACCATCAGTCTTCATTAGGGTGGTATCGCACATAGCCCACCAAGAAGGTTAATTACGATGGTATCGCACACAGCCCACCTAAAAGGTTAACAGACGATGGTATCGCTCACAGCCCATCATAATTAAACAACAAGGTGGTATCGCACTTAGCCCACCATCAAAATTTGATATAACACACCTACTTATCTATTCCATCATGCATATCAGAATTATTCATTAACTACCACTTTCTATCTACTTGAATTATACATGTTCTCAATTATGCTATGCATTGATTAACAACAATAATGTGCATGTAAAATGCATTGTTTACACGTAAACTTACCTCGATGCAAAACGTGTTAGCTAGCGATTTACTCGATCACCTTGCCTTTCCTACGGTCAAGGTTGATTCCGCTCTCTTCTTGATCTATAACAACGAAATTCGTTCATTTAGGACATTCTATGATTAATATACATCAAATTCTACACTTGGGAAAAAAATAACCATTTTGCCCTTGTATATTGGAAAAATTATGATTTTGCCCCTAGGCTCGTAAATCATTTTTCATCACATTTTCCCATTAAACAAGCCTAGCTGAACATTTATTCATCTTTCAACAACCCACAAATCTAACTATTTCATGCATTTATTACCAATTTACAACATTTACAACTTAGTCCCATTTAGGTGTTTTCATGACAACACCTTTCACAAAAGTTGTCTCTAACCTCCCCGTCATTCATTTTCTTCCATAAAAACTCAGCTAACAACATAAACTCTCTCAGGGCAAGTCTCTAAATTTTTAACCATTTCACAAATTAGTCCCCTCATTAGTTAGCTTAGGCTTTGGGGACTCCAAAAGTACAAAAATCATCAACTAAAACCACCTAAATCACTTACTTGAATGAGGATTGAGTGGCTGAAAGTTTGAACCTCCAAGAACTCTATCCTCTCTTGAATTTTTGGTGGAAAGAGATGAGTGAATAATGAAAGATGATAACATCTTTTGCTTCTCTTATTTTATTCATTTTATCACTTAATATCCACCAACTTTGACTAGCATTTAATGCTCTTGTCCCCCTTAACTTGTATGGCCGGCCAACACATATAATAGGGCCTAATTTCACTTTAAAATCCTCCAATTTACAATATATATCTATTAGGTACCCCCACCTTATAAAATAGAACTTTTGCACTTTATGCGATTTAGTCCTTTCTCACAATTAAGTACTCTATTGCTAAAATTAAAGCACCAAAATTTCCATATAGCCATATATTAATGCCATAACACATAAAATAATGCTAAAATAATTTCCTCAACCTCGGATTAGTGGTCCTGAGACTATTGTTTCGACTAGCCCCAAAATCGGGCTGTTACACATATAGTCCATTCCAACATAGTTCTATTCAACATGCATCCATTAATTCATCATATAAACACCAAAACATCCGAAAAGGCAATTCAAACGTCACAAAAATGTCCGAGCAACGAACCAAATACCATGTTCAATGTTTTAAAATATCTAAGCAATTAAGACATGAAATCATCCTAAATACCATGAGAAAAACCAACAAATAGTCTACCACATTAGCTTAACAAGCTTAGTGAATGCCTAGAACAACTACCATGCAAACAATTGATCAAGCATTAACGAAACAATCATATAGCACAACCTCAATAGTTCCCACTCTTGTGTCATATTATACCCACTCATGTATTATTTTTTAGGTCATTTACATGGTAACCACATTCACTTGTCAACATATAACACATTTCAGACAATTACATTTAAAGACAGTTTGACACTTGAGCTATGAAACATAAAAGTGGGCTCTATCACTACACATCGGTTACACGGATCTCCAACACACCAAATACTCAAATCACATAACACATATAGCTAGCACCTTCCATCACACCAAACATGTCATATTGAACGGAGCTTAGCTCACATTCTCTTATCTCTCCAACATGTTCCAAGGCCTTAATGCCCAAATCATATGACACATATAGGCGAGTACTCACAATCCTATGGCATGCCAACTAAATCTAACAGTCTCAAATATCACAAGACCAAAATATTTGTTATTAACCCACACATTTACTTATCGTTCATTGCACTTATTCACTGCAAATATCACATTATAACCACAACATTTTCTGTCATTTGGCATGTATAACATGCCTACATTTACACTTTAACAACAGTAATCATAAACACATAACACATGTTATAACATCTCGTCTCAGTTCACATTTTCACAATCACACTAGCACATATTTCACAAATTAAATCAAGAGTATGAGAAAACTTACACTCGGAATTTAGAGTAGGGGTTTAGACTACTTCTAAATTCCCAATTAACATATTGAATCGTGTCCACAAGCAGCGATTCTAAACACTCACCAATTACGCTTTCGTCAAAATGTCGAAAGCTCAAACTAGCATTTCCTTAACTCATAGAAGGTCCTAATGAATCCGAAGCTTTAACACAACAAATCACACAACAAATCCGAAATTAGCTAAGGACTCAAATCAAGCAATCAAAAACATAAGCCTAAGGTATGTTCTCAAGTAACCAAAACGTTCAACATAAAAAACTTAATATCTAAATATCTTGGTCTATACTCAATCATTTTGCCTAAAACCACTTCCATTCATCTATTTATTCACCTACAACTAATTTTCAGCCTTTAAAGTACGCAAAACTAAATTCATGGTATTGAAATTTTTGACATGTTTATGACAATTTTCACGAAAATTTATTAAATCCTTATAAATCTTTAACGAAACTTCAAAGTAAGTTTAGAAACCTTCTAATTACAGCAAAACTAATTAAAAACACTTTTAAACCACATTTTTACCCAAAACCCCAAAATTTACCATTAATGACCCAATTTTCGATTTTTATTGAAAACATGCGATTCAATAACTAAAAACTCAGTTTTAAAGACTAAATAACATTAAAAACTAATGGGTACATGAATGGTTACCTTTGAGGGAAGAAAAATGAGCATTTGATCAAGAATTCGAATATCCCAAAAATCCAACAATAAAGAAAACTATAGTTACCTGGGGTGTTTTTCTTGAAATTTTATGTATGTTTAAGGCTTGGGTGTTGATAGAAATAAAAGGAATATAATTTTGGAAGTCAAAATCGAATAGCATAGCAAGGGAGAACAAAGGACGACACAAAAAAATCAAAAGAAATAAACTATCGTGAGTTTGCTGTAGAAGAAGGGAAAAATAGATTGAATTTTAAAATTTGGTAAAACTTCTTCATAAACACATAGAATTTTGATTCTTTTACAAATCGGTCCTTATTTCAAAATTAAAAGCCTTTTCAATATCTTTTTCACAAATTGATTTAATTTTCAAAATGCCATAGACAAAACAATTCTAAATACCATGCTAACGAAATTCCCAAGCTCACTAAAACTAATACCACTAAAATACCCCTAAAACTTTTGAAGTACGAAAACTAGGCTGAAAACCTTAGGTGATCATTTTGCCCATAACCATTAACCCTTTATCAGGTCGATGAGCCGAACAATACAAAATAACCCTTCAGTTGAAACACTGTTTGTCAAGCCTAATTTCCTAATTGAGAGATCGACAAACACCCTTAAAAATTTAATTTATCACGCATATTATATGCCGCAAAATGGCAAATAAATGAGTGAGGCTATAGAAATTTGCTTATAGTATGAAAGATATTTTATTTTTCATCAAATGTAATCTTAGATGTGTATGAAAGACCTTTTATTTATTACCATTTTCCAAATCTCCTACAATTTAAAAAAAAAATAGTAATTTTTGTGCAATTACTTTTATGTCATTAACACCTAATTTTGACAATTATTTTATCAAAATTTCCATTTACAATTCTTTTTAGAAAAAAACAGTGATTTTTTTGTATTTTTTTATGTTATTGACACATAATTTTGGTAATTTTTGTGAAGATTTAATTGACAAAATCAAGGACCAACGACTTAAGTTTAACGCTGACACGCATGGTATATGTCGCGAAATGGCAAAGAAATGAGTTAGGTTATAGAAATTTGCTTATAGTATGAAAGACCTTTTATTTTTCATCAAATGTAATCTCTAGATCTGTAAATACCAATATTATAATTGCTTAATAAATATGCAAAAATAATTAATTATCATTTACCAAATCTCGAGAAATTTTTGTGCATTTTTTTCTAAAAAAATAATTTTTGTGCAAATTTTATGTTATTAACACATAATTTTGGTAATAATTTTATTAAAATTGCCATTTGTCAATTTTTTAAAAAAACAATAATTTCTAGTGTAATGTTTCTATGTTATTGACACATAATTTTGGTAATTTTTGTAAAGCTTTTGTTAACAAAATCCAAGAGCAACGAATTAAGTTTAATCCTATCATGCATGGTATATATCGCAAAATGGCGAAGAAATGAGTTAGACTATAGAAATTTGCTTATAGTATGAAAGACCTTTTATTTATCATCAAATCTAAGTGTAGACACCCATTTTTGTCCGAGCCCAATTTGAGGCCCATTTAAATTTTTGCTCTCTCTTGGGTTGTTCGAAGCCCACCTGATTTTGGTCAATTTGAGACCTTTGTTTTTCTATTATTTTTTCCTTTTTAGGCCTGTCAAGGGCCCAAATTATTATTATTATCATTACTACTACTATTATTATTAAATATTATTATCTTTTTTTAACAAATAAACAAGATTAAGAAACAATATATATAGATAAAATGAAATGAAAGAAAAAAAGAGAGAAGGCTTTTCATATTTTGTCTTAAAAAAAAAAAAAAGTGAAACAAAACAACAACAACAACAACAACAACAAGCATTCTAGTTTTTGTTTTTTTTTTTTCTTCTTTTTTTTTTCCATATACATATCTTGAGCAATCGGGTTTGGGCTCCGATGAAGGAGACGTCACTGAAACGTCGGTCCTCTACCCCTAGGAGCTCCAAAAATCTTGTTTTTTTCCCTTCCCCTTTCTAAAATAAATGTTTTAAAAAAGGTTTGATCTTGTGAAAAGTTTTGATTTTTTTTTAAAAAAAGAGAGTTTAAATTTTTAAAATAAAAATATGTTTTTTAGCCGTATTAAAGGAAAATTTTAAATTCTCAAAACAAAGTTTTGATTTTTAAGAAAAATAGTAATTTTTTAAAAAAAGAGAAATTTTAGATTTTTAAAATAAAAATATGTTTTTAGTTATTTTAAAGGAAAAATTTAATTTTTTAAAACAAAGTTTTGATCTTTAAGAAAAGTAGTGATTTTTTTAAAAGAAAACTTTGATTTTGCCAAAACAAAATTCCAGCCATCGTATGTGGTGGCTCCACCGCCAAAGGCCGGAGAGCCGTTGGACTCTTCGGTAGTGGAGCTGTCGCCAACATAGGAGGAAGAGAAAGAGGAAGAAGTTTTTTTTTTTTTTTAGATGATGTTAAAATGAAAGAATGATTTTTTTTTTCATTTATAGGTGCCAAAAATAGGTAATTTATTCTCACCCCTTACTTTTTAAAATTATAAAAAAATTCCCCTTTTTTAGCACCGCCCTCACTCTCTGGCCTATTTACACCTGTAACCCTTAATTCCAAATTTCAAAATTAAAAGCAAATTAATTGCTACATCAGTCCTCTGTCTTCCACATTTTTTATCTTTTAGTTCCAAAATTAAGCTATGTCATTTTGTTTCCATATTTAATAAATTATTTACACTTATATCTTCCTTTCATTTGCATTTATACATTATATATTTAATGTCAATTATGCACTTTATTTTAATATTTTATATTTATTCACCCTTGTATAATTTTTATTTATTATTATTTTGTCTTTATTTATTTTCATGTCTATTTATTTTTATGTTTTTTACACATTCCCTTACATACATTTTAATATTATTTATTTATGTTACTTTGATTCTTTTTTGTATTATAAATAAGGTGCATTATTGTTATTATTATTATCATCATGTCAAGGTCTTATTTATTTCATTTATTTAAGTTTTCTTTTATTATTTCTTTTTTGAAAGAGTTTTAACTTTTCATTAACTTTAGCCAATTTAATTAATTTTCTTATTTTATTACTATTCGTTTTAAAATAGGGAACTTTAGGTTATTTTTCCATCCTATAAGTGTTGACATGAAGTTAGTTAAGTAGGTGTTACGTTTAATGAAACCATAAAATTTTTATATTTGGATTTAGGTTAGTTGTAACGACCCAAATTTGGGCCTAGTAGGATTGGGCCCTTGAGTGTGGGAGCGTTTAAAAATTTTTTACGAACGCAAAACTTTTAAATAACCTTTCCATGTGACACGCTGGATCCGACCATAACGTCTAGGTTGGGTTTGGGGTGTTATATTTTATTGTATCAGAGCCTAGGTTGCAAAACTCGGCTGTGGAATGGGTTCGAAAATGTTTTTCAAAATTTGGTTTAGAAAATATATATCGTTATTGGAAGTATGACACACCGAGTCTCCGCACCAAATCCATAAGTTCCTGATACTATGCTTTGTTGTATGATGTATTGACTATATTTATTATGTGTATGTTTTGTGGATATGATGCTTAAACTTAGAGTTTGTATTTATTCCGTGTATATTGTGGAAATTTTTTGCGTGTGATGTCCATCCGCTCTGATGGATAAATAGTGTGGTACGTGCTTGTATTATTAAGATCAGAGTGCGTAGCGAGAACGTAGTGTGCTAGGTTAGGATGTGCAACGTTTTCGTTAGTTGGAAATTTCGAGGACGAAATTTCTTTAAGGGGGTAGATTTGTAACGACCCGAATTTGGGCCTAATAGGATTGAGCCCATTGGGCCTTGGGTGTGGGAGCGTTTAAAAATTTTTGACGAACAAAAAACTTTTAAATAACCTTTCCATGTCACACGCTATATCCGGCCATAACGTCTAGGCCGGGTTTGGGGTGTTACATTAGTCTTTAAGATCTTATCTACCATTTAACCTAGAAAAATTATAAATATTATGTAGGATTTTTTACGGTTTTAAATTAATTTTAAATATCGTATATGATTCCTCTTTAGAATATTAAATTAATATGTAAATATTCTTTAGGACTTTATTCAATATTAAAACTAAAGATTTTTGTAGGTGAATTGTAAATCATGAGTAGGTCTTTCTAAGTATTTTATTTTAGAAACTTTTAAGAAAGCTAATAAATATTATTTAAGATATATTATTTTAGGATTTTGAAGAATTTAAACCTTAAATCAAGAATTTTAAAGTAAGACAAATCATAAACCCGGCATAGGATACTTTCGTAAGATCTTGGTAAGTTCAACGTTATTAATTAAATCATTAAATAATAATAATAATAATAATAATAATAATAATAATAATAATAATAATAATAATAATAATAAGAAAAGATCGAATAAGTTGTAGATGGATTTTAATATTTCTCTTAATTCATTGGTAATTTCTACGTTTTTTTTTAGAATTCTAAAATAGAATTAATCTTAGGAATTGAAGGTATTTTACTATAATTATTTACGTATCCTTTAGGGTTCCCGTTAAAAGTAAAAATCTCTAATTTAAGTTTCAAATTAGATAAGTCTGGTGAACACATTTTAATCGAGTTACAAGTAAACTAGAGGCATTTTCTTTAGAGTTTTCATTTAAGATTTCCTTAAGATTTTAGCCTAGATTAAGACATTAATATGCTTAAATAAAAAAATCTAGCTCTTAAGACCCCGTACGACTATCCCTATATAGGCATTGTGGGGGTGCAATAACCTTCCCCACACGTAACCATACTCTTGAACCCGAAATTTGGTGATGAGATCGAGTCTAGTCTTTTAGGATTTTTTTCGTAATATTAATTCTAGATTTTTAGACGATATGTGGCTAACCAACCTATCCCTAATTGGTTAGTGGCGACTCTACGTTAATTTAGGCCCTCCATGTCTAGCTTTGCTTACTAGGCCCTCATACTCTTATGTAGAAAACGTTATGATAGCTTGCAACTCCACTGGGGAGATTAGTAAGTTGACTTACTTAGGTTTGAGAGCTAGGTTTCTTAGTATTTGTGCATATTAGATTTATTTATTCGTGCATTAATTTATTTAATTGTCTAATGTCATTTTAAATTGTTGAATATGTGTTAAATATTGATTTATTTGTTCATTTCATTTACTTATCCTATTTTGATAAGAATGCCAATGCATTTGTTTATTCTTTTATCGGTGAAATTGATTAATATGTATGTTGAATCTACCGTCGTGGGGCAGCTACCGTTGTCATTCATGTTGTATCTTGCTTTCATATGGCAATATGTCACCGCAAAAGTTTAAGGACTACTCCACGGTTAATATAGGCATAGATGTTCATATAGCAAATGCTACCATGTACGATATGGAAGTCTTACCACCCAAAGGCCAACCCTTTTTAAAAGGGAACACATCCCTATAGATGTCGTATTTAAGCCTTGGGTTCCCCATGTATTAGAGTCAGCCATAATCCAGCATGTAATGGTCATTTTAAATATGAAGCCTAGACATAAAAATCGTACCTTACCCCTCGTAATAATACCCTATAGGACCTCATGATCATTTATTCGTATGTTTTGTTTTTGAATTTTTTTCTCAATGTTTTATGATTTAATTTCGCATATTTTCATTTGACTTTATTTTTTCTTGACTTTGTTTTTCTTGTGTCTGTGTCTCTTTATGGCATAATTCATGCATTATTTAAATACTCGGGGCACAGTGTCGCGTCTATATTCGACATGAACACACTTCGAGAAGAATTTAGTTGTTCAGCATGAGGTAAAAAATATAGGGATAATAGTGAGAATGTCAGAGGATACTCAAAGTAGAGAAGGCGATTTCCAAATAGACAGTTTTGACTTGAGCCTACCTTAGATAGCCCGCATGGACTATAGGAGAAATCGCGAATATGAGTTAAAGGGAATATGACAATCATGGGACGAGGCTAAGAAAACGCACTTTCGGGACAAGTATCGCGATGTAGCACAGCTTTTGTTCATTAAACCAGATGATGCCCTGTTGAAGGCTATGGTATGTTTTTGAGATCCCACTTATAGGTATTTTACGTTTAATGAAGTGGATATGGTACCGACTATCGAGGAATATTCTACCTTTCTCCACTATGACTTTAGAGATCCGCTCAGAATATATTGGAAGTGGAACTTTGATTTTCGGGGACCCTTAGCCAATCTGATGGGAGTACCTGTAGATACGGTAAAAGCAAGATTAAAAGATAAAAATGGTCCTGCATTTCCTGGTTTGACATTAAGGATGCTATGGGAAAGGCCAGCGGTGATAGACATTTGGCACTATTTGCGTTTGCCGTATACGGGTTGATTGTGTTCCCAAAAGCTCTAGATATATGAGTGTAGAGCTAGTTGATTTTAGTTTTAAATTAAAAAAAGGGGTGAATCCTGCTCCAGTGGTCTTAGCTGAAACCATCATTTCACTCAATTTCATCATAAGGAAAGGAGATGGGTGTTTCTAGGATGCGCATATTTGTTGTTTGTATGGGTGAAAAGCCCTTTTAGGTGCCTCTATAAGCGTTTTTGTTAGGTGTTTGTTCTTTCGGCCAAGCCTATAAAGGAATTTCTGGAAAGTGAGTGGCCTCTAAATCAATTGATTGAGGAGTGGTTTCAGAACCTTAGTATATTGACATATCAAGAAATATAATGGAGGGCTCCATGGATGATTCGGAGCACGGTACTCATCGGGTGCGGTGGTCATTTGTGGGTTCCCTTAATTAGCATATGGAGAGCCATCAGTTATTCCTCGTTGATGGTTCTGAGTCAATACAGGTATGATCAATGCGTACCTGCTACAGCTGGTTTAAACAGGGTGGAAGCTTCGGTTCAGGACCTAGAATTTTGGAAGAAATTGGAAGTGATACGACTCAAGTGGGGTCAAACCTTGAGCTTGCAATTAGAAACTTCTGAAAAAAAAATAACATCGGTAATGACAATATATCGCAAAGAAAAGAAAAATAAAAATTTAAAGAACACATAGATTTTACGTGGAAACCCTTTTGGGAAAAAACCACGGGCAGAGGAGAAGAAAATTTACTATGTCGAATTCGAATCCATTACAAGAGGAATAGACTAAGTCTATTTATAGGCTTGTAAAGTCATATTCTAATAGGAGTGTAGTAAGATTGAAACACCTTATTCTAATCAATATCAAATAGATGGATTTAAAAAATCTTATTTAAAATAAAATAAAAGAAGTGTAGTTCTATAGGGATTCTTTTTTATTTTATTTTACCATTTTATTTTATTTAAATAAGGATTCGGGGCACTTAATTCTAAAAAGCTCCACCTTGACACGAATTCTCAATAAACAAGTTCTTCATCGCGAACTCTCAACGAACAAGTTCTCCACCTCTTCCATAAAACCCTTAAAGGTTTAACTTCAACAATGAACACCAACCAAGTCTAAGCAATGCTCAAACTTGGTTATAGGGAGTGGCTTAGTCATCATATCTGCAGGTTTTTCATGAGTACTAATTTTGCTCACAACAATATCACCACAAGTAATAATATCACGAACAAAATGATACCAAATATCAATGTGCTTTATTCTCTCATGAAACATTTGATCTTTTGTAAGGAAGATGGCACGCTGACTGTCACAAAATAATATGCTAATTTGAAGGTCTTCATTAAGCTCACTAAAGAGTCCTTTCAACCAAATAGCTTCTTTACAAGCCTCAATAATCGCAATGTACTCAGCTTCAGTGGTAGATAAAGCGAGTGTAGTTTGTAAAGTAGCTTTTCAACTGATTGCACAACCTCCGATTGTAAAGACATAACTAGTGAGAGATCTTCTTCTATCAAGGTCTCCAGCAAAATCAACATGAACATACCCAATGACTCCATCTCTAGTTCTTCCAAACTGTAAGCAAACATCAATAGTTCCTCGTAAATATCTTAAAATCCACTGAACTACTTTCCAATGTTCTTTACCGGGATTCGCCATGTATCTACTAACTGCATTGACTGCATATGATAAATCTGGACGTGAACAAACCATAGCATACATGAGAGATCCCACTGCACTAGAGTATGGAACATGTGACATGTACTCAATCTCATCATCTGATTGTGGAGTCAAAGCCGATGAAAGTCAGAAATGGGCTGCTAAAGGAGTACTAACAGGCTTAGCACTCTGCATATTGAACCTGCAAAGAACTTTCTCAATGTACTCCTTCTGACTTAGGTACAATTTACTTGCTTTTCTATCTCTGAGAATCTCCATACCAAGTATCTTCTTTGCTGGTCTCAAATCTTTCATCTCAAATTCTTTACTTAGTTGGGCTTTGACCTTTCTTATCTCTCCTTTATCTTTTGCTGCTATCAACACGTCTTCAACATAAAGAAGTAGATACACAAAAAAACCATCACTATTTTTCTTAAAGTAAACACAGCTGTCAAAACTACTTCTTTTAAAATCATGAGAAGTCATAAAGGAATCAAACCTCTTGTACCACTGTCTTGGTGACTGTTTCAAACCGTAAAGGGATTTTTTCACAAGTAAACATAGTCCTCTTTTTCTGAGACTGTAAAACCCTCTGGTTGTGCATATAAATATCTTCTTCAAGTTCTCCATACAAAAATATAGTTTTTATATCTAACTGTTCAAACTCCAACTCATGCATGGCCATAAAACCAAGCAAAGCTCGAATCGAACTATGCTTTACAACTGGGGAGAACACATCTGTGAAGTCCACTCCTAAAATTTGACTGTAACCTTGTGCAACAAGCCTTGCTTTATATCTGGGTTCTTCAACTTTTGGAGTCCCTTCTTTCTTTTTAAACACCCATTTATAGCGAACAACCTTTTTACCTTTAGAAAGTTTCACAAGATCCCAGGTTTTGTTTTTATGGAGTGATTCAATCTCCTGTTGCATAGCAAACATCTACTTTTCTGAGTTTTCACAGCTAACCGCCTCAAAATAATTAGACGACTCTTGGTTTGCATCTATCTCTTTGGCCACATTTAAAGCATAAACAACTAGATTGGACTCGGCATACTTCTTTAGAGTTTTAATTTCTCTTCTAGTTCTGTTTTTAGCGATAGAGTATTGTGGTGAAGAAGCAACTCTATTCTCAATTTTTGTACTGGCTTGAGGAGTCGACTCTGTATTAATCTGATGCTCCACCTGCTTTTAATTTTCTTTATTGGAAGAGTCTTTAAGAGATAAGTTAGGTAGCATAGCAGTTTTATCAAATACAACATCTCTACTAATCACAACTTTTCTATTTTTCGGACACCATAACTTATACCCTTTTACACCAGCTTTATAACCAATAAAAACACATTTAATGGATCTCGATTCCAATTTTTCATTATTAACATGAGCATACGCAGGACACCTAAAGATCTTTAAATTAGAATAATTAGCAGGATTACCAGACCATACCTCTTGTGGAGTCTTTTTCTCAATGGCAATAGATAGAGATCGGTTGATCAATTAACATATAGTAGAGGCTGTTTCGGCCTAAAACAACTTTGGTAAGTTGGCATTTGACAACATACATCGAACCTTCTCCATGATTGTTCTGTTCATTCGTTTTGCAATGCCGTTTTACTGTAGAGTATGATGAACTGTCAAGTGTCTCACGATCCCTTCCGACTTGCACAATTTATTAAACTCATCAAAACAAAACTCTAAGCCATTGTCTATGCGGAGGTATTTTATTTATTTTCCCATCTATTTTTCAATCATATTTTCCAAGACTTAAATGCGAAAACACATCGCTTTTCTGCTTCAGGAAGAATGCCCAATCTTTTCTGGAAAAATCATCAATAAAAGTTAGCATATAATTATCTCCACCTCTTGAAGACACTCTTGATGGCCTCCATAGATCAGAATGGATATACTCCAACATTCCCTTCATGTTATGGATTCCTCTGGTGAATCGAACTCTCTTTTGCTTTCCAAAAATGCAGTGCTCACAGAACTTCAGTTTGTAAATTCCTTACCCATCAAGAAGTCCTCTTTTGCTCAATTCCACCATGCCATACTCACTCATTTTCCCTAGGTGCATATGCCAAAGTTTAGTAATATCATCATCTGACAAGGAAGAGGACGCAACAGCTACATCACCAATAATAGTAGAACCCTGTAAAACATATAACTTGGCAGTCTTTCTCTACCCTTTCATCACAACGAGGGAACCTTTAGAAATATTCAAAATCCCACTTTCAGCTGTGTATTTTTACCCTCTTGAATCAAGAGTACTCAATGAAATTAAATTTCCCTTCAATTCTAGAACATGTCGTACATCACTAAGTGTCCTGACAACTCCATCAAACATCTTAACTTTAATTGTTCCAACACCTGCGATTTTACACGAAGCATTATTTCCTATCAAAATAACACCTTCAAGCACTATTTCATAATTTGTAAACTAATCTCGATTGGGACACATGTGAAAGGTGCAACCTGAATCAAGGATCCACTCATTGCTCACTTTTGAATTATTGACAGAAACAACTAGAAGTTCACCATCGCTATAGTCCTCTACAACATTAGCTTCACCAAAATTTTCTGGTTGTTTTCCCTTTTGATTCGTAGCCTCCCTTTTGATCTTATTTTGTAGCTTATAGTATTTAGATTTAATGTGCCCTTTCTTCTTGCAGAAGTTACAAGTTTTACCTCTATTTGAAGATTTCGATCTACCCGTAGATTTACCGTGAAGATTCCATTTTGTGTCCGTCCACGATCATCATCAACATTCCGATCTTGTCTCCCACGAACAATAAGACCCTCTCCCTGAAAGTTATTTTTAACCACAAGATGCTTCATCTTATCATACGAGGTCAAAGAATCATAAACCTCATCAACTGTGAGAGACTCGTAGCTATATAAAATTGTGTCTCTAAAGGTTGAATAAGACAGGGGCAACGAACAAAGTAGAATCAACCCTAGATCTTTCTTATCATACTGAACCTCCATGGCCTCCAAGTTTGAGAGAATTTCTTTAAACACTGTTAAGTGTTCGTGCACAGATACACCTTCCTCCAAACGATGAGCATAAAGACGTTGCTTCATATGTAACTTGTTAGTTAGAGTTTTCGACATACATATTTGTTCTAGCCTCTTCCATAATGCAGCGGCGGTCTTCTCCTTCATCACATCTTGAAAATTTTCTTTAGATAAATGCAGATGTAACTGTGTTAACGCCTTTCAATCCTTGCGCTTCTTCTCTTCTTCCGTCAGTGTCGAAGGCATTTTATCTACCTCTAGCAGGGCTTCCTCTAAATCCATATGTGCAAGAACTACCTACATCTTTATCTACCACAACGCGAATCTAGTGTTACGATCCAACAGTGAAATTTCATACTTCAAAGACGCCATTATCGTGATCGAGATGAAAAACCCAGAAGTTCTGATACCAATTTGTGAACAAATATAACGTCGGTAATGAAAATATATCGCAAAGAAAAGAGAAATAAAAATTTAAAGAACACACATATTTTACGTGAAAACTCTTTCGAGAAAAAACCACGGGCAGGGGAGAAGAAAATTCACTATGTTGAATTTGAATCCATTACAAGAGGAATAAACTATGTCTATTTATAGGCTTGTAAAGCCATATTCTAATAGGAGTGTAGTAAGATTGAAACACCTTATTCTAATTAATATCAAATAGATGGAGTTTAATAAGGTTTAAAAAACCTTATTTAAAATAAAATAAAAGAAGTGTAGTTCTATAGGGATTCTTCTTTTATTTTATTTTACCATTTTATTTTATTTAAATAAGGATTTGGGTCATTTAATTCTAACAGAACCTTTTTCAATCATTCCCCCTCGAAAACGTATATCTAGTGGTGCCTAAAAAGAAGCAAAATCTTTGTGTCAGCGCAATTCAAGGGAAAGAGGAAGGTAGCCGAGCTAACAGAAAAGATATGCGATTTAGAGATGAGTCTGAAGAGAGAGATGAAAAGGTTAGATGGCAACGAGAGCAGTATCAGGCATATCTAAAGGAAAAGGAGGAAAAAATTATGAGACAATAGCAGCAAAACTGGTTAGACATGAAGTGAATAGAGGAAGAACTAAGAATACAGTTAGAATGACGTCAACGAGAAAGATCTGACTTGTTTGCTCAGATTCAGATGTTGGAGGCTGATCCGAGTCTGCGGGCTAATGAACTCTAGAAAGCGAGAATAAGAGAGAACTTGGAGAAAGGTGTCTAATGAGAAAACTGCTAAAATTGAGGTGCTAGAAGAGGAAATTTTCGTATGCCTAAAGAATTAAAGACAAAAAAAAAAAGCAAAACAAAGAGGTCACGAAAGAATATACGGAGCTTACGAAGTGTTTTATCACGATGGAACAAATTGAAGTAAGTCAACAAGAGGTTTTGCAACAATGCACAGGAAATGTCAGGTTTTCACTCAGGAAGCCGAATACTTATGTGAATAGATTGAAGAACTCAAAAAAGAATCTACCCCTTTTGCGACTAGGAATGAGCCTCCAATGAAACTTCTGGAGGTGGCTCAGGCACATTACCAAAAGTTCATCAAGCTCATGAGGAGGAGGAAGAAGAACGGCAAGTAGAGATTTTCCCTATGACAATAGGATCGATTAGGATTTTCTTTAAGTATGAATGAAAATGAAAAAAAAAATTGTAAGTCGAACAGTTTTCTAACCTTTTATGAAAGAAAATGTTTATATTCGAGTATATTTACGACAATGTGCCCCAATTTCATTTATTCATTCATTCAATCATTCATTCATTCATCCATTCATTCACTTATTCGCTCATTTGTTTATTCAGAAACATTATTAACAAAAAAAAAAGAACATTTAAAAAAAAATAGAAACTTTTTGTAAATTTTTTTAAAAAAATAGAAACTTTTGTGCAATTTTTTTTGTCATTAACGCATAATTTTGGTAATTGTTTTTCCAAAACTATCATTTGCTAATTTTAAAAAATAGTTATTTTTTGTGTAATTTTTTTATGTTATTGACAAATAATTTTGGTAATTTTTATGAAGATTTTGTTGACAAAATCAAGGAGCAACATGTTAAGTTTAAGGCTGTCACGCACAGTATATGTCGCAAAATGGAAAAGAAATGAGTTATGCTATAGAAATTTGCTTATATTAAGAAAGAACTTTTATTTTTCATCAAATGTAAATAAATTTATAAATCTTAACTTAGCGATTTTGCGACATATACAATAGGTGTCAGCATTAAACTTAATGTGTTTCTCCTTCATTGTGTTGACGACAACTTGGGCGCTGGAAATCATTCCCTCCCTATAAATTGCATCAATCACTAGATTATATGTAGAAATATTAGCATCGATCCCTGCCTTTATCATGTGGGAGAAGAGAGCAAAACCCTCTTTCAACAATCCTTCATAACAAAGATGCCATATGACAGTGGTATATGTTTTAATATCATGTTTAAATCCCATCACCCTTAAAAACATAACCGCTCAAGAAAGCTACCTTCTATTAAAAGTGTCTTAATCAAAGCTTTTGAAGTACAAAAATCAGGTTGAAAACCTAAGGTGATCATTTTGCCCATAACCATTAACTTTTTATTAGGTCGACGAGCTGAACAATATAAAATAACCCTTAAGTTGAAACACTATTTGTTGAGCCTAGTTTCCTAATTGAGAGACTGAGAAATACCCTTGAAAATTTAATGCTATCACGTATATTATATGTTGCAAAATGGCAAATAAATGAGTTAGGCTATAGAAATTTGCTTATAGTATGGAAGACAATTTATTTTTCATCAAATGTAATCTCTAGATGTGTTAATAGCAATACTATAATTGCTTAATGAATAAGTAAAAATAATTTATTACCATTTACCAAATCTCGTGCCATTTTGTGCAATTTTTTTTATTTTCAAATATAGAAACTTTTGTGCAATTTTTTTTTGTCTTTAACGCATACTTTTGGTAATTATTTTTCCAAAATTGCCATTTGCCAATTTGAAAACAAATAGTTATTTTTTGTGTAAATTCATTTATGTTATTGACAAATAATTTTGGTAATTTTTTTGAAGCTTTTATTGACAAAATCAAGGAGCAACATATTAAGTTTAATGTTGTCGTGCATAGTATATGTCGCAAAATGGCAAAGAAATGAGTTATGCTATATAAATTTGCTTATACTATGAAAGAACTTTTATTTTCATCAAATGTAAGTAAATTTCTAAATCTTAACTTTGCGATTTTGCGACATATACAATAGGTGTCAGCATTAAACTTAATGTGTTTCTCCTTGATTGTGTCGACGACAACTTGGGCGCTGGAAATCATTCCCTTCCTGTAAATTGCATCAATCACTAGATTATATATAGAAATATTAGCATCGATCCCTGCCTTTAACATGTAGGAGAAGAGAGTAAGACCCTCCTTCAACAATTCCTCATAACAAAGATGACAAATGACAATGGTATATGTTTTAACATCATGTTTAAATCCCATCACCCTTAAAAACATAACCTCTCGAGAAAGCTTGCCTTCTACTAAAAATGTCTTAATCAAAGCTCTTGAAGTACGAAAATTAGGTTGAAAACATGAGGTGATAATTTTGGCCCTAACCATTAACTTTTTATTAGGTCGACGAGCCGAACAATATAAAATAACCTTTAAGTTGAAACACTATTTGTCGAGCGTAGTTTCCTAATTGATAGATCAAGAAACACTCTTGAAAATTTAATGCTATCACATATATTATATGTCGCAAAAATGGCAAATAAATGAGTTAGGCTATAGAAATTTGCTTATAGTATGGAAGACCTTTTATTTTTCATCAAATGTAATCTCTAGATGTGTGAATAGCAATATTATAATTGCTTAATGAATACGTAAAAATAATTTATTACCATTTACCAAATCACGTGCAATTTTTAAATATATATATAAACTTTTGTGCAAATTTTTTTGTCATTAACGCATAATTTTGGTAATTATTTTTCCAAAATTGCCATTTGCCAATTTAAAACAAATAGTTATTTTTGTGTAATTTATTTTATGTTATTGATAAATAATTTTGCTAATTTTGTGAAGCTTTTGTTGACAAAATCAAGTAGCAACATATTAAGTTTAATGTTGTCGCGCATAGTATATGTTGCAAAATGGTAAAGAAATGAGTTATGCTATAGAAATTTGATTATAGTATGAAAGAACTTTTATTTTCATCAAATGTAAGTAAATTTCTAAATCTTAACTTTTCGATTTTGCGACATGTACAATAGGTGTCAGCATTAAACTTAATGTGTCTCTCATTCAGTGTGTCGACAACAACTTGGGCGCTGGAAATCATTCCCTCCCTGTAAATTGCATCAATCACTAGATTATATGTAGAAATATTAGCATCAATCCCTACCTTTATTATGTGGGAGAAGAGAGCAAGACCCTCCATCAAAAATCCCTCATAACAAATATGACAAATGACAGTGGTATATGTTTTAACATCATGTTTAAATCCCATCACCTTTAAAAACATAACCGCTCGAGAAAGCTTACATTCTATTAAAATGTCTTAATCAAAGCTTTTGAGGTATGAAAATTAGGTTGAAAACCTGAGGTGATCATTTTGCCCATAACCATTAACTTTTTATTAGGTCGATGAGCTGAAAAATATAAAATAACCCTTAAGTTCAAACACTATTCGTCGAGCTTAGTTTCCTAATTGAGAGACCGAGAAACACCCTTGAAAATTTAATGCTATCACGTATATTATGTCACAAAATGGAAAATAAATGAGTTAGGCTATAGAAATTTGCTTATAGTATGGAAGACATTTTATTTTTCATCAAATGTAATCTCTAGATGTGTGAATAGCAATATTATAATCGCTTAATGAATACGTGAAAACAATTTATTACCATTTACTAAATCTCGTGTAATTTTTGTGCAATTTTTTTTTTTAAAAATAGAAACTTTTGTGCAAATTTTTTTTGTCATTAACGCATAATTTTGGTAATTATTTTTTCAAAATTGCCATTTTCCAATTTAAAAAATAGTTTTTTGTGTGTAATTTCTTTTATGTTATTTACAAATAATTTTGGTAATTTTTGTGAAGCTTTTGCTGACAAAATTAAGGAGCAATATACTAAGTTTAATGCTGTTGAGCATAATATATGTTACAAGATGGAAAAGAAATGAGTTATACTTTAGAAATTTGCTTATAGTATGAAAGAACTTTTATTTTCATCAAATGTAAGTAAATTTCTAAATCCTAACTTTGGGATTTTGCGACATATACAATAGGTGTGAACATTAAACTTAATGCGTTTCTCCTTCATTGTGTCGAAGATAGCTTGGGAGCTGAAAATCATTCCCTCATTGTAAATTGCATCAATCACTAAATTATATGTAAAAATATTAGCCTTGATCCCTACTGTTAAGTATGACTCCTATTTTAGTCAACTTTGAGAAATAATCTTCCAGTTAAACTCTGTTTATTTGTTTTAATCAAACTTTGATTAGTTTAGATTATTTTATTATTATTTGACCTATGAATTTTGTAGCACCCCTCACATGTATTCAACTCGGAATAGGGATATGGAGCATTACCGGACTTACAACACATTTGAACATACATTTCAAATACAAATTATCAATTCAAATACAATTCAATCATAACCAATCAAAATGTCCCTTAAAAGAGCCTACGAGGCCCTAAACATGCTTTGGGAGTGGTTCGGGACTAAACTGATAACTTTGGAAACTTTTTGAACACTTAAGAAATTTTCTTAAAATAGGGGACACACGGCCGTGTGTCTCACACGGCCACCAGAGACGCCTATGTCACAAGTCGTGTGGACATTCGAAATGGGATCACATGGTCGTGTCCCAGCCCATGTCTGACCCTGTGTAACTCTCTGACTTGGATCACACGACCAACACACACGCTCGTGTGGCTAGCCCATGTGCCAGGCCGTGTACTAGGCCGTGTCAATCTTATAGGGTATACTGACTTATGCCACACGGCCATATCACACGCCCGTGTGTGAGGTTGTGTGGAGCATACTGATTGGTTTCAAAATCAACACCAGGGGACACACGGCCGTGTAATATAACCGTGTGTCACACACTGCTGAGACACACACCCGTGTCTCTGCCGGTGTGGACAAAAATAAGCTATTTACCAAGCCATTTTGCCACCCTATCTTATGCATACCTATACCAAATTCAATGGCACCAAAACATAACACTTAAAAGCATTTAAACAACCTCAATCATACATTATTCATATTATCTCAATACCAACAACTAGCATGCTTATAATTTCATGTTTTCCTCGTTCAAAACAACCAACTTCACATATTCAAATTAACTAATTAAACCTTTTCCAAACATGTATCATAATTCACCAATTCTCAAGCACATAGCTTCTCAATTATCAACCTTTTGACATCAATGATACCAACTATCAATAACATTGCAAAATCAACCTCAATCGCATAACATAAGCCATATGCACACTTATATATACATAACCAAACTAACCAAGTTAAGCCAAGTCTCATGGCTATATATACAAACCAAAACATGACCATTCACAAACCATCTCAAATGGAAAAACTACCAAAATACATATCAAAATAACCATAATCTTATACATGCCATATGACCAAACCATAAGCTCCAAAGTACCAAAGTGATGGTTGGATAGTGTGACGATGTCTCCAACGATTCTCGAATCTGAGCTAGTTTTGAAATCACTATAAAGTATGGAAAAATAAACAAAGTAAGCTTTATAGCTTAGTAAGCTCGTATGAAATAAACTCAACTAATCACAAATACACAAATCATCAATTTCAACATATTAACATGTAATTCATGATAACTAACAAACCTTTCACATGCTTAATCATATGCTTATATGCAAACTTCATAACTTCTTCGATTTAAAGCTCATACTATCCATGTACATACCTGTACCAATCCGTAACAAAAGCTCATACCTATTCGGAATACTATTGAATACTCGAAATCTCGCACACTAAGTGCCAATACATAGCTGAAGCTATTTTAATCTCGCACACTATGTGCCATTCATAGCCGAAGCTATCTTGTTCTCGCACAGTAAGTGCTGCACATAACCGGAGCTATCTCGATCTCGCAAACTAAGTGCCATACATAGCAGAATCGTCGTCAAACATGATTGTAGTCTCTTGTACACAATTTATGCAATATCAAAGCATTTAAAGCATAATTATAACAATGCTTATTACATACAAACTTACCTTGGATGCAAAAACGACGAAACAAGTCAACTAATCCGAGACTTTGTTCTTTCCCGATCTAAGTCCCTATTTCACTTTTCTTGATCTATATAATATCAAATTCAGCTTATTTAATCATCAAGCTATTCAATTTAGCTCAAAATCATAGTATGGAAAAATTATATTTTTGCTCCTAATATTTTAACACTTTTACAATTTAGTCCTTAGCTCGTAAATACAAATTCATGAAATTTTAATTACACTCAAGCTAGCCGAATTATCACTATATCCATAACAGCCCAAAATTTTCATTATTTCACATTTTTACCACACAATTTACACATTTCACAATTTCATTCTTAATTAACATTTTTATCAAAAATCACTTAACAAAACTTGTATATTTATCAACAAGCATTCATAATCTATCAAGAAACTTCAACACACATGCTTATTCATCAATGGAAATATCCAAAATCTTAAACAATTTAGCAAATTAGTCCCTGGGCTTACTAGATTGAGTTACAACAACTCCAAAAACATAGAAATCATTAAAAACGGGACAAAAATAGACTTACATGCAAGCAAGAACAATGGCCAAATGTATCAAGCTATTTCCATGGCTTTTCTTCTTCTAGTTTTTGGCTATGTTGAAGAAGATGGACAAAATGGCTTTATTTTACTTATTTAATCATTTAATATCTAATTTACTAAAATAACCTTAATGTATAATAATTATAATTCACCTAACCATGTCCATCTTTGTCCACTCAAATATACAATGGTTTAATTATCATTTTAGGACCTCCAATTAAAGTTTCATAGCTATTAAACACCTTTAGCTTATGGAACTCAAGTTTTACGCTTTATGCGATTTAATCCTTTTTCTCAAATTAAACACTCAAACGATAAAATTTCTAAACGAAATTTTCACACCATCATACTATCATACTATAAACATTAAAATAATAATAAAATAGTTATTTTAATGTTGTATTTGTGATCCCGAAACCACAGTTCCTATTTGACCAAAAACGAGCTGTTACAAATTTAGCCTATAAATGTGCTCTTTTACAACATTAGAAAACACACCTATTAGATATTAGAACTCATAACACTTTTAGAGAATTTTGTGTTTTTGTTTTGAGGGTTCTTTTTTTTCGGGTTTTGGGGTTTAGTTTTTATCTCCATCTTTGTGCTCTTCGTTCTTTTGTCATTATAGTAAAATTATCTTTACCCGTGATTTTTATCCTCTTTGGATTGGTTTTTCCACGTTAAATAAGTGTTCAATTTCTCAATTTCTTCCACTATTTTTTACTTGTTGCTTAATTGGGTCGATCCCCAACAACTGCCTTTATCATGTAGGAGAAAAAAGCAAGACCCTTCTTCAACAATCCCTCATAACAAATATGACAAATGACAGTGGTATATGTTTTAACACCATGTTTAAATCCCATCACCCTTAAAAACATGACCGCTCGAGAGAACTTACCTTCTATTAAAAATGTCTTAATCAAAGCTTTTGAAGTACGAAAATCAAGTTGAAAACCTGAGGTGATCATTTTGCCCATAACCATTAAAGGTCGACGAGACGAACAATATAAAATAACCCTTGAAAATTTAATGCTATCACGTATATTATATGTCGCAAAATGGCAAATAAATGAGTTAGGCTATAGAAATTTGCTTATAGTATGGAAGACCTTTTATTTTTCACCAAATGTAATATCTAGATGCGTGAATAGCAATATTATAATTTCTTAATGAATACGTAAAAATAATTTATTATCATTTACCAAATCTCGTGCAATTCTTGTGCAATTTTTTTGTCATTAACACATAATTTTGGTAATTATTTTTCCAAAATTGCCATTTGCCAATTTTAAAAAAATAGTTTTTTTTGTAATTTTTTTATGTTATTTACAAATAATTTTGGTCACTTTTGTGAAGCTTTTGCTGACAAAATCAAGGAGCAACATACTAAGTTTAATACTGTCGCGCATAGTATATGTCGCAAAATGGTAAAGAAATGAGTTATGCTTTAGAAATTTGCTTATAGTATGAAATAACTTTTATTTTCATCAAATGTAAGTAAATTTCTAAATCCTAACTTTGGGATTTTATGACCTATACAATAGGTGTGAACATTAAGCTTAATGCGTTTCTCCTTCATTGTGTCGACGATAGCTTGGGCGCTGATTCCCTCCTTGTAAATTGCATCAATCACTAAATTATATCTAGAAATATTAGCCTCGATCACTGCTATTAAGTATGACTCCTATTTTAGTCAAATTTGAGAAATAATCTTCTAATTAAACTCTATTTATTTGTTTCAATCAAACTTTGATTAGTTTAGATTATTTTATTATTATTTAACCTATGAATTTAGCCTATAAATAAGCTCTTTTACAATCTTTGAAAAGACACCCATTAGATATTAGAACTCATAACACTTTTAGAGAATTTTGTGTTTATGTTTTAAGGGTTCTTTGTTTTTTGGGTTTCGGAGTTTAGTTTTTATCTCTATCTGTATACTCTTCGTTCTTTTTGCCATTATAGTAAAATTATCTTTACTTGTGGTTTTTTATCCTTTTTGAATAATTTTTCCACGTTAAATTTATGTGTTCAATTTCAATTTCTTGTACTATTTTTTACTTGTTGCTTAATCGAGGTCGATCCCCAACACCTGCCTTTATCATGTGGGAGAAAAAAGCAAGACCCTTCTTCAACAATCCCTCATAACAAATATGACAAATGATAGTAGTATATGTTTTAACATCATGTTTAAATCCCATCACCCATAAAAACATAACCGCTCGAAAAAGTTTACTTTCTATTAAAAATGTCTTAACCAAAGCTTTTGAAGTATGAAAATCAGGTTGAAAACCAGAGGTGATCATTTTGCCCATAACCATTAACTCTTTATCAAGTCGTTGAGCCTACTTTCCGGATTGTGAGGCCAAGAAACATTCTTGAAAATTTAATGTTATCATGCATATTATATGCCGCAAAATGACAAATAAATGAGTGAGGCTATAGAAAATTGTTTATAGTATGAAAGATCTTTTATTTTTATCAAATGTAATCTCTAGAGGTGTAAAAAACAATATTATAATTGCTTAATAAATATGTAAAAATAATTTATTACTATTTACCAAACTTCGTGAAATTTTGTGCAATTTTAAAAAAATTAATTTTTACGCAATTTTTTTATGTTTTTAACACATAATTTTGATAAAAAAGATAGGCTAAAAATATCGATGCCAATTAAATTAAGATTCAATCGGCAACAATTAACATTTTTAATTTATATTCCAATAACTATCTAAAATTTTAACTAAAATCAATTTTTAATTTTAGATTTTTCTTCTTTAATCCTAATTTATCCCATCCAAATATAAGGGAGAATATAATGTTCTTTCTTTTGATCGCTTCATAGCCCTCTCTCTCCCCCAGGGGTGAAGCCAGAAAAGTTTTTTAGGGCGAGACGAAATTAAATTGTAGCTTTTAATAACCTATATCTTTATAAATGTTAAATGATTAAATCAAATTTTTATAATTTTTAAGGAGGTCAAAGTGTAATTTTACTTTTATTAATTTAAAATTTTAAAATTTTTAAATGGACAATTTTGAGGTTGTCTAAAAAAAAAAAAAAAAACTCCTGAGAAGAACCTTTGAGTTTGACCCCATATGTTGTGCTATACTCCTCCAATTTCCAAACCTGAGTTGAGAAATAACAGCCAAAGAAATTATGATCACCTTTTACTATCTCATAATTACAAAAAAAAAAAAAAAAATTGATAGATAATCTAAGCCCTTTTTGTGATCTTAATCCATGGACTCTTGTTGGGAACTTGATTTTTTAGAATCCTATAGTAGTGACAAATTCAAATTTAATTGAATTTACCGTGGAAAGCAAAGATTACTCTGAAACTCATTGCCTCAGGGTCCATTCCCTTGTATTAGTGCTTTTTGTCTTCACCATTTGCTTTTAAGGTGAATTGTGAGACCTATGGGATAAACAAGAATCATATGTATTTATATGACTCTTCAATATAAATGACTGAAACCTTTGTACATGGTAATGATCCCTCTCTCAATTCCACTTTTCGAAGGATTAATAAGACTTCTTTTGTTGTTTGTTTCTCCCCAAGTTGGCTGGAATGTTGTAATGGTTCTAATTCAAACATTCTCTCTTTCAATGAAATGAAATCTTCGGTGTTAAAAAAAAAAAAAAGTACTGCCAAATAAAAATAAATTTTAAAGACAAAATTAATATGATTAGTGCTAAAGAGGTTTTATCTCAAATTTTAGCCTAATAAAAGAATAAAAACATAATTAAAAAACTTTTGAAATCTAACGATACAAATTCTTGGATAGAATTAATAATTATGGCTAGTAGAATAAATAAAGTACAATACTGAACAAATTTATCATTCTAGAACAAAATTTACCATTTTCTTTTAATTTCTGGACCAAATTTTGCTATTGTAATTAACAACAAACTTAGCCAAGATGTAGGAGTTTGAAATATTTTGAAAAATGGACACTATTTTGTAACTAAGAAAATAAAATGACGCAGAAAAAATTTGATATTTATTACGTTTAGTTAGTAAATGTTAATATAAAATAATTTTTCAAATTGAACATAATTATTTAATTACGTACAGAAATAAATATGATGTTTCTAAAAATAAAATCAAACATAAATTTGACCACTAAATAACTGGGTATTAAATTTACAATTTATCCCAATTTAAAAAGAGATTCAGACAATTCAGCACAGCTAAGCGGCCACATCAGCATTGTCTCACACCACAAATCAGAAGCTGTTCAGACACATAAGCCACGTGTCCATCTGTGATCTCTCGAGATGCGGGGCTAAATCTTCGTCTCGAAAGTCAAAATGAGAAACCCGCACATAATCTCGGGTGATGACGTGGTGATCAATTTGTGACCAATCCCTCTATCAAACCACCCTCAATCTTTCCACTTATTTACCATCCTCGCCATCGTCCGACCAAAACGGATGACCGCAATAAAATCACATGTCCACGTCATCCTAGAGTATTCCATCCACAAAGCTAACATCGCACCACGCGGCACGCACCCATCAAACCTCGGACAAACGTGAATAAATAAACCAGTTTTTGCTCACTGAAAAAAAAAAACTTCCAGTTACCAACGCTGACAGCTCTTCACTGTTCCCCCTATTATGTATTTTTAGCTCAAAGAAATGTTTGCTTTTTTGTTATCAATGTTGATGCGTATTTGCTTCGATTAATGGATTATGTGTTCTTCGAAATTGGGTGATTTCAGAAGCCGGGATTGGGGTTCTTTTCATTGAAGAGGTAAAGCTTAATTTACTCTTTTTCTATGATTTTAAATTTTAATCATTCAAATGATTCAATTCCTTGTTCTTTGTACATGATCTGGGTATAATTTTAATGGGTTTTTGTTAATTTTGATTATTGAGGGTAGTTTTTGTTAGGATTGAGGAATCAATAGAGCCGAATTACCGCCCAACTGCAGTGGTTTACTGTAAAGTTAGGAGGAATAACGGGATGGAACCTATATGCGATTTTTGTCGAGGGGAAAGAGCAGTGGTTTACTGTAAAGCGGATTCGGCTCGGCTTTGCTTGAGCTGTGATGGGTGCGTTCACTCTGCAAATTTGTTGTCACGTAGACACGTTCGTTCACTTTTGTGTGAGAAATGCAATTCTCAATCTGCAGTTGTTAGGTGTTTGGATGAGAAATTGTCTCTTTGTCAGGATTGTGATGGTAACGGCAATGGTTGCTCGAGTTTGGGGCATTGGCGAGAGGCCCTCAATTCTTATATGGATTGTCCTTCTTTGGCTGAGTTTAGAAGAATATGGTCTTCGGTTCTTGGTGCTTCGTCTCCTGCTGTTTTTGATGTTGATTGGCCAGTCGGTGCTTCAACTGCTAACGACAATTGTTTCACTAACTGTTTGAATCAAATAGATCAAGGGGGCTCATTTGAACTGGCTGGTACAAAGTTAAATGAACTAGATTCTTGTCCTAAGCTAAAGCCTTGTATGGTTTCATCTTCTTTGATATCACCAAATGCAAATTACACCCCTTACTGTAAAGATGGAGAACCTGTTTTCTCAGAGGAGCCGAATATGCCAAAGGTATGGCTTTTGCTGCTATATGTATTTGAATTGGTGCTGGAAAGTATTGAATTTGAAGTAATAGCTTGACTCTTGAATCATTCTTTCTTTAGCCGCATTTGGACTGATCTGTCTTGAATGTTTGATTTTGGCTCCTTTTGTTCCAGGGTTATTCTGACCTCAGAGATTTCAAAGTTCCCGATGGTGATGACCTTTGTGAAGGCCTGACCATCAATGATGTTCAATTCAGCTTTGAAACTGCCAATGAGATATTTGGCGGTTCACAAGGCCAAAATAGGTACCAGTTTCAGAAGGTTGGGACAGACTGCCTAATTATGGACAAAACTTTACCGGTAATCAAATCTAATGGTCCTAGCAAGAACATGTTAGAGGTTTTCTTTTCTTTCTCTCTAATTTCAATTGCAAAATATATCTTATAAATACATCTATGGTTATATATATATATATAAAACTATATATATATTCTATTTCTTCCTTTCCACAGTTTCTAATCTAGTTTGTAGTATTGTATGAGCATCTGAGTTGTTTTTCATAGAAAATGTAGAAAATTATGAGCTGATGCTTTGAGTTTTAAATCCTAACTTTTTGGTACTTCATCAACTGTGATGTGAGAGTGTAATAGGTAATAGGCCAAAAATCCATCTACTATATAGCTATTGTTTCTATTCAGTAATGTTTCTGATAAAGTAAAATCAGAAACTTGAAGGCCTTGTGCAATAGAACACCATTTATTTGGGTCCTAAGTGGCCTCCATTTGCAGCATTTGTTTGAAATAATCAATTCATTTCACTGCATCAGTTTCAACTCATGACTTCTGCAAATCGTACTTTGTAATACTACTATCTTCTGCTCTACAAATCAAACAATAATAGACATATGGCAAGGAATAGTTAAGTTCATAACTAATAGGATCAAGACTCTACTCCATGGTACTGGTGTTATTGTGTTGATAAGACATTTTACGATGCTACATGTTTATTTCTCGAGCATACTTATTGTTGCTGATGTTCTGGAGTAATTATAAACCTGAAAAACTACATAACTGTGTTCTTGTTTTACCTATGTTTCTTTATTGAAGTTGAGAAGAGATTTTAAATCACTTCATGGTTGACAAGCCACTGTTGTGTATCTTAACAGGCATTACCATCGGGACAAAAGGAATGCCTGCCTTTTCCATCCTCTCAAGTTGGTTGCTCAGCTAGTATGATGGCTACCATGATTGGCACTTCTAATTGCATGCTTATGAATCCGGGTTGTAACCGAAACATCAATCTAGGATATCCTGTTGGCCAAGTTCCTTCAAACTTAGCTTCTTCACCATCCAACATTACAGTGAAAAATAGCCCTGTTGATTTTCAAGACTGTGGATTACCACCAGCTTTTCTAACCGGTGACTCACATTTCCAAAATTTGGAAGCTAGTTGCCCACAAGCTAGGGATAAAGCGAAGATAAGATACAATGAAAAAAAGAAAACACGAATGTATGTTTTTCATCCCTGTTACATTGAAATTGATGTTTATCTTCTGTTTTCGTGTTAATATGAAACTGAGATAACTCATTTTCTGGTTAAAAATGTTTGCGAAATCAAAATTGTTCTGTTTTAATACCTGATAATCTGTAGATTAACTTCTTTTGGGATGACATTGTCTGTTGTCTTTAATAATATAGATTGCCTCTTCAACATATGAAATCATCAGTTGTAATTTGTAGGCATGATTATTGTTTTACTTTTCCTGGAACAAAACAATTAGTTTGACAATAAAAACAGAATACATCTCTGCATAATGAATATTACTTACGTTCCCAATTTAAGATGGAAGGAGGTTGTTTTGCATTTTATTTTTCAATATTTGGTTTAAATAGCTATTAATTCACATGGTCAGGATGATGTAAGACAAGTTCTTCTCAATTGTTTTTTCATTTTTCCTATTTACAGATTTGGTAAGCAAATAAGATATGCCTCCCGTAAGGCTAGGGCTGACACTAGGAAACGTGTGAAAGGCAGATTTGTGAAAGCAGGCGAAGAATATGATTATGATCCTCTCGTTGCACGGAACTTCTAAGGCAAATTATGGAATCATGCCCCTGATCATGAAGGTAAGAGATTTAATAAGATGATAATTAGTCCATCTAAAATGTTTGTAAATAATGTTATTCATAATGGCATGATAAGCATTGAACCGAGACTCTAGCCTATTTTCAGTAAAGAAAGAAAAGGTCTACAATGGATCAATTGATAAAATAAAGAGCTTATTGTAGAATACTAGATTGAAGAAATTAAGAAATCAGTAACATGAGAGTGAAGAAAATATAAAGAAACACTGAAAGTTTAGTCTCTTCAGATTAGCCTGCTTTTTTTTTGGTTTATAGGGAAAGTCAAACAGATATTCAGATAAGGACAGCTGTAGGAAACAAGTTTTCTGCTAGAAGTGATCTTATACATAGTTTTTTTGCTTCTTTTTTTGGAAAATTTCCTTTGTTGACTAGTACGAGTATGGCACATAGAGGTTAACCACAGTATTGACAGCATATCGCATGCACTTTCAAAGTTCAAGTCTTAACCCTTTAATTTTGTTGCTTAGGACTCAATAGCTAACAACATTATCATTTCTCTTGTTCAATATTAGGCTTCAATGCAACTTTTTTATAAATTTCCTCCCTTGGTGTACTTTTTAGGGTGTCATTTCCTTGTACACATACTCGACTTAAGCCTCCTCAATTTTACTTACTATTGCTGATTTACTTGGTCTTTCTTGATGATGGAGAATTGGCAGTAAACCTCCCTTAGTGTATGAAGGTGCTTTTATTTGCATTTGTTATGAGCATTATTTGGCTTCATTTCAGAAGCCTGTTTCTTATGCACAAGTCTATTGTACTGTAGGCACCTTAAATTATTTGAGTTGTGAACACTTGAGTTATAACCGAGTTCATCCCTGACAATCTATGAACTGCCTCAATTATGCTCATGCTATAGCTCCATATGATTTGCTACTGGGGGCTCTTAACAATAAATTTTTCATGTAAAATTACTGCTTACATTACATGCTACTTTGTATGCTTCATTAACAGCATAAACTCAACTGAGGATGTTATTCTATTGGTATATGTGTAGGAAAAATTATGAAGGTACACACATCAAGAAGTCCCAGCCGGCTTTGAAGAACGTTGAAGTAAAAAACCATTGGTGCATATTTTTTTCTTTGACCCTTTCCTTTAGCTTTTTCCTAATCATCTATGTCGCCGCTGCACAAGGCAAAACCCTTGTTGCAAGTTAATTTTGGTTAACAATTTTTTTATTGGTGCACAACACAAGCTCCATTCCATGTAATAAAAACATTGATCCTTGGTCATCAAATTGAAATAAGGAGTAGAATTTTGGTCACAATTTGTCCTTTTGATTTCTTTCATATTTTAAAGTACTTTATATTCTTATTCTGCCTCTTTTTTTTTTTAGTTGCAGATGAAATGAACTATGAAGAATGGTAAAAGGGAAATTGCTTGAAGTAGCAGAGTCAGTAGCAGAAGCAAGTTGTTCCTCTTTAAGGCCTCTGAAGGAGAGAGAAAGTTTTTAAAAAAGGGAAGGGGATAGTGTACCATGTATATGCAGGAAGTAGATAATGTCGCAATATAAAACACTGTGAAGTTGTGAGGGAAAAAAGAAAATTAAATGTAACCTCCCCAAATTTTGTACTTTGAATCAGTACATATGCTATACAATTTTTTTTTTTTTTTTATTTTGCTTTTAACCTCCCCTTTCCAATTGTCCAATTCTTGTCTTAGAATAGAAAAGGTCTGATGAAGGATTTTCAACTCCTCCTCAACGCATCTGGTATTGTTTTTGGAGGTTTTGTCATGTTCGAAATATTATTTACTTAATAAGTTGCAGAAACTAAAGAGTGTCAATAGAAATAGGGGTGTTTAAATTTCGGTTAAAATCGAATTAACCGACCGAATTGATCTAATTCGGTTAATTGATTGGTTAACCGATCTAATTCGGTCGGAGGTCGGTTAATAAATTTTTGGAAGTTCGATTATCGGTTAATTCGGTTCAAAGTTGAATAATTAACCTAATTAACCAAACTTAATAATTAATATTATATATTATATGCATTAGTTAGTTGGATTAATTCGGTCAAATGAAACATTATTAATTTACTTTTTTAATATTTTTATAGTTGTTTTAATCAAAATAACATAAAACATATAAATTTAGATTAACATAAATAAATAAATTAAAATAATTAAAAGAATCTCATCTATCCAAAACATACTCCCTAGCATTTCAATGCATTTCCATTTAAAGTTGCATAATAATAACCAATCTATTATTACAGGTTTTATTCTTTCTCTTCAATCATATTTTTATGTACGTGTCAAATTTTACAGGTTTTATTCTTCAAATGCATTTTTTCTGTCTAGATCAGGGTTTTGCGTGTCTTTTGAATTGAATCTATCTTGTTTAGATTTGATACCTAGGTTTTGATGTAGCACCATTGCTTGCAGAAGGACAGAAATTTTATTGTTTCATTTTGTTAGAAGAAATGCCTTGAGAAAGGTGTTAGTAGGGTTTGAGTGATGGAGATTGAACTGGAAGGTGCAAATGAGGAGACTCTAGGTTTTATATAAGAAAACTTTTAAGAGTAGAAGAGGGGTAATGAATATTCTTTTAGGGATGCGGCCTAAGGGTTCATTTGTTTGTATTCGGGAAATGGGAGATAATACTTACTTTATTGCTTGTGAGTCAGAAAGATTGTTGAAAAGAGCAACTGAGGAGAGTCTTGGGCAATAATTGGACATGCGATACCATTTCAGAGGTGGAAAGGGGATATTGCACTAGAGGAGGTATCCTTTAATAAAATATGATATTGGTGCATATTGAGTTCAGGTGCATGGTCTACCTTTAGAGATGCTAACAAGGTCTAATGCTATTTGAATTGGAAGTAAAATTGGGAGGGTTATTTCTATTGAGGGCAAGGGGGTATAGAAAAGAGTTATCTCAAGATGTGAGTTGAACTAGAAGTCAACAATCCAATTTTGGGTACCATAGAAAGGGAAGGATAAAATTTGGGCGTCAATTAGATATAAGAAGTTGGCAGATTTTTGTTATTACTGTGGGAGATTAGGACATGCAATTAAAATGTGTAAAGAAAAATGTATTAGAGTAGGAAGGGGATAAGGTGAGGTTTGGGCCATCTCTTAGAGCTATAATACAGAGAATTGGTGGAGGGGAGAGGAGTTATAGCTAGAGAAGGGGATATAAGGGATAACATGGAAATGTTTGGGGTGAAAGAGGGAGCAATTGGGAAGAGAGATGAGGAGGAAGATAGGATGGTGTATGAGAATCAAAATTGGGTTTAAAAGGTGGATAAAGGGAAAGCTATAAAAGAGTCTGGTATTGTTAGGGATGAAGGGAAAAAAGGTTTAAGGAAGATTGTTATTGATGAAAATCAAATGGGTAGAGGTAAAAATTTAATGATTGAGAAAGCATTGGTGTTAGCACCTTGGGGAAATTTTCTTTGGATACAATAAGGAATTTTGAGGAAAATGACCTGTGGAAGAGGCTTGTTTGAAGGATAATTATTAATTTTGATGCGTCAATAATATTTTAAGATAAATTATATATATATATATATATATATATTTTTAAGAGTAAGTTTGGATGAGCCGTGCGTTTACTTACTGTTAGTGTAAAAACTGTAGTGGTGGTAAGATTAGAATTTGTAATAATACTGTAGCGTGAGACAAAAAAATAAGCTAAACGTACCGCATCACACTTCACCGTCCATCCGAATCCACCCTAAATCATTTGATGAAAATATGGTTGTAAATTCAAACATTTTCAAAAACTTGCAATATACTCAAAAATATGTTTTAAATGTATTTTAATTTATCGAAATGTTTTTTAGTTAATACAAAAATGTTTTAAATAAAATGTTAGAAAATATAAAATATTAAAATTAAGAACGCTATCACCCCTAAAACATTTTCAAAGTGTTTTATTTTTAAAATAGTTAATTTAAAACCATATTATTATTGGAATGTAACAACTTTTTAACAAATAAATATAAATATTAAAATGAATATACCCTGTCATCCCATGCATTTTTAATTATACAATTTCGTTTGACCATTCATCACACGGGTACGTAAACTAGTATATTATATATATTAGATGAAAGAAATAACAAAAATATATATATGGAAACATTTTAATTCTATGTTTGTTCTTTGTGTTCTAAATAATTCCTTAATTATTATCATATAATTGTTGTACTTAATTAATTACTAATAATTCATCCTAATTTTATCCCTAATTGATAGTTGAATATATTTTAATGATATATAATATACCATAATTAATAATTTTTATCCTTAATTAATATTTTATTATATTTTTAGCTATATATGCATGATATAATATATATCATATATCTTACATATTATAAATGAAATAACACAAGTATTTTTAGATCAATCACTGGCTGACACATCAACACACTAATAGAATTAAATTATAAATATGGATTACTCACTTAAAAAGGATTTAATATCAATATTTTTTTTATTTTATATGAAATAAAAGTACGACAATCTTTATAGTTAATGTGACATTTTGAAATTAAAAAGATATTCACTTGCTATCCATGTAATAAAAAGTGACATTATAATGGATATGAATTTAATAGAGAATTTTAACGGTGATAACCATACTTAAAATTCATATAAATATTTTAATTAGGATAAAATATTTAAACTAACTAATGACATTATAAGAATCGAGGTGTCAAATTATGTTAAATTAAAGTACGTAGATTCGGTTTCAAATTTGAGTGAAATATAGGGATTAAAATTGAAATTTAACCATTCTTATATAATTTTAAAAAGTGAAAGGATTAATGATGAAATTTGACTATAATATTTTCATATAAAAGAAAAAAGAAAAAAGGAAAGCTGTCTTGAATGGAAGGCTTTAGGACCTTCCTTATACATACAAGATTATAATTTCAAATTTGCTAAAAAAGAAAAGATTATAATTTCAAAAGAAAAAAAAGTGAAATTTCAGAATTTTAAACTTTTTTTATTTTTTTATAAATTTTGAAATTTAACCTCAACTTAGGTTAATTTTTAAAGGATATCATGGTTTTTTAAAAAAATTCTTACATAATTATAATTTTATAATTTCAAAAATAAATAATTTTCTGTTTTAAAGAATTTTTCATATTTTATAATTTATTTAGAATTATCGGTAAAAATTTGTGAAATAACCCAATTTAATATTGTAGCTATAGTTCAGGGGTTAAATTAGATATTAAGTCTTTAGTTAATGTGACATATCATATTTCCGTTAAGGCTGTAATAACTGATAATGAACAAGTGACCAAAATATTAGTAATTAAAATGTAATTTTCATAGTTTAGCGGCAAAATATTTTTAACCAAAGTTGAGTGACTTTATTTTTATAGGTTATCTTAATTAATTTCATCTTTCATGCTAAACAAAAATTTAAAATTTTTCATTACTTTTTACCCATAGAATAAGCATTTAATTAAATTAATCAATTACAAATATTTTTTCTTTTAGTTTAGCATTAAATTAAATTAATTAATTGCAAAGATTTTTCTTTTCTTTTAGTTTAGCATGGAAAATTCAAAATTATATAATAAAAAAATTAAATTTCATAGAAAATTATTAAATCCGAGTTACTTGACTTGATTTTATTAAGGATAGTTTGGAAAAATAAAATAAAATATTAAATTTAATAAATTAAATTAATTAATTTATTGATTTCAAGATTTTAGTAACAAATCAGTTAGACATTAGTGAGTGAAAAAATTCAAAAATTTATGTAATTGATTTTAATGTTACAAAATTTAAAATTTCAATATTGAAAAATGAAATTTAGAATTTTTGAGAGTGGGATAAATAAGTGCAATTTGATAATTCTTTAGTTTATGACTTTTTGTTTTAATTCTGAATATTTTTATCTAAATAAATATTTAATTTTTTTAGTGATAAAAATAAAAACAATGTAAAAATTGAGTGACTAAATAAAAGTATAAACATAATACTAGAATAAATAATTTTTAAAAATTAAATGATGAAATTACAAGAATTTTATCAGGTAATAAAAACTTGTTAAAAATTGTGTCGAAAAGATAAGATAGACTGATTTTCGTGTTTTGGTTTGCCCCCACCAATGTTCATTGCATGCATTTAATGAGAATGGCAATTTTCACTCTTTTTTTCAGACTAATAATTGTACTACTTTTATTTTTGAAGAAATATAATTGTCCTACTTGGGGTTAAAATAAAAGTGACAATTATATCAATATAGGAGAAGTTAAAATTTTCTTTTCAAGAATCAAAATTAAATTATATATTTTATAATAATAAAATTATAATTTTATTATTTTAATAGTTTATATTTATAATTTTAAGAAATTAAATTAAAATATTATCATTTTTAAAAGGATTATTATTAATTTAAAATTTTATAACAATCTAAAGTGAAAATTTTTAAAAATGTCTATTCACTGGGGTAAATATCCCATATATACCAAAAATAAAGAAAAATTACTGAAATGTACCAGTTTGAAAAATAATTACGGGAAAGTACCGTTTCCCCAAAAAATGCGTTCACGTCAAGCGTTTTTGGGATCAGAGCTAAAGCAGCGCCCTAAGTGGGCGCTTTAGCCTCCAACTCCAAATCCTAACGGTTATTTTTTTTTTTTGACCGTTGGGGCCCTAACGGTCAAAAAAAGTATAAAACCCCAACCCTTTATTTTTCACACTTCAATCCTTTCTCAATATTCTCTCAATTTTCTCTCAATTTTCTCTCAAAGTCCTTGAAATTTACGCCAAATTTCTAAATAGTCCTTTACTATTTACTGAAAAAGCCTTTTATAATTTTTTAATATATTTTTTTGGAAAATTTTAAAATTTTTATCGGATTACAATGGTCGGGAATTACGTCGCTTAGACAACAAGCACATCTCCGTCGAGCAAATGCAAATGATAAGTTTTAATTTTAATTGTTCAATATTATTTAATTTTTTTTCAATTATGCAATTTTAATTAATTTTAATTATATAATTTTTAAACATCAGTAGATCGGTGTTGGAATGTTATATTCGCAACATACATGGTCCCCATCGCCGTTGATCGAGACTTACTCTGCGGAAGCGGTTTTTGGCACGTGGCCACGATAGGCCGGGGTTCAAGTTGGATCCGCTTTGATCGTAGCGTTGATAGAGAGGTGGAGACCCGAGACGACACTTTCCATCTCGCCATGCGAGAGTGTACCATCACTCTAGAAGATGTGCAGTTGCAGTTGGGATTACCGGTGGATGGGTCGGTAGTCACCGGGTCCGCAACATCTACCGATTGGATGGCCATATGCTACGAGCTTCTGGGTACCATTCCGGATAGAATTCAAGGAGCTCGGATCGATATGGCCTGGTAACGAGACACATTCCTTGAGCTGAATGAGGGTTCGACCGAAATAGAAAGAATCGGTATGCTCGAGCATACATTCTTCAGATAATTGGAGGCTATCTGATGCCGGACCTCTCTAGAAACCTCGTCCACCTGAGATGGCTCCTAAAACTTGTTGATTTCAGAGCATCCGGTGAATTGAGTTGGGGGTCTGCCGTGCTATCGAGGTTGTACCGGGAGATGTGCGGGACGACGTGGCCGAGTAAAGCCAAAATCGGAGGTTGCCTATCACTACTGCAGTCATGGGCATTGTTTCGATTTCCATTTTTATGTCCTCGACTCGACCAGCCATATTCATTCCCACTGATAACGAGGTAAATTTAATATTATATTTTACAATTATTTCGTAGATTTATAGTATAAGTGCATGCTAAAAGTTTATTTAATTAGGTGGAACCATTCATGAGTCATGTTGGAATACCTAACTCGCTTGAGGATATCTGACTCATATTGGACCAACTACGTAATCACAAGTAAGTTTCGAATTTCGTTATTATAATTTAGTATTTCGTATGTAGTCTCTAATATTATGTATATAACTAATATTTTGGTAATGTTAATATAGTTTCAATGGACACCGTACGAGGATCCGAAAATTCGGGCGGTAATTCTAGAGGAGTTCTTCCAAAATCTGAACAGTTGGCACGTGAAGGTCCCATTGATCACCTACGCGACCGTGGAGATGCACCAGTCAGATTGGGTTCTGCGACAATTTGGATTCCGACAACCGATCCCCGTGCCACCGGAGGTGCTCGATGATAAGCACAAAGTGGACTTACGACAGCCGCACACGGATTGGCCAAGATTTTGGTCAGGTCATATCGAGACGTGGGAGAACCGGTATGACTTTATACCTATCTGGGAATCGATCATCGTTCCTGAGTTAGCGTGCGTGTCGGAGTACATGCCATGGTTTTAGGATCCATGGCAAGCAGTATCTGTTTTCGGAAGAAGAGAGGCGACGGCAAATTCGCGAGCGAAGGGAACGTCGGGCCCCTTTAAATCTAAGGAGAAGGGGTGAAGAGCGGGGCCATCAACGGTGTTTACACGATCCACCGGCCGACAACAGCGCCTACACGACCATGGGCCCATCAGTTTAGCCGACAACACCGACATCACAGCCTCCACCGTTTATGCCAGGTGCGTACCCTACCCCTTATATGTATCCTCCTAACCCATATATGTTTCCTTTTCCCAGTCCCACCCTAGGTTGGAATGCATGGCCGGGTTCGAGTCCGTTCCCGACTACTCCCGCTAGCCAACCGATCTTGAGGCCGACGTCGCATGTGGGATTAGAGGAGGTGCCGTCGGGGAGCAGTTATTTCTACCAGGCACCTTCGTCGTACGGGATGTAGTCACCCGCCGTGGTTTATGCAAACACCTCCGGGGTCATTATTTTATCAAGGTGGGTCATCATCGCAACACCCAGAACCAGACCCACTGTCGGAAGAACCCGATTCCCCGCCCGAGGTTCCACGACCCCCGCCCGAAGCTAGAAGAAGGAGGAATCCAGTCGACCGCCCCCGTGTGGCACTGGTTCCCACTGGCATGAGCCCTAAACCCTAATTTAGTTTTGTAATTTTTTTTTTGTAATTTAGTTTTAATATATTTAATAAAATTTGAGTTTAATTTTTTATTTTCTGTAATTTAAATTTTTAATTTAATTTTAATATTTTGATAAGATAGAAATGGTTTAATTTTTTTTGTAATTTAATTTTTTATATTTAATAAAATTTAAGTTTAATTTTATTTCTTTTGTAATTTAATTTTTTAATTTAATTTTAATATCTTTGATAAGATAGAAATGGTTTAATTTTTTTTGTAATTTAATTTTTTATATTTAATGAAATTTGAGTTTAATTTTATTTCTTTTGTAATTTAATTTTTTAATTTAATTTTAATATCTTTGATAAGATAGAAATGGTTTAATTTTTTTGTAATTTGATTTTTTATATTTAATAAAATTTGAGTTTAATTTTATTTCTTTTGTAATTTAATTTTTAATTTAATTTTAATATCTTTGATAAGATAGAAATGGTTTAATTTTTTTGTAATTTAATTTTTTTATATTTAATAAAATTTGAGTTTAATTTTATTTCTTTTGTAATTTAATTTTTTATTTTAATTTTAATATCTTTGATAAGATAGAAATGGTTTAATTTTTTTGTGTAATTTAATTTTTTATATTTAATAAAATTTGAGTTTAATTTTATTTCTTTTGTAATTTAATTTTTTGAGTTTAATTTTATTTCTTTTGTAATTTAATTTTTTAATTTAATTTTAATATCTTTGATAAGATAGAAATGGTTTAATTTTTTTGTAATTTAATTTTTTATATTTAATAAAATTTGAGTTTAATTTTATTTCTTTTATAATTTAATTTTTTATTTTAATTTTAATATCTTTGATAAGATAGAAATGATTTAATTTTTTTTGTAATTTAATTTTTTATATTTAATAAAATTTGAGTTTAATTTTATTTCTTTTGTAATTTAATTTTTTATTTTAATTTTAATATCTTTGATAAGATAGAAATGGTTTAATTTTTTTTGCAATTTAATTTTTTATATTTAATAAAATTTGAGTTTAATTTTATTTCTTTTGTAATTTAATTTTTTATTTTAATTTTAATATCTTTGATAAGATAGAAATGGTTTAATTTCATTTTTTTGTAATTTAATTTTTTTATATTTAATAAAATTTAAGTTTAATTTTATTTCTTTTGTAATTTAATTTTTTATATTTAATAAAATTTGAGTTTAATTTTATTTCTTTTGTAATTTAATTTTTTATTTTAATTTTAATATCTTTGGTAAGATAGAAATGGTTTAATTTCTTTATTTTTGTAATTTAATTTTTTATATTTAATAAAATTTGAGTTTAATTTTATTTCTTTTGTAATTTAGTTTTTTATTTTAATTTTAATATCTTTGATAAGATAGAAATGGTTTAATTTTTTTTTTATAAATTTGTAATTTAATTTTAATAACTTGAATAAAATAAAAGTTCTTATACAAAAGTTCACCGCTTTTCCTCCAAAAAATAGAAATTACATAGCCACCAGAGACAAAAAGCTAAGAACACGGTCAACTGTTCGATTTGGACACGAGCGAGATGTATGGCTCGGTTCCTACACCATCCCGACAATTGACTTTGGTTGTTTCGCTTCTGATATCCATATTGTTATGTATTCTAGTCGAGCAAGGTCGACTTTTTAGTTTGCGCCTCAATTGTCTATCTGGCAATAGCTTATACGGTGTAAGCGATACCCACGGCCACTTACGTTCATCTGGGACTGGTGGAAATACGTGCCTCCACACGTTGTACATGTTTTCTAATTTGTACACTTCGTCGACATAGCTCATGGGATCAAGACGGAGATTCTGACAAGCCGCAAGTACATGAGCACATGGGTAATGAAGTGCATCAAATATCCTTCAGTCGCAGGTCTTATTTGTCAAGTGTACACGATAATGCCCGCCAACAATACCTTGGTTCGGTCTGTCAAACTCCGTGGCACGAAACCATAGGCTGTCGCGGTCGTGACACACTGTGTGCATGGTGTTCGCCCGTGCCTTCCCACGGTTTATTTCTTGCAAGACCTTCGGGCTCTATATATGGCCTCCTTGCATCTGCCCTCTACAACTCGCTGCTCTCTTCAGAAATAGTGCCGCTAAACGAAAATATGTCTCCCGCACAACCGATGTAATCGGCAGATGACAGGTTCCTTTTAAAACAGAATTTATGCATTCGGCCAGGTTTGTGGTCATATGACTATATCGTAGGCCGCCGTCATATGCTTGTATCCACTGTTCGAAAGGAATATTGCACAGGTAGTTTGTGCCTTCGGCGTTATCTAAGCGCAAATTAGCCAGCATCTCCTGAAAACGGTCTTTATTGATCTCGTACCCTGCCAACATACGTTGATAGTGAATATTACATACCACTCTTCAATTGAGAATAAATTGAATATTACAAACGAAATTATATTAATAGATATTTCATACCCATATCGGTCACTTGTTGTTTCTGTCTTTTAGATCGATGTTGCCCATAGTAGTTGGATGAAACATGCCTCAGGCAATATCGATGGTGTGTGCGATGCCACATGCTTCCCTGGCATTCTATTGCCGCAAGTATTCCAGGGCCCCGATACGATATAACGCATATGTCAGGTTGGGGACAGACATGCCTCCTTAACCTAGATAGGAAGAAGTCCCAATCATCAGCTGACTCCCCCGGTGTTATTGCGAACGCAATCAGAAGGATTCTCCCACAGCCGTCTTGTGCCACAGCTAGTAATAGCCGATGCGTATATCTACCATACATAAAGGTACCATCAATTTGTACCAATGGCTTGCAGTATGTAAAAGCATCTCGGCATTGCTTAAATGTCCAGAACAGACTCTTGAACACTGCGCATCTACGGAGCAGACGATCGTTGTAGTACACCGGTTCTGTTTCAAGGTCTGTCGTGCTGCCTGGGACATATCTCTCCAGTACCTGACACCACTGCCACACTTCATTATATGAAGTGTCCCACCGACCGTGCAACTTTTTTAACACCTTCTGCTTGGCTATCCAAGCCTTTCTGTAAGAGGTTGTGTACCCCAAATGGCTACGAATATTGCCAATTAAGGCCGGCACCGTAGTCTTGGGATCGGCTTTCACCGTCAGGATTATTAAGTCAGACAACATGTCTGAATCCATCCTCGGATGATCTTGTGTTACACCTGTCATCAAAGTACGTTAAATAATGCAACATTACATAATATTAGTGTTATTCAAAATCATTGAACACATAGTGGTACTGTACCAGCAAGACATGTATGTGGACCTTTGTACTTTTTGACCTCCCACAACCCTGTCTTTTTCCTCAACGACACCATGATTTTCCATGAACATGTGCCGTCTTGCACTGCACACTTTGCCTCGTACTTATCGAGCCTGGATTTAACCATATTGTAGCTAACCCCATTCCTGATGCTGTATTATTTCAATACAATAAGAAAAGTATTCTTGTTGGAAAACTAGTTACCAACTTCTAATTGGTCCGAATCCAATGAAGAATTTGTACGGTCACCCGTTCGGTGTGGTAGTTCAGGAAACTCTAATGTATCATCTTGACATAAATCGACATTATGCATGTGGGCTAGAGGTGAGTACGCCCTGAATAGCGGATCTTCTTCTTCTTCGTCTGAACTACCCTCAACATCTTCAGGTACAATTGGAACGGGCTCTGGTTCAGAAAATAATCCAACTTCTGCACCGTCGGGCCCTGACTCCCGAGGTGGATCGACATCGGAGTCATCGTTCGACCCTCCATAACCTGCAACAAACGAGGGCCCCTTGCCGGTGGATGTCGTCGGGAGTACATCATCCATCCTTAAACATCTTTCGTAAAGATCCCAATCATATGTGGATTGCCAACCACTAGAAGTTGCTGACGTCCCCCAATACGTATTTCTATCATCGGACGTCGAAGGACGGATATGCATGTCCCATCCACCACCCGAGTGTCGTGTAGGGATTATATTTTCCATACTACCACCGCACACGGGCATTTCTGTGTTTTGCCTCCCACTTACAGAGTGTCAGCTTGGGGTCGTGTATTCCCCTCGAACGGCAGTAGATGTTAAGGTCGCAGAAAGATCACTTGGAGATGAAAATTCTACATATAACTCGAGATAGGGCGACCCACTGGCAAGATGAGTCTCCACCATTACCTCAAGGCTCTGAGGACCTTTGATGTCGAATGAGTCATATCTCACCGGATCAACCGAAGCACAAAATCTATACTTAATAGACTGAACTTTCATTGGCGTTGTTCAATATTTTACGCCTAATTCTTTTTGAAGTTCTACCAAATCGACGTTCGATTAAAACTCGATCGCATTGTGTTCTCCGATAAGAAAATAACACCATTTTCAGTGTCATGAACTTCACCATCGTAGTAAATAATAGCATTAATACGTTCTGTAACACCCCAAACTCGGCCCAAACACTACAACCGGATATGGTATGTCATTAAGGAAATTTTGTAAAACATGTCGCATTTTCGAAAAACATTTTGGTAAAGTTTAACCTTTTATTCGGAAAATTTATAATTTATAGTTTTAAATAAAATATGCCTTTATGAATTAAAACCCAAATTTAAATACATGCCTTAGTTCAATTAAGAATAAAATTTAAATAACTAAAAGTAATAAAAGCCCGTAATAAAACAAAATATAAACGGTGGCCCATGGCCTTATTACAATGAGATTTAAAATCCATTAAATAAGAATATAAAATAATAACTAGAGTCTTTTTGCTGGATCCAAATGTTCTTTTGCATGGCCACCTTGCGCTCCTCTCCAGCCCGGTCCGATGCACTAAATGCTACCTGAAATGTTAATTAATTGGTTGAGTCGTGAGACTTAGTGTGCAACCCTCATACACCATTAGATTTGGGCCTTAGCCCCATAAAACTAAAATAACCGGAATTAATATGCATAATAAAAATAATATGCAAGCCCAACCCAAATTCTAGGTTTCCATCCACTACACGCCCCCGTACCAGCCATTCACACCATTAGAGATTTCTACAATCAACCCACACCGCTACACGCCTTGATGGCAATCGTGCTGCTCATCATCAGATCATGGCCGTAGCCACTACAACAGATCACGGCAAAAGTCGCTACAACAGATCACGGTAAAGAACCGCTACAATAGATCACGGTAAGAACCGCTAGAACAGATCACGGTAAGAACTGCTACAACAGATCACGGTAAAAACCGCTACAACATATAACTTCCTCCTTTCATGAAACCCAACCCATGCAATCACAGAAAATCGGCATACACATATCATTTAATCAGAACATTCACTTAGAATGACAGGGATCACTAACCTAGTGATTTGCTTTACCCTCTTTGGGTTTCCTCTATTATGCCTGGATTTCGGCATTTATCAAAACATATAAGACTCATAATCATATATTAATCAAACAGATCTAGATGGTGGGAAAGTGTTACACACCTGATATCGCGAAATCCAATATTCTTAGTCGATATCCTTGTTATCCCGATCTACAACTTTGCTCAAAAAGCCGGAAAGATATGAAAATAGGGCCTCTCCTATATTCAGCCATGGTTAGTGTTCTACCCGATTTCATGTATTTATAAATAAACCAATCTCCTTACCTTGAAATCCCGAAAATAACACGACTTGAGTGTTACTGATCTTTGACTTAGAGATCTAAGCGTTAGACTCCTCTTCAGATCCCGAAATGTCGAAAATAAGAAAAACCCTTGATTGGTCACTAAATAGCCATTCGGCTAGGGACTTTGAAAAGCCAGAGAAATATTGGAAACTCAAAATCGACACATACCTATTGTTTTCTTCAGATTCGGCACAAGCAGACTTTACTGAAGAAAATTCGACAACTTCAGGAGGTGAGATCTAAGAATTTCGGTTTTTAGAAGATTTAAGAATTGAAGAGATAGCTAAGAGAGATTTGGCCAATGAATATTAAGGAGAAGAATAGAATAATAGAGATGTGATTTCGGCTTTTAGGGATTAGAAGAAAAATAACAATAGAGGTTTAAGGATTCGGCCAACCAGGAAATTTTAGAGAGGAAGAAAGGGTGAAGAAAATGGTGGTTTTCGGATTTTGAGAGGAAGAAGATGAGAAAAGAAAATAAAAGAAAGGCTTCCAAAATTTCGGCACACCCCCTCTTTCTATAGAAAACCGATTCCTCCTTTTAGCAAAGATTTATTTTCAGCCAACACGACCACACATGATAGCTCCTATCCCTTTTCCCTTATCTTAATCTATTATCTCCTTAAAAATAGTCTTTATCTGTTTATTATCCTTAAAGACTAAATCCCTAAATAATAGCCTTTATCTGCTTATTATCCACATAGAATAAATATAATAAAATTCCCCAAGAAAAATGCCTTGTGCCGTCTACTTCCCTAATCCCTAATGCCAAATTTAACTAACTTAAATTAGAAGATTTGGGCTCCTTAAAACTTAAAATTTGGTCCCCTAAGACTTAAATTAACTCATTCCACATATTCACCCATTAAACGCATAGGCCCAAAAATTTAGGATGTTACACGTTCACTCATTTTCAGTTTTTTTTTCTTTTGCCTGAATTTGCCTTCTGCCAACTGAGAATGAAATTTGGCTGATTTATGGCTTAAGTTTGCTAGAGACCACTGTAGCAAAAGAGCATCCATGTGGGAGCTCTTTTCGGTACTCCTGCTGACGGTGCACCCTACTGTAAGCGTTTTTGGCCACTGTTTGTTCAGAAACGTCTCCTCAAAATTATTTTGCCAGAGACCACTGTAGCAAAAGAGCGCCCACGAGAGCTCTTTTGGTACTCTCGCCGATAGTGCACCTCGCTGGAAGCGTTTTTGCCACCGCTTGTTCGTAAACGTCTACTCAAAATTATTTTGCCGGAGACCATCAGAGCAAAAGAGCGCCCACATGGGAGCTCTTTTGGTACTCTCGACGACAGTGCACCTCGCTTGAAGCGTTTTTGCCATTGTTTGTTCGTAAACGTCTCTCAAAATTATTTTGCCGGAGACCATCAGAGCAAAAAGAGCGCCCGTGGGAGTTCTTTTCGGTACTCCTACCGACAATGCACCTCTTTGGAAGCATTTTTGGCCACTGTTTGTTCAGAAACGTCTCCTCAAAATTATTTTTCCGGAGACTACTAGCCCAAAAATTCAATTAATTTTTCATAGGGGAATGGAGGGCAACAACACGTCCATATCAACAAGATTTTTTAAAGCGCGCTTTAGACGCTTTTGTCCACCTCAGCAAAAGCGCGCTTACGTGGACGCGCTTTTGCTGAGGTGGACAAAAGCGCGTCCTAAGAGGCGCGCTTTAGCTCTGCATCCCCCAAAAACGCGCTGGCGTGGACGCATTTTTGGGGGAAACGGTACTTTCCCGTAATTATTTTTCAAACTGGCATATTTTCGTAATTTTTCTTTATTTTTGCTATATATGGGATATTTACCCTACTCACTGTGCTTATAATTAACATCCTTTTTAAAAATAAGAATTATTATCTTGACAAAAGTCATTTAGAAAGTTCAAATCCTTCAAAACATTTTACAATACCCAAAATCCTTCTTATAATTCATATTTTCAATTTTAATACAAATTTTAGTTATTTTTGAAATTATGTTAAATGTTACTATTTGTTCATCTTAACCTTTTTTTTAAGTTATAAAATTAGTTCTTATGCTTTAATTTGGATACTTTTAACTTTTATATATACGTTTTAGTTTTAAATTTTCAATCGTGACATAAATTGTAGCAATTAAATCTATTAAGTTTAATTCTATTATTAGTTTTTGTTTTCTATTTTCTATAAGTTTTTAGTTTTCTTTTATACTTTTTAAATTTTCAAATTTCAATCATAATTCAAACAACAATCATTAAAATTCATTAATTAAATTTGTAATTATTACGTGAAATAGCAAACTTACATGGTATTACACATGATGAAATGTTAACAACATAATATTATAAAAAAATTAGAGTTTTGACAATTTTAATTGCTATTGTTTGGGTCAAGATTGAAATTTTAAAATTTAAAATGCGAAGACTAAAATTACCTAATTAAAGTATAAGTACTAAATTAGCGACTTATGCATATTATATGGGCTAATAACAAAATTTGACTTTCTAATTAAATACCGCTAAGACGTTTGTTATTTTCTAGTATAGGTTTGTAAATGAATCGAGCTTAAACGAATAAGTCTCTAATCATTTTCATTTATTTATTTTAAAATTGTTCATGTTGGTTTAGAGTTTTGAAATTTTATTTGTGTTACTGTGTATACTTCTTTAAAATTATGTATATTCATATTCATTCATTTAAATTAAATGAACTTGTTAATAAACATTTAATTAAACATGTTAGTAAACAATTAAAAAATATATATTTATGAATAACAAACAAACAAATCATAATAAATAAATACTTTCTTATTTTTACATATAAAAGAATCACACAATCATTTTACTAATTATATTATTTTAAATAAAATAAACACATAAACAATATTTAATTATATAATAATCAAATAATAAATATATTTTTATGATTTATTAAACGAGTGTTAATGAACATAAATGAACTAAATTTGTGTTGTTCATGCTTAATTCGTTAATAAACTAGCATCAAAGGTGGCTATTATCACGCTAGATAAGTCCTAAAGGGGAATTTTATTTTTTAATTAGTCCTTTAGGTCGATTTTAACTTTAATTAGGAAAATAAGTAGCTTTTAAAGAGAGTGTGAAAGCGCATCTTGTTAGGTGTATTTTCTATATTATTTTTGACTTTTTTTATTACAATTAGTTTCTTTGGTTGGATTATTAAATACTTAGTAGTTTTATCCTTAAGTCTCAAGTTCAATTTATCTCCTCTCACATTTATATTTTTTTAAACTTTTTTAATGAATATTTTTAACATATTAGCTTATTTAGCTAAATGATTAAATAATAATGCTTTCATCATTGAGACCTGATTCAATTCTCATTTTCTAAACACATTTGCAATTTTTATTTTATATTGTTTCAAAATTTTAATTAATAAATATATTGTTTTTAATTTTTATTTTAATTTATCTTTTAAGTAATAACTCTTTTATTCATAAAATCAAATAATTATTACAAATATGATTATTTTATTAAATATAATTTTATATGTGTAATATTTTTTCAATCCATATAATGAGTTTAGTAAATATTTTTGTATGTGTATTTAAAATATTTCACATATAAAATATTTGAAATATCATACTCAACTGTAGATGAAAAAAATAATATTTGAAATATTTTACATATACAAATAGTAATTATATTTGAAATAATTATTTCATTTTATAATATTAGAAATCACCATACCCATAATATACGTGGAGAAAATAAATACTTGACATATAAATATTATATATAAAGAAAAGTATATAAAAAAATATATGAATATCTTATTAAGTGGATGTATTTTAAGATCAAGATAAGTTTTGATGTACTTTATGTAACACCCCAAACAGGACCTAGAAATTATGACTGAATGTGGAGAAATTACATCAACTCATTTAGAAAATTAATTTCAGTAAATATTTAGCAAATACAGCTTTCGCAAACAGTCATTAGAAAGCTATTTGTTCGCTTCTAGAAGACACTTAAGAATTTACTTAATTTTGTAGTAGAAATCCTTTTCCGGAGTTTTAGTTTTGAAAATCGAAGTCCATTTTGTCGACTTAAGGGATTTTATAGTCTCGCGTTAGAAAATATTAATTATTGACGAGTTAATCAAAAACCCAAGATGAATTCAGAAATAGATTACAACCCAAAAGATCAAAACAAATAAATACGAAATTCACCATATTTATATTAAGTGCAAAAACAATCCGAGCTCTCACACGTCGTCCGGTCCTATGTTAGAGGTTTACCTGAATAGACAAAGATAAAACAAAGGGGTAAGCTATGGGGGTGAGTGTATAACTAAACTCAAACAAAGATAAAACAAAACACAATACACAAATCAGAGTAACACAGGGAATTTCATAACAATCATCTAACCAGATCGAAACAAATCAGAATAACACAAGGATTTTCATAACAATCGTAGAACAAAACAGAAGATGTATGATTATGCCAATGCGGTGTTTTTCTGAAAACTAAAATGCAGATTAACAGAAAACATCCTACCCAACTCTGCTACACACCAAAATAGAGTTCAACAGAACTCATCAAACCAAATCACACTAACAGATAATTGTAGACAGTGCCACCATAATTGCAGACAAATTGCCAAATAGAATTGTCGATAAACCACCAGATAATGCATATCATTAAACTAATAGAAACTTCATTCATTCACATCATCCCGAACCCCATGCAATGTGTCATGGTATGCATATTCAGAATTAGAATGATAAGCATGTAGGATATGCTATCATACAATAACAGAAATAGAAGGCATGGGGTTCCATGCTTTGCAGGACAAATTAATCAAATCTTAATGAATCATATCAGATTTTCCATGAAGTCACATGTATGGTTACTTATCAGAATTAGTATTAGACACAACATCATATTTGGATATCACATGTTCTCATCCAACTCAGTAACATAGAAACAAATCATCAAAATTAACAAAGCACAAATCATATATGAATAAATTACATACCTTACACATGTCCTAACAAAACACAGTATACGCTAACAGATCATACTTGCTTAGCTTATAACATATCGGACATACGTACAGATAACAGATTATACATCAACCGATCATTGAATATAAAGTTTTATAACTTGTGTTAGATCATACAAGCCCTACAGTAGGCCTACGTTCGATTCAAATGATGATTACGGCTTGTTGAGTAATATTTCTCTTACATCTTATTGATAGGAATGTTGGAGTATTTATACATGCGGTTACAAGTACTATTACAACTCATAGCAGGGCTCCACTACTTTGTATTGATTTTATTGCCTTTGATACTGACATTCTTCATCCCTAGTATTGACATTCTCTACGAAATTCAGGCATGTTGGACACGTGTCTACAAAGTATGCGATCCTTTTTGTTCTTGGGATTGATATCCAGAGCGAGCTCCGTACCTACTGGACACGTGTTTGAGTGGCCTGTGGGGGACCCAGTCCTTTCTATGCGCACTTCTTAAGCGCGTGCGAACTAGGGTTATGACCTTCCCTAAATTCCTACGAGCTCGACCTGCGAGCCATGCTCGCTGACCCCCTCCTGCAATCCGTGTCCGCGAGCTCTTCTTACAAGCTACATCTACGAACTCGCTGTCCTCTCGTGATTCGCCTCACGCATAATCTTTGAGTGGGGTCTATCCGGGTTGTGGTTCAAAAACCCAGATCCTTTCTAGGGCTCAGGTCGGTGGCTACTGATGTATAACAATCTAGTCCCCCCTCTAGTGGGCTTAGGGGGTGTTATAAAGTGGCGCTCCTTAAGTCCATCTTGTCTAACTTAAATGCAGCTTGTTGGGAACACTGCGGGCTGTGATGCACAATGGTTGTTTTGCCTTGTATGCGTACGAGTATCGAGTGGGTTTTGGGTGACTATATCTGATCGCTAAAAATCATATCGTTTTCTCAGCTTTCATTTGGATCATTGATTCTCCTCGGTTATTTGAACCATCAAAAAGTGGGTGAAAAAATTTCTTTAAAGGGGGTCTTGTAGAACCATAAAACTTACGTTCTTAGCATTTTCGTTATTGGAATCGGTTGAAGCTTTTTTTCAAGGTTGATGATCATTAAACTAACTAAAATTACGACAAAGGCAAGCACACCTATCGAATAATAGTATAGCTATGGTGAGTAGGGAATATGGTATCCACAAGGACAAAAAGTACTAGTAATTACTGTTTTTCTATTATTTAGCCGATAAATTGAAGGAATTGTTTTTAATCTAAAATTAACTAAACTAATTACTAAGAAGCAAAAGAGAGTGAATTGGAAAAATAAACGAATATAACCAATAAGATAGATAATACCCAGGAAAGAATCCACCTAGACTTTACTTATTATTCTGAATATGAATTATACAATTTATTCACTTGTGTCTTGATCCGTAGAAATCCCTAAATTTTGTTAATATCTCTTTCGAAAGTAAGAACAATTGACTCTAGGTTAATTAATTGAAATTTCTTTCTAATTAAAACCCCTATTGTCGCATTAATTCGATCTATAGATTCCCCTATTAGATTTGACTCTAATCTGATAATTTATGTCATCCTATTTCTAGTATTGCATGCAACTCCACTCAATTATGCTAGATCTACTTTTAAACAGGGACTTTTACTCCATTGAAATAAACATATTAAACATGCATTAATATCCTGAAAATATTAAAACACTAAATAAGTATACATAATTGAGAACAAGAATCAAGTATTTATCATGTAATTTAGAAATTAAATAATAAGATTCATCTAAGGTTTCATTTTCCCTAGGTATCTAGGGAATTTAGTTCATAATCTGGAATGAAATCATCTCAAAGTTAGGATAACAACAAGACATAAAAAAACCCAATAAAACTTCTGAGGAAATTGAATGAAGATCTTTAATCTTGAAGGAGATCCACTTCTAAGTTGAATCCGGTGGCTTTCTTCGAGTCTTTTCTTTGTTCTTCTCTGTGTGCTCCATTAGATCTTCTTCTAAATTGTATTTATGAACTTCAAAATGCACTGAAACCCTAAAACTTGGGTTTTTTCGCATAAAAGAGAAGCAGGGTTCGAAATCGACACAGGCTGGCATATGGTCGTGTGGCCAGCCCGTGTGGCTCACATGGGCGTGTAGACAGCCCATGTGGAAATGGCCAGGCAGTGTGGATCTTGGAAATAGCTTTTTTTTGTCCGATTTTGGCCAGTTTTTCGCTCCTTTCACTCCTCTATGCTCACCTAAGTATAAAAACATGAATTTAAAGGATTAGGAGCATTAAATTCACTAATTTACATAATAAATCATCCAAAAATGCGTCAAGAATAGGATTAAAAATATGTTACTTGTATGGTTTATCAAATATCCCCACACTTAAGCGTTTGCTTGTCCTCAAGCAAAATCCTCAACTCTCAATTAAAATTAATCTTTCTCAACTTATAATTCTCATAATAATTTTTCAAAATGATTCAAAAATAATCATACATTGATAATTCAACTAAAAGAGCACTAAAGATTCAAACAATCCAAGTCGAGCATTTTTAAAGCATGAAAACATAGGTATTTCCCCTTATCTAAGTAATTACCTTTAATTCAAAACCGACAAGAATTGAGATCCTCACTAAAGATTCACTCAAATCACTCAAAGTGTTTAAGGTTAAAAAATAAGCACTCAATAGTCAAACATGAAAAGTCATTACCATAAGCTTGCATGAAAATCAAATCTCCAATACTATAAAAATGAGATGATACACAAATCAAAAGGTCTTTAAGCGGTTGTAATGGGGCTTAGGTTAAATATGTGGAGAAAGGCTGAAAAAGATCGTTAAGATCGAGATTGAATTAATAAATTACCAAACTAGAAAAAAATAAACAAATGTTGAATTAAAAACAATTACATCAATCGAAAACTATTCAAGAATAAAATGAGCTTCTTCTCAAAATATGAATTTAACTGTTCAAGCTCAATTAACATAGAACTAAATAACAATCAATATATATGTATATATATATATTTTTTCAAGTACAATAAGAAATAACTCAGCAAATGAAACAAAAGAACATAGTTAGGCAACTAACCAAATTAAATCTCGATAAAAAGGGAGTCAATAAAACGGGAAAAATTCTTAATGAATCAAAAGAGTGAGTTATGGGTTAGCATGAATGGGTAAATCAAGAAACGGTGTGTTAGGCTCAACGGGGTTCACTAAGGGTTAATTATGAAGGTAGGATTTTTATGGGATAAGTGGGTGAAAACCTAAGTGCCTTTATCATTTTAGTATATCAAATCAAAAGTGTGGTCTCGACATGCATAATCGAAATAAGTTCTAGAATAACCAATCAATATTAACACACTCATAACCAATAATAAAAATGAGCAAGAAAAATGTATGCTCTAAAGGCTCAAAATCTCACAAAAATTATGGTTTTTGATGTCAATCTTGCAAATATCAAGCTTCAAGGTAATACCTCAATTCAGGGAAACAACCTAAAATTTTTTAATTCTGAAAATAGACTTATCATGCTTGGTTCTCTCATGTCTTAAAGTTTAAAACAATCAATGCACAAATATCTATGAACTTAATCTAAAACACATCAATAAAAGTCACAAATTGATAAAAATTCATTATAATAGTAGTATGAGAAAATTACTTAAACACAAGACATAATTAAGAGATTTTCTAATAATTATATAAAAAACCTCCCCACACTTAAGATGTACATTGTCCTCAATGTACAAATATAGATAATCACAGTATAAAAAGAATATTATAAGAGAGGGAGAAAACTAAAACTGCCTGAATATTGGATGAAATCCCCAAAATAGTGAAAAGCAAAATTGTAGGCAAATCTAAATGTACAGCACGATTCTGAGCAAACTAATAAGAAAATAACCACAAATAGTGAAGAAGACTAAGGGATTAAAACTCGATTAGAAACAACCATAAAAATAAAAATATAGTTCAAAATATAAAATCGAAATAAGTCTAAGAAAATAAAAATAAAAATAAAAATAAAAATAAAAATAAAATAAAATAAAATAAAATAAAATAAAATGAAATGAAATGAAATAAAAGAAATGGACTCAATGGTCCTCATCATCAGACGCGTCAGTGTCATGAGTCGTCGGCCCTGAAGAGGAGATATGGAGATGCTGACAGATCTGCTGCAATGTCGCGTCAAGACTGTCGAACCTTTAAATGCAGTATTGCTTAAAGCGAGCGAACCGCTCGGGGAGGTTCGCTAAAGTAGCAGCAGAAGAAACAGGGCGGTGGCTTAAAGGTGGAGGCTTTGGTGGGTCCTCGTGTTGGAGAGGAACATCATGAGTGAAGTCTTCAGGTTCACTCTGAGCGTTAGAATGAAATAATCGATACTGAGGAGGATCTACTCCACGACGCCACTCGATCATCCTCATATGAATCATGCTCGAAATTCCCTGTGGGGACATCTAACCGACAAGCGTAAGTGTAGAAGACTGCTTCGGTGTGTCGAGGAGACCGAAGTGTCGAGCTAGGTGAGTCACATAAGGGCCTAAATAGATAGGGCACTTTCTATGGCGGTCCATCTGATGGCAAAAGGCTAAGGCGATAAAGTATGTCAAATCAAAGATATGCCCGGTGTCCATGCTCCATAGAAAATATGCATCATGAGTACTAACGAATACGATGCTCTCTCTCCTACCTGTCAAAGTGTGAGCTAACAATGCATGAAGATAGCGTAAAGCCAGAGAGATAGAAGTCACATTCAAGCGACTCGCGTCATAAAGTACTCGCTGTAAGTTCTCCCCAACAAGGAGATGGGGTGTAATGGATGTGCCGATGTAGATGGAGAAATTTATCAGCACTCATAAGCTCCTCAGTGTAGAGTCCCATAGTAGTGCCGAACTCGGGGAGACTCATAAGGCGCACCAAGCCACCGAGTCTGAAAGTGATGGTGCCTGGCTCGTCATGAGTCGTCATGACCTACTGTAGAATAAATGTCGAGCAAAACTCCAACGTCAACTCCATGTATGTGGGCTCAATGATGGAGAAAAATTGATCTCATTGGGCTGTGGTAATAAAGGCGCAAACATTATCAGCTAGTCAAACTTGCTCCAACACGGCCCAATCAATACATTGGCCTAGGTTGAGTGGTTGCAATCTCAGTAGCTGAAATAATTCCTCCTGGGGGCCCACTAAAAATCAGAGATAAGGGTGGTGGGCCTCAACGGAGGCGCTCGAGGAGGAGGTCGCGCCAGGGGTCTTTCGCTTTTTTGAAGCAGGGACGACGACCTTAGACTTACCGCGAGTGTTTGTCATAATGTACCTGAAAGATAAAACATTCCAATATCAAGAAAACAAAAACAAAAATATCACCAATTAAACACATAGAGGAGCATATGAATAAACATGTGAATAATAAAAAAAAATATGGCTTTAAGTAATCTAGTGTGATGAAAATAAAGTAATGTAAATCGAACTAAAAGACATGACATACTAAAATAAAAATAAAATAAAAATAACACATATATAGTAACCTAAATAGGTGACCATATTAAAATTAAGAGCAAGAACTGATATTATAACACAAATGTAAGGAATCAATGAACATAATCAAACTATAAACATATGAAATGGACTAAATAATGAACACAAGAAGAAACAGACTAATAAAATAAAAGAAACTAAGAAAGAAACTAAAGAAAATAATAATTATAATAAAAACACATAAAATAGAAATTAATAAAAAAAAATTAATAAGAATAATAAAGTATAATAAAATAAAATAAAATAAAAAATAAAGAACTAAAAAAAATAGGGAATAGGGAAGACCGAAAGTGGGTGGTGGTGGGTTGTGTGGGTCAGTGGTTGACGCAGGCAGTGGTGGTTCGTGGTGGCGTGCAAGAGGTAGGCTTTGGCATAGGGGAGGTGTTCGGTCAACTTCGTGGTCGGGCTGGAATGGAGGAAGGGAAAGGTGGAGATAGGAAGGAGAGGAGGAAAAAATATGAATTTAGGGCGTGGGATTCGATTGGGGGTATGGTGTGTGAAGGGGGTGAAGGAATAGAGGGGCAAGGGGAGAGGGCTATGGGGGTCGGTCGAGTGGGTGCGACGGTGGTTTGGGTGAGGGAGAGGAGAGGATAGAAATCAAGAGTGAGGGGTCGGTTGGTGTGGGTGATGGTGGAGTGGCGTAGGGGTCGACTGTTGGCTGGACGGTGAGAAGGGAGAGGGAACAACGGCGGTTAGGGTTTTGGTGCTTGGGGAACTAGGAGGAAGAAGAAAAAGTAAAAATAAAAAATGAAAAAGGGAATTAGGTTTTTTAATGATGACACGGTCGTGTAAAAGCCCATGTTGGGCCACACGACCGTATCACATGCCTGTGTGGCTCTCCCCAGCCAGTGTGCGATAAAATTTTTAACCCAGTCTTTACACGGCCTCAGACACGCCTGTGTGTCTAGGCCGTGTGGCACACGCGATGGTGTCGTATAGCCGTGTGCAACCTTATTCGCTTCTCTCATGCCCTTGTGACCTCCCACACGCCCGTGTCTCGCACACGGCCTTGTGCCTTGCCTGTGTAACTCCCTGACTTGTTTTAAAATTGAAAATTTTAGCTCCAGGTTTCACATGGCCTAGGATACGTCTGTGTGTCCAAGATGTGTGGTCCACATGGTCGTGTCACACACCCGTGTGGGTCACATGGCCATGTCGTCAGGCTGTGTAACTCACTGTCGGACCCCTTTTAGTGCACATGGCCTGGGACACGCCCGTGTGTCCAGGCCGTGTGGGTCAAAAACCTACATTTTTATTTATTTAATTAATTTTTAAAAATAACATGAAATGAAAATAAGAAAATTAGCAGTGTTAACACTCGGGTTGCCTCTCGAGAAAAGCTTATTTAAAGTCTAAGCTCGACTTACCTCAAATTCGCACGGTTATAGTGGTTCGCGGAGTTGAAACTCCTCTTTCTCGCTATCAATTCAAATATCAAACTAAGATTTGAGTCGAGTACTATTTACCTTAAAAGTACCGAATTCAGAATGATTTACCTCGACTGTACTGTATGGGAAGACATTTAGTACTGTAAATGGAAGTTGCTCCGTTTGCATTAAGATCTGAAGTGGCAATCCGTGGATCTGTGTTCTCTAGTAGTACCTTGTCCCCGACCTTAATTTGGTGTGTTTCATCCACATGCTCATTATGGTGTAGTTTTGGTTCTACATCGTGTATTCTCAATTTCTCTTTGACATGTGTCCGCCATTCATCTAGTTTATCGATCTATAGCATTCGTTCTTCATGAGTTGTTATGTTTTTGTTGCATGGACTGGCACGTGGCTGCATCACATTTTTCGAGGGGTTTCTTGCAAAAAAGTTTTAGCCACAATGTTATTCATATTGACTGAACTCGTATAATCATCTCGATCACTAGATGTCTTAATAGATTCACAAGCTTGGAGTGTAATCGTATCATCACCTACACTAAGTATTAGTTCACCTGTACCAACATCAATAATATTCTTGGCAGTTGCTAAAAAGGGTCATCCTAAAATTAAAGGTATGTCACTAGCATCATCCATGTCTAAAACAACAAAATCAACTAGGAATACGAAAATATCAATTTTGACAAAAACATCTTCAATAATACCCCTAGAAAATCTAATGGTTCTATCTGCTAATAGAATACTCATCCTAGTTTGTTTAGGTTTCCCAAGACCCAATTGCTTAAACATTTTATAGGGCATGACATTAATTCTAGCCCCTAAATCAGCCAAAACATTATTAACATTTAAACTACTAATTAAACAAGGAGAAGTAAAACTCCTTAGATCTTTCAATTTGTTGGATAGTTTATTTTGAAAAATAGTTGAGCAAACTGCGTTTAGCTCCACATGCAACGAATTATCTAACTTTTGTTTGTTTTCCAAAAGCTCCTTTAAAAATTTAAGGGAATTGGGCATCTAGCGAAAGAGCTTCAATAAACGGTAAATTAATATGTAACTTTTTCAAAAGTTTAAGAAATTTACCAAAATTTTCATTTGTGTGGTCTTTCTTTGTTGCGTTGGGATATGGCACACGAGGTTTATATTCTTTACCAACCGGGTTTTGCTTATTTTGTCTTACCTCAACCTTACATTTACTTACTACACTTTCTTGCCTTGGTTCTGGTTCAGATTCATCTAACCCTTTTTCATCTTGCATAGTTCATCTCGCATAGTAATTGCATGAAGTTGCTCCCTTGGGTTAGTTTCGGTGTTGCTAGGCAAGCTACCTTGTGGTCGTTCTGAAATTAACTTCGTAAGTTAATCGATTTGGTTCTCGAGTCCTTGAATCAACGCTTGTTAAATTTTAAGTGCTGTTTCGGTGTTTTGGAATTAGGTTTCTGACACCGAAATAAACTTCGTCAACATCTCCTCAAGGTTTTAATTTTTCTCTTGTTGGTAAGGTGGTTGAAAGCTTGGAGGGGTTTGTGGTCTTTGGTTTCCTTGACCACCTTAAGAGAAATTGAGATGGTTCTTCCAACCTGCATTATAGGTGTTACTATAAGGATTATTCTGAGGTCTAGAATTAATACCCATATAGTTGATTTGTTCGTTCTCTGTGCTAGGACCATAGGGTAAATATTTTGGATTGTTCGTTCCTCCTCCATTTACATCGCATTGCATCACCAGATATAGCTTATAGAAACACATAAACCATCAATTTTCTTATTTAATTGTTCTACCTGATTTGATAACATAGCGACTGCATCTATATTGAAAACATCGGCTGCTCTATTAGGCTTTGTCCTCATGACTTGCCACTGATAATTATTCAGTGCTATCTCTTCTATAAATTCATAAGCCATTTCAGGTGTTTTATTATTCAGAGTACCACCGGTAGCTGCATCGATCAATTGCCTAGTTGAGGGGTTCAAACTGTTGTAGAAGGTTTGAACCTATAACCATAGAGGTAACCCATGGTGAGGACACCTTCACAATAAATCCTTATACCTCTCCCATGCATCATATAGAGTCTCTAAGTCAATCTGCACGAAGGAAGAGATATCATTCCTCAACTTAGCTGTCTTAGTCGGTGGAAAGTACTTTAGTAGAAATTTCTCGATCATTTGGTCCCATGTAGTGATAGAACCTCGTGGTAGGGAGTTCAACCACTGTTTAGCTTTATTCCTCAACAAGAAGGGAAACAACCGTAGGCGAATGGCATTGTCAGAAATGTCATTTATCTTGAAAGTATTACAGACTTCCAAAAAGTTAGCCAAATGAGTATTTGGATCTTCGTCTTGCAAACCATCGAACTGAACAAACTGTTGGATCATCTAAATAGTGTTCGGCTTTAGTTCGAAGTTATTCGCAGCAATGCTAGGTCTTATAATACTCGATTCAGCTCCAGTTTGAGTGGGCTTGGCATATTCGTACATAGTATGAGGAGCATGATTTAGATTTGCAAGATTCGAAGCAACCACAAGAGGTAGCTAATTATTCTAATTTTTATCCATCTCCTCAATAATAATCATAATGTCCTCTTGCTCTTCAACTATATTTTGTCGACTTTGCCTTGCTTCTCAGCGGTTTCTGCGAGTTGTACTTTCAATTTCACTATCAAACACTGATAGTCCCGACAGGTTTCTTCTAATTATAAACTAAAAGCACCTGCCAGTAGCAAATAAAAGAAAAATTAGAAAACAAAAATAAAATGCAATAAAAATAAATGGCTAAATTAATAAAAAATCGAATGTTCCTAATATTTTAGTCCCCGGCAATGGCGCCAAAAACTTGATGATCACTAAACTAACTAAAATTACGACAAAGGCAAGCGCACCTATCGAATAATAGTAGCTATGGTGAGTAGGGAATATGGTATCCACGAGAACTAAAAGTACTAGTAATTATTGTTTTTCTATTATTTAGCCGATAAATTGAAGGAATTGATTTTAATCTAAAATTAACTAAACTAATTACTAAGAACGCAATATAGAGTGAATTGAGAAAATAAACAAATATAACCAATGAGATAGACAATACCTAGGAAAGAATCCACCTAGACTTCACTTATTATTCTGAATCTGAGTTAAATGATTTATTCACTTGTGTCTTGATCTGTAGAAATCCCTAAATTCTGTTAATATCTCTTTCGAAAGTAGGAACAACTAACTCTATGTTGATTAATTGAAACCTTTTTCTAATTAAAACCCCTATTTTTGCATTAATTCGATCTATAGATTCCCCTATTAGATTTAACTCTGATCCGGTAGATTTATGTCGTCCTATTTATAAGATTGCATGCAACTCCACTCAATTATGCTAGATCTACTTTTAAACAGGGACTTTTGCTCCATTGAAATAAGCACATTAAACATGCATTAATATCCTGAAAATATTAAAACACAAAATAAGCATGCATAATTGAGAACAAGAATCAAATATTTATCATGTAATTCAAAAATTAAATAATAAGATTCATCTTAGGTTTCATCTTCCCTAGGTATGTAAGGAATTTTGTTCATAATCTGAAATGAAATCATCTCAAAGTTAAGATAACAACAAGACATAAAGAAACCCAATAAAACTTCTAAGGAAATTGAATGGAGATATTTAATCTTGAAGGAGATCCGCTTCTAAGTTGAATCTGGTGGCTTTCTTCGAGTCTTTTCTTCGTTCTTCTCTATGTGCTCCCTTAGGTCTCCTTCCAATATGTATTTATAAACTTTAGAATGCTCCGAAACCTTAAAAATTGGGTTTTTTCATGTAAAAGGAAAGTAGGGTTTGAAATTGACACGGGCTGGCACATGGGTGTATGGCAAGCCCGTGTGGCTCACACGAGTGTATGGATAGCCCGTGTGGAAATGCTCAGGCCGTGTGGATCTTGGAAACAACTCTTTTTGTCTGATTTTGGCCCGTTTTTCGCTCCTTTCACTCCCTTATGCTCACCTAAGTATGGAAACATGAATTTAAAGGATTAGGAGCATCAAATTCACTAATTTACATAATAAATCATCCAAATATGAGTCAAGAATGAGATTAAAAACATGTTACTTTTATGGTTTATCAAAGGTAAACCTCAGTAATCCTTCATTTCAGGTTTTAATTTTTTCGTTCCTCTCTTTCTCTCTGCTCAAGAATATGTTGAGGATGAAGGGATCTCATGGCCAAATAGTTTTGCATTGTCCACTATGGGAACTTGCTTCCAAAGCTCTCGTTCAGGCCAATTTTGTCTCGTTTCACAAAGCCCGACTAAACACTTCAAGCTCTTCGTAGGAAGGGAATTTAAATTCCCAACTTTGCCTATGAGTTATCCCATCCCCGAGGATCTACATCGGCTTAGCGACACCAGAGAAGGTAGTTTTCTACTCCCCCTCCATGCTTTGGAGGTTGGATTTCATCTTCCTTAGAACCCCTTCTTCTGCCATCTTCTCGATGTTTATTAGATCACGCCTTGTCAACTTTGCGGGTTTTCATGGTGAAATGTGATAGCCTATTTTGTTGATTGTTGTTTTCGTTAGGAAGTACCAGAACTCGCAGTCTTCTAGAACCTATATTAGTTGAAGGCTCAAAATCGGGGGAATTCGATGGGTTTTACTATTTCTCTCACCGCGAGAAAGGTTTGGGCATAATTGCGAACCAATACCCAAACCTTCGATTGAACTGAAGTATGTCAAGATGAAATGTAGGTTCACCATGGGTTTGGGTTTCCCACAGAGTGGTCTACCTTTAGTGTTGATGTATGTTCTTTCCAGCGGACTGTTAGAACAGTTGAAGGGAAAAATTAGTTGGGAAGGCTCTGTGCTGGTATTTCCTTGGTTATTGAGGATGTTATCACTGTGAGGAACGTCTTCCTACACTGTTTGAAAGGTCGCAGTCCTAATGGGTACAAGCAGATGGATAATAGAGAAGTTGCTGAGGCGTTATGTACTATCTCTGAAAGGCGATCATGGCTGAATATGCTCTACGGTAATAATGATCATCTGGGCTAGATTTTGACAGGGTTGAGGGAGGAGCCCAAAAATTTCTACTATATTTATTGTAGAATAAACACTCATTCTTGGATGATATCGGGTTTACCGCACATAGGAAGCAACCATTCCGTTAATCTGCTACTTGTTCCTGCTAATATTAGGGTTGTTGACGATGCAGGGATAGCTTGCAGTTCGAGGAGTGACTCTAAGGATACGACTAGCATCTCGTGAGAAGTTAACAAGGTTATGGAAGCTACTGAGTCAATAGATCTGTGAGCTACTTTAAGGGCCCAATGCAAGAGGCCTAGAACTGGTACAAGTACTGTTAATGTGGTGGTTAACAGTAAAAAGGATACTGATAATGACAGGCTAGAGTTTTGTCACAAAAGGAGGGTAGATCATGCTAGAACCTCTATTATAATAATCACTGCTTCGTATTCCGTGAGCTTGCAAACTGTAGCTCGCGAGAGTTCTCCTATTCCTGCCCGTGGTAATTCTCTTCCTCCCAATGTTTCTCCTCTTAGTGTGCCTTTTCTTGTGGAGCTACCTCTTGGGAACAATGATGAATTAGCTCTAAGCCACAAGATTCTGAATCACAAGGAGTTGCAAGATATTATAGGGAAGTGATGAGCTTCGATGTTTGGGGTTGCACAGAGGAAGTTGTGCATTGATGAGTCGTCTAGGGGCTCTGCAACACCCTTAACCCGTATTTGTCGTCGGATTAAGGTTACAGGGTATTACCATACAATTAGGAACATTTAAACATAATATTATTCAATAAAAAAAATCAAATCATAAACCAATCATGTACATACATACCATCCCTAAATTAAGCCCTCAAGGCCCTAAAAATACCTTAGAAGTGATTCGAGACCAAATTGAAACCATCTAGAAAGCTTAGGAAAAACATGCAAAATTTACAAAAAAAGAGGTCACACAACCATATGGCCAGGCCTTGTGCCTCACACAGCTGAGACACACACCCGTGTCTCAGGCTATGTAGCCTTCGAATGAGGGACACACGGCCGTGCCCCGGCTCGTGTCCTCACCTGTGTAACTTTTTGAGTAGAGTCACACGGATGTGTCACTTGCCCGTGTGCCAGGCCGTGTAACTCTCTAAGTTGCCTTACATGCCCATTTTCCAGGCCATGTAACTTACTGACTTGTAAAGTTAAGAATTTATTAAATGACACGCGACCGTGTCGCCAGGCTTTGTGTCTCACATGGCTGAGTCATATACTTGTGTCTTAGGCCGTTTAGACCCAAATTTACCTAAAATCAAGTCATTTTCAAGTCCATATCATACATAACCTTCCAACCCTTTTAAGCATACTTCAAAGGAATCTAAACATGACCAAAACATATACCAAAATTGTAACACCCCATACCTGAGTCCGAGGCTAAAACCGGATATGAGACATTACCATGCTTGAACCTTCTTAAACATGTACTTACGGGCTATAATTTTTTTTTGAATTGAAAAATTCTCTTTCTTAATCAATACATACATTTCATGGGCCTACGAGGCCTTAAACTTACTTCAAAACTTTCGGAACTTAATAGGAAAGTTTTCTCTCATAACAGAGGTCACACGCCCGTGTATCCATAAGACATGCCCGTGTCCTTCACCCGTGGTCGGCACTGACTAATTACACACGGTCTTGACACACCCGTGGCCCTAGACCGTGTGGCATACCTTGACATACTGACTTATTCACACGGCTTGGATCACACGCCCATGTGCTAATCGTGTGTCACACACGGCTTATACAAACGGCCGTGGGGTTAGCCCGTGGTCTATTCTGACTTAAGATACTAACATGCAGGGAACACATGGCCTAGACACACACCCGTGTGTCTATCCATGTGGACACTTAGAGGCTATTGACCAATCCAATTACCACCCTGAAATCAAGATCAATCTCAAGTCAAATTCAACAATTCAAATACTTCGTCTAACATTAATAAAGATGCATACTTCATTGATATAAATATACATACATACCTAGTCAAACTTGGCCAATCTCTTTAGCCAAATACAAAAGAATAATAAACTTGATAGCCCACACCTTGGCCCTTCTTAAGACATATTTCAAAATGAAATGCTTCCTATACATGCCATACTTAATATAAATAACATGGCTATACCAAAATAGCGATTGATAGTGTGCTTCGAGCTCCGACTTCAATGATCCACAAGTTAGCTTGGCGGGACTACATAGAAAGAAATAATTAAAGACGTAAGCATTTAACTTAGTAAGTTTGCAAGTAATGCACATAGCAATATAATTGCTTAATCAAAACTCATTCATCATAAACAAAGGCATTGCCTAACTCATGTGTTTGAACTTACTTACTCTTGAAGATTCTTACATAACTCATGATACTTACTAGTCTCATACTTGTGAGGTTAAAAAGGTACCTGTATCACTTGATCACATAGATCAGTATGCTTTACTATGATAAGTATATTATCAACTTCATCATTCACCATATGTATAATACTCTTAGTTAACTTTAACTAGCATGACTTGATGATAGCTTTACTTACTTAACTTCTTGCTTTCTCATTCAATCTTTACTCTTATGCCCAATGAATTACTATGAATAACCGAGGATACTGAATCTCATCCCACATGTATCTGGATGCCAATGCTATATCCTCGATATAGTCTTACAACGGGATCTCTTACTTGATATCGACGCCATGTCTTGACATGGACTTACACGAGGTCTTCCTTGTGGGTTCCCTTGGGGACTTACCATTGCTATGTCTTGACATAGTCTTACTTGGTATCTTTACTTTGTCAATGCCGAGCCTTAGCTTAGACTTACATGAAATCTTCCTTGATACTCACCAATGCTAAGCCTTGGCTTGGACTTACATGGAATCTTTATCTCATGATAACTTTACAATGCCAAGACTTGTCTTGGACTTACATGACATCTTTGTTTGGAGACTCACCAATTCCATGCCTTGGCTTGGGCTTAATCTCATAATAACTCTTCAATGCCAAGAATTGTCTTGGACTTACATGATAACTTGCTTGATTGCCAATGCTATGCCTTGGCTTGGTCTTATACGGGCTTTCTCATCTCATATGGTAGATCGAGTATCCTAAGTAATTCAACTTCAATCGGGACTTTCTCATGCTTAATTTCATTAATTTCTTTGTTTAACATAGCATTAAACAATCTCATGGAATTAAAATATATTCAACATCATGCTAAGAAATTCAATAATATTTATCTTAAATCTTAGAAATCATACAAACTTACCTCAATATACAAAATGTATGTAGATATGCAATTTAGTCATCGACTTTGTTCTTGCCTCGGTTTCGATTCGGGCTTCGTTTCTCTTGATCTATAATAATAATTTAGCTCATTTAATACTCATATTGACTAAATTGACTCATAACTCATAATTTGACAAAATTTCCATTTTTGCCCCTAAACTTTCTCATAATTACACTTTTGCCCCTAAGCTCGTAAAGTGATTTTCATTCAACTTTCTTAAACTTCATGCTTAGTTGATTCACTTTCTCTACTATAACAATCATCAATTCTCACTATTTCTATTATGTATGACCAATTTCATAGCTATTACAAATTAGTCCATACTAACATTTTTCATGAAATTCACTTAGGAAACGATGTTTATCTAACATCAAACTCTCTTAATCTTCCATAAAACATCATTTTTACAAGTATGTCATACATGGGTATTTTTATGGACATGAATTCTAGTTCAACTTATAGCTATAAATAGCTAATTCGTAATACGAGGACTCCAAAAATACGAAGAATATTAAAAACGGAGCTAGTATACACTCTCTTGCAAGCTTTAAAAAATTGAAGAAACCTAGCTATGGAGTCTCTATAATTTTCGACACTTGGGGAAGAAGATGAATAAGATTTTTATCATCTTTTTCCCTTTTTAATCATTTAATTGGTAAATGACCAAAATGCCCTTCCCACTAATTCTTCATAAAATTCTAACTCATGTCCAATTTTGTCTAAAAATTATAATTTGGGAAAATTTCTATTTAAGGACTTCTAATTAATAATCCAAAGCTATTTCATACAAAAATCTTCTAGAATCTCATATTTTGCAACTTTTGCAATTTAGTCCAAATGGACCCCTTTAATGCCGATTTCATAAAATCTCTACATAAAACTTTCATAATATCATAAAAACATCTCAAATACTTTAAAAAATCATTTTACTAACTCGGATTTGTGATTTTGCACCACTATTCCGACTAGGCTCTAAATCAGGCTGTTACAATTCTCCCCCTCAAGGATTTTCGTCCTCGAAAATCTTACTAGCAAAGAGGTTTGGGTACTGGTTTCTCATGATTTCTTCTAGTTCCCACGTAGCTTCCTCTACCCCATGTCTTTTCCATAATACTTTAACAAGGGATATATTCTTATTTCTCAACTGCTTGACTTCCCGAGCTGAAATCTTAACTGGTTCTTCACCATAAGTCATGTCTGGTTCAATCTCTACTTCTGCCGGTGTAATAACATGTGAAGGGTCTGATCGGCAGCGTCGCAACATGGACACATGAAACACATCATGTATCTTTTCTAATTCAGATGACAAAGCCAATCGATAAGCCATCGGCCCAACTTTCTCAATAATCTCATATGGTCCGATGAAACGTGGACTCAACTTGCCTTTTCGGCCGAATCTGAGAACTTTTCTCTATGGTGACACTTTCAAGAAAACTTTATCCCCGACTTGAGACTATATTTCTTTTCTTCTTAAATTTGAGTAGGATTTTTGTCTGTCAGAAGAAGCCTTTAAACTTTCCCGAATTACTTCACCTTCTATTCGATTTCTCTAACCAAATCAACCCTGTGAATTTGGTTTTCTTTGAGTTCAGTCCAATATAGAGGCATTCGGCACTTACGCCCATATAGAGCCTCATAAGGCGCCATCTTCAAGCTTGATTGAAAACTATTATTGTAGGCAAACTCTACCAATGGGAGAAACTTTTCCCAACTGCCTTGGAATTCGAGAATACAACATCGGAGCATATCCTCGAGTACTTGAATTAACCTCTCCGACTGACCGTCAGTTTGAGGATGAAAAGCTGTACTAAAGCTCAACTTTGTACCCAAAGTTCCTTGTAACTTCTTCCAAAATCTGGATGTGAATCTCGGATCTCTATCCTCTATGATTGACAACGGAGCTCCGTGAAGCCTTACTATTTCTGAAATGTACAAGTTTGCCATCTTATCTAGTGAGTAGTCAATTCGTACAGGTATAAAATGGGCTGACTTTGTGAGTCTATCAGCCACAACCCATACAACATCTTTCTTACTCGGAGATAACGGTAATCCCGTTACAAAATCTATAGTGATATTGTCCGATTTCCACTCGGGAATCATAATTGGTTGAAGTAAACCTGAAGGTACTTGGTGTTCAGCCTTTACTTGTTGACAAATTAAACATTTGTAAACAAACTTTGAAATATCTTTCTTCATTCTCGGCCACCAATATTGTTGCTTCAAGTCATTATAAATCTTTGTACTACCCGGATGCATAGATAAACATCCATTATGTGCCTCATGCAAAACTCTCTGAATAAGCTCTTCTTTTTTCGGCATGTAAATTCTATCTTTAAACATCAAGCATCCATCGGAATGAATCCGAAAGTCGGACTCAACATCTGACTCGCACTGAGCTCTCTTGGCTTGCAATTCATTATCACACTGAACTCTCTTGGATTTCAATTCACTATCTTCTTTTTGAGCCTCAATAATCTCTTGAAGGAATACTGGTCTGGCTCTCAACTCAGCTAGAATAGAACCATCATCGAACAAAGTCATTTGCGAATTCAATGCCCTTAATGCGAATAGAGATTTTCTACTCAAAGCATCAACGACTACATTCGCCTTTCTGGGCTGGTAGTCAATGATTAGCTCATAGTCTTTTATCAACTCTAACCATCTCCGTTTCCTTAGGTTCAACTCTTTCTGTGTCATCAAGTACCTCAGACTTTTGTGATCGGTGAAAATCTGACATCTTTCACCATCTAGATGGTGTCTCCAAATGTTCAATGCGAAGACTATGGCAGCAAACTCTAAATCATGCAGCGGATAATTTTCTCATGAGGCTTCAACTGTCTTGAGGCATAAGCAATTACTTTGCCTTCTTGCATAATTACACAGCCTAATTCGTTTATGGATGCATCACTGTATATCACGAACTCTTTCCCAGACTCGGGTTGTACTAAATTTGGAGCTTCTGTCAACAATGCCTTCAATTTCTCGAAACTTTGTTGGCATCTCTCTGACCACTCAAACTTCACATGTTTCTGTAACAATTTCGTCATCGGTGTCGCAATCATGGAAAACCCCTTGACGAATCGTCTATAATAGCTGGCTAGGCCTAGAAAACTTCTAATCTTAGAGATATTCCTCGGTGGTTTCCAGTCTATTATAGTCAAAATCTTACTTGGGTCCACTCGTACTCCATCTCCTGAGACAATATGTCCTAGAAATCCCACTTCCTTGAGCCAAAATTCGCTTTTACTAAACTTGGCATACAACTGATTTTCTCGTAGAATCTGTAAAACTGTCTGTAGGTGCTCAGCATGCTCAGGCTCATTATAGGAATAAATCAATATGTTTTCAATAAAAACGAATAAAAACTTGTCGAGGTATGGCCTAAAAATGCGATTCATTAGATCCATGAATACCGCAGGGACATTGGTCAAACCAAAGGGCATGACTAAAAATTCATAATGCCCATACCTAGTTCGGAAAGCGGTCTTCGACACATCTGAGTCTCTTACTCTCAATTGGTAGTACCCCGATCTCAAGTCTATTTTAGAGAACACAGTGGCTCTCTTCAATTGATCGAACAAATCATCGATTCTAGGTAATGGGTACTTGTTCTTCACCATTACTTTATTAAGCTGACGGTAATATATGCACAGTCTCATGGTGCCATCCTTCTTTTTCACAAATAAAACTGGAGCACCCCAGAGAGAACAACTTGATCTTGCAAAGCCTTTATCTATCAACTCTTGCAACTATAACTTCAACTCTCTCAGCTCCGTTGGAGCCATTCTGTAAGGAGTAATAGATATTGGTACAGTACTGGGAACTAGCTCAATACTGAACTCCACCTCTCTAACTGGTGGTAGTCCTAGTAATTCCTCAGGAAAAACATCCAAGTACTCACATACTATCGACACTGACTCAATCTTTAACTCTGTTTCTCTATCATTCATCACAAAAGCCAAAGATGCCTTATACACTTTTCTTATGTACCTCTGTGCCGTCATATAAGAAATCATTTCAAAGTTCTAACCCAACTAACCAATATGTCATTCAAATGCACCTCAAATACACACAATAAAACTTACATAAACATGTAAATTTTACCACATTTCAATTATCAAATTCTAATTCAATCTTAACAAAACATGTGACAAACTTGACTATTTTCATATCATGTCAAATATACCATATGAGCCATTCAAACATGCACAGTAAGATAACCAAAATAACACAATATGGAAATCGATCAAATGGTACCAAACCAAGATAACTACCAAAACTTATACATGCCAAAAACACCAACAAAACATTCATCAATATACCATTACACTTCCTCCTAAGCATGCTATTATAAACTTTGGTCAAAATGTTCAAAAACTATCGAAAAGACTTCTGGATAGTGTGTAGATCTCTGACGAGCTTCTAACCAAATTTAGCTTCTGACAATCTATGAAACATAGGAAAGAAACTACGTAAGCAATTAATGCTTAGTAAGCTCGTATAAATCAAAAAATAACTTACCCTTTCATTTGCATAATATAATTATGAGTATAATATAATCTAAACCATAAGCTTGACACAAGCCTATGCATCATCAATACACAAGTTAGTACACTTGTACATAATTCAAATGAACTAACCATAAGATAAGTCATTTTCCATATGAAATATATCATTTAGTTCATGCATTCTTTCATAAAGTCATGGTTCAATTCATTTGCATACTTACCTTTTCATTTCTTTTTCTTGCCCATTGAACCATCTAGAGTTTCATTGAATACTGGGGAAAGCTCACACGAAGTGTGCCTTTACATATAATCGTAACCTTTCCTTTCCATCATTGCTCACACGAGCTGTGAAATGGATCTGCTCACACGAGTTATGGGTCAGAATGTAAACTACAAGATGCTGCTCACATGAGCTGTGGAGTATCCACAACAAATGCAAGACCTCAGCCATCGATAAGACATTCAAGACCAGCACCCAAAACATGAAATCCCTAATGACATGTTATTCGTATCCTAAGAATCCCTAAGGTTCAACCAGGACTCGATATTCGTCATGGCATTGATATGTTTATACAACGATCCATTCACATTATAAATAACATAATAACATTCAATTTAAATAACATTAATATGATAACCGTTCATACGAATTTACCTCGATGACTAGGGGCGTAGAGGTTAAATCGAGCTAATCTGAAGCTTTTGCTTTTCCTCAATCTAGGTCTATATGTGGTTTATCTTGATCTAAATAGATAATTATATCCAATTAAGTACTTCAATTAACCTTAAACATTCAATTCAACCTACATTTCAAATTTTTACAAAATTACCAATTTGCCCCTAACATTTTAATTTTTTCACGATTTAGTCTTTAAGCTTATAACTTAAAATCTAACCATTATAATCTAATTCCATGTTAACCAAACATAAAGACGGACTTTGAAACAACTCCTATTTACTATAATTTCACAATAAAACCCTAGAATTTATACTTTTAACAAATTAGTCCCTAATTCCAAAATTTAACAAAATTCACGTGACAAAACTTATTTATTTTTCAACAAAGATTCATAATCCACCATTTAACATAAAAAACCATTCAAGAACATTCATGGCATAACCATCAACCTTTAACATTTTTACAAATTGACCCCCGGGCTAGCTAGATTAAGCTAAAATTATCTCAAAAACATAGAAATCATTAAACACGATCTTCAAAATCATACCATGCAAACAATGAAGCTTGAATGAATCCTCTAGGTAGCTTCAATGATGTATTTTAAATGGTTTTAAGAAATGAATAAGATGAAGTTTAACTTTTGTTTTATTTAATTTATGTTTAATTGATTATTTACCATTTTATCCTTTAAAATCTTCATAATTTCAACAAAACTTTGCCATGTACATCCACTATCTCATTCAAATGGTCTATTTTCCATTCAAGTCCTTTAATTTAAGATTTCATAGTCATTTAACCCTTTTTACAAAAAAACTCAACTTTTGCATATTTTACGATTTAGTCTTTTTACTTAATTAACTATGTAAACTTCAAATTTTCTTAAAGAAATATTAATACGACCTTACTATAATCACATGGAAAATAAAATAATAAAATAATAAAATAATAATTTACTCGTCAGAATTGTGGTCCCAAAACCATGTTTCTGATATCATTAAAAATAGGTTGTGAATTTGAATTGTCGAGGTTCAACTCCTCCTTACAGGCCTTCCTCGCTAAGGCCTCCGTGATTAGTTTAAGCATTGATGAGAGGATTGGAAAAATAAAAGCCACCCAAAGGGGGCTTGAAGTGAGCCTTAAGGTTTTCGAGGAGCGATGATAAGAAATGAGATTTGAGAATGAGGTGCTTTATAAGCAAAATGAGGAACTTGTTAGGAGGTTAAGGGTAGAGCAGGTGAAAAATAATGAACTAACTAATGAGGTCACAGTTTTTCCTGTTGAGTTGAAGAAGGTCGTTGAAAAGCACAAAGTGGTTGTCAACTGAATCAACGCAAATCACGAGGATGCAATGGCGGCGTTGAAGCTTAATCAAGAAGAAGCTTTAGAGGGTTTTAAGAAGAATACCTTAAAGATGTTGAGAGATGTCACTATGGAGCTCAAATCTAACATCCTTCTACACACTCAAGTTATTGTTGTGCTCTTTGATGTTTACAGGGTGGACTTCGACGCTTTCGCTGAGGTGGAAATGGATCAATTGGCTTTGATGTCCACTACCCCTCGGGAGCTGCTTAGGAAGAGTTTTTATCCAAATGGAAGAACTCGGAGGATTTTTACTTTAAGGGTAGCCTCGAGCCAACCATTGTTTCTGTTGGTGATCATACTGCTTATACTCATATTGCTAACAATGTTGATGTTGTCGAGGGTGAGGGGTGAGACGAAGTAAGAGGGGAGGAGGGTGAAAAGAAGGAGGATGAGGTCCCTAGTGACCAAACTGAGATTTAAATGTTTGTTTTCATGTAACTTTGTATTTTTACTTTTTTAATGAATGAAGAAGATGGAATTTTTTAATGATAAATTACATTTCCCTGATCTTGAGCGAACTTAAAAATTTAAACAAGTTTCATAGGTCACGATGTCTGAATTTGCGATCCTTAATGTGATAGCTGAGAGCTTTGCTCTAGTTAACTGTGTTGAAGGCTGCGACTCTTCATTTGAGAGCCTTAATGTCACAACTAGGAGCTTTCCTCTCACTAACTATATTGGAGGCTGCGACTCTTCACCTGTGAGCCTTAATGTGACAGCTGTGAGCTTTGCTCTTACTAACTGTGTTGGAGGCTGCAACTTTTCATCTGCAAGCCTTAATGTAACAGTTGAGAGCTTTGTTCTCGCTAACTGTGTTGGAGGTTGCAGCTCTTCGCTTGCAAGGCTTAGCGTGACACGAATGTTGTTTGGAAAATTTTTCATTCATAAGATAAGGAGTTATACATAGTATTTTTTAAGATGTCGGGAGTTCCAAGTTCGCGATACAACTGTGCCCTCGATCCTTACTATCTTATCGCGAATGTTTATTATTATAATATATTTGTTCAATTTTTTAACTTTGTATTTGTTCATTTAATTTAAGTGTTTTATGTTACATTATTAGTATCATGTATTTTTTTTATTCTACTTCCTTACCTTTATTTTTGTTTTGCCAATTTGATATTTTGAAAGGAAATCCTTCTAAAATCTTATAGTGAATCATTAATATATATTTAAAAGGTACTAATTTTGAAATTTTTATTTACAATTTTAAAAATATAAATGATATATTTACATTAGGGACTAAATTGAAATAAGTGAATTTAATTGTAGAATCTGAATAATTTTGCTTGATGAAATAACCCAAATTAAATTTTTCTTTGATTTTCTAAACATCAAACCGTAAAATGTTATCGATACCAGAATAAAAGTATCAATACTTTAAAAAAAGGTATTGATTCTTTGAGGAAAGTATCAATACTTTAAGCCAAGTACGTATACTTTAAAGGAAGTTATTGATACTTTAGGCAAATATATGCATCAAAATAGTTTTGAATAGCATTAGCGGTTCAACTTTGAAAATTCACCCAAAATTGTAGAGATTGATTTCGAGATTGAATTAAATATGGAATTGAAGCTTATTGAGTCGAGTTTTGCATAAAAGCAATGGTGTAAGCAATAGAAATTGTAGATTATGTGGTATAATAATTTTTATAAGACAATGTTAGAATGATTTTGGGTTTCCTTATTTTAACTTTGAAAGATCATTATAATTTGTACAAAGAAAATTAGATAATTAAATTTATATGCCAAAAATCTTAATGAGTCTATTTTCAAGGGAAACAAAGGATAACATATTAAGTGATGGAACTCGGTTACGAGTTGATTCACAATTCAATGTGCCCGATCATCTAAATAGGTACTTGCAAAAAATTTGGATGATTTATGAAGAAAGGATAAAACCAAGGATAGGTTTTGGATATAACTTACGAATAATAAACGAACCAAAAATGAACTTATATGAGAATGCTACCCAATTTCTATAAGGTAAATGATGGTGGCAGCTCATTAAAGTGTTGGAACAAATTCATGCATTCTTTAAGGATGAAGCAATCTTCAAAAGTCTTCTTCTTCCCCCCTTGGTGGGTAGTGGCTTTAATGTGCATGGAAATAGCAAAAGACTCCTTCTAGAAGCTGCTCATACATTACCTTGACCGAATGGTCACTTTCCATGCCAAACCAAACAGACATTAAGGTGCAAACGTCCTAGATCCTTCATCGGCCATTAAACATTCTTAAAGACACATTTAACATGCATTAGACACATTAAACCAACTCATGATGTTGTAATAAAAAGGATAGATTTAAAGCAACCTTTTTAGGATACATTAACACACTTAAGACACATTTAAAAGATATAATAATACTGACATAAATTAAACACACATGTTAAATATGTAATAAAACAATAGACATTAAGACTATGCAATGACAAACACATATTAAAGATGCAGTAATAAACTTAATTCTAAAAAAGGCTGTAGAATTGAAATTATTAAATTAAAATGAATAAAAGGCTTCCAACTTCCACATGTAGAATTTTGCATAAAATTAAATGATCTCATCTTACATTTAATCCCTTCGAACTTTGTCTAATCCCGGGTTCTTTTGACCAAATCAAATGACATAATCGATATCATGTCATTAAGAAACTTGTATTGAAAGATATTTAATTATTAGTTAAGAAGGGTCAGAGGTGCCTAGCAGTAGAACATGGGAAGATTTGAAGAAAAAATTGTATTAATTGGCTTAAGTAAAAATTCTAAAATTTTTATGGTAAAAATTTCATCAAGTCTAGTTTCAAAAACAAACGGCGGATCTTAATTTCAAACTTTTTAGGTCAAGATATAAATAATTTAGTAACTGCTACTAAAGAAGACAACTCTGTTAAAAGTATGTGTAAATAGTGAAAGAATAATTAATGTTACATATAAGCATGCCATAATAAAAGTCAAAGATTCTTATATAAATACATATACATAAAAGACGTGGAATGGAGAGGAGAAGGAGGAGGATAAAAAATAGTAGAAGAGTGTGATGCTAATAAATTGTTATAAGTAATAGATTTTGTTAGATATTTGAGTGGAGACGATAGAATCATAGTAAAAGAAGCAGATAAAACGGCAGAAATAATGAGGAATGCCTCCCCCTACTTAAAACACATTGTCCTCGATGTGAAAGAAAAAGGAAAAAGTAAAATAGATGAGAGTAAAAGGGTTTAGAAAAACTCCCCATGTAGTCATTGTCATTCACGCATAGCTGCAAGGAGGGGAAGGTTTGGCGTTGCGTGGTAATGAGGTGGGCGAGTCACGTGGAGGAGATGGAGATGGAGACGACGTGGGCGAATCCTTACCATGGTGTTTGAAAAATCAGTGGTGGGGGTGAGGAAGAAGGTACGGTGGCTGGTGGGGGTTTGGGTGAAAAATAGGACAAATTTTTAGGGTTTAGGGGTGTATAGGTAAAGTGTTTGGCTGAAGGGTCGGGTGTTTGGGTGTAGGTTTTGGTTTGTATAAAGCAAGGACGCACTATTCATACTTGGAATTAGGACAGAATAAGGGATGTTTGTGAAAGCATGCCAATTCCTGAGTTTTTTCCTCGCCGGTTTACCTAGACAGAAGAAAAGAAATTTATTAATATCCAAACAAAATAAATTAATAACTAATAAAATAAAATAAAGTATTAAATAAATAATAAAATAATAAATAATAAAATAAAATAAAAATAATGAAAAATAAAAATTAGGTTGCCTCCCAACAAGCGCTTGTTTAACATTTCTAGCTTGACTCCTCAACTAGTATTGGGGCTGTTCCAACTGAATTATTTCTTTCGTATGGGCTTGTAAATTCTCCTTTTTTACCACATCCACCATATTTGGGTTCAATCGTCCTTGTGCCTTTTTCTTTGGTTTCGTATTTTCCTCCAAGAAAATCTTATGTGTACATGTCAATGGGTTAATCCCTTTTAAGTCAGCAATGGTCTTATCATTCTCAAAAAATGCGCGCTTGAGATGCTTGAAAAGTGGTTTTAATTTCAGATCTGGTGCCTACACAACAGAAGGTAGAAGTTTAGTATCCATAGTAGCCAATAATTCATTAACAGATTCAAAATCATCAAACATCATTTTAGATTTATCTCCATAAGATGACTCAAAAGTTTTTTCTACTAATGAGTCAATTATGTCGACACGGTTTATGTTCAAGATTTCACTTGGGTGACTAATAGCATCGTAAACATTAAACTTCACGATCTCCCCGTCAAAATCCATCGTAAGGGTTTCGCTATGCACGTCAATCTTAGTATTTGCATTACTAAGGAAAGGTCGCCCTAACAAGATGTCTAAAGACCCAGGAGGTTTCTCCCTCCATTTTTATCACATAAAAGTCTGCAGGAAATGTAAGTCCGTTGACTTTCACTAATACGTTCTCAAGGACTCCTTCAGGATGCACAATAGACCTGTCTGCTAACTGAATGATAACACCTGTTTTCATCAAAAAACCCGCGCTAAGTGATTCATAAATAGAAAAAGGCATGACATTTATAGAGGCCCCTAAATCACACATAGCTTTTTTAATTCCTAAGTGGCCTATTTTTCATGGTATTGCGAACATGCCCCTATCTTTGCATTTCGCTTGCATCTTCCGCTATAACACTGCGGATACATTCTCACCAGCGCTTACCCTTTCATTATCAGTTAATTTTCGCTTGTTGGTGCAGAGCTCTTTAAGGAACTTGGCATATCACAGAATTTGTTTGATGACATCCAGCAGTGGTATGTTGATCTCGACATTTCTGAATGTTTTAAGGATCTTCTTGTCCTCTTTACCTTTCCGACATTGATTCAATCATCCTAGAAATAGAGGTTTCGTTCAGACCTATTCATCATTTTTGGGATTTTCCTAAGCGGAATCTTGGCCAAGATTTCTGCCAGGATTTGGTTCCAGTACTTTTCCACTTCGAAACGTTACTGCATTTGCGTGTTGTCTTGGATTAGGTTTCATTTATGATGACAGCTTCCCTTGTGAGTTTATTTTCTCAATTGATATGGTCAACTCTCTTATAGATGCCTCGATTTTCTATTGAAAATCAAGCATATTAACTACTAATTTATTGAGCAAAGTTTCTAGAGAATTACCTGAATCTCGCGGCTGTTGTGGAAACCAATATTGGTATGGATGGTTATACTGTGGGTTGGCCCCATAACTTAAGTTAGGATGGTCTCTCCATCTTGGGTTGTAGGTATTAGTGTAGGGGTCATATCGCCTTTGTGGTGACCCAGGGAAGTTCTCCACAGCATCCAAATGAGACATAGTATCATCATACAAATTGGGGCATGCATCAATTGTATGTTCGGGTGTTGCACAAATTTCGCACAGTCAGGTTGGTCCTATTTTTACTGTAAAAAGAGAATTTACAATATTAGTAAGTCTATCAATTTTATCTTCTAAGGTTGAATTACTTAGTTGGTGTGTAACAGCCTGATTTTAGGTCTAGTCAGAACAATAGTTTTGGGACCACAAATTCGACGCAGTAAAATTTATTTTTATTATATTTCTATGGTATACAGTTTTACGAAACGATTTCATGAAAATTTCGTTCGAAAATTTTGACGTTTGGGCACTTAATTTAGTAAAAATAACTAAATTGTAAAAAGTGAAAAAGTTGAGTTCTACTTCTTAAAGGTGTCCAATTGCTATGAGATTTTTAATTAGATGTCCTTAGTTGGTAATTAGACCATTGGCTAAGTTATTGGACAAAAATGGACATGAATAGGTGAAATTTAAAAGTTATGCATCAAGGGCATTTTGGTCATTTGATAAATAAATGAATAAAAAGGGAAAATAAAGCCAATTTTTTTTGTCCATCTTCTTCTTCATGTGCCGAAATTTACTAGGTCACTATAGCTAGGGTTTTTTCAACTTCCAAGCTTGATTGTAAGTACATCCTAGCCCCGTTTTTAATGCTCTTTACATTTTTAAAGTCGTTATCATCCGATCTATCTATTTCTACCATTAATTTGAGTTATGGTTGATGTCTAGGGTTTGAACCATGTTAGATATGTATGTGTTTTGATGGCTAATGGTAGGTTATGCATGTTTGATGTGTGATAGATAACTTTTACTAAGTGATTTTTCATGAAAATATCTAAAAATGACCTATTTGTAAAAAGTTATAAAATGGGTAGTAAAAATCTGATTTAATGGAAAATGTGGGTTGCTATAAGCATGAAAGAAGTTTGGCTAGGCTTGGGTCCTGAAGAAATCGAATAGATTTCATTTTACGAGCCTAGGGGCCAAAATGTAAAAATGTCAAAGTTTAGGGGCAAAAATGTAATTTTTCCATAATGTGATTTTTGTATTGAATTGAGATATGTGGATAGATCAAGAGAAACAATGTTCAGACCTAGATCGGGGGGAAAATAAGGTGTTTGACGATTAAATCCTTTTCTACAATTTTGTACCGAGGTAAGTTTGTATGGAAATAATGCATTGTTTTATTTATGTTTTAAATGCTTTAATATTGTATGAATTATGATTGACTCCTTGGATGTAACCGATAAAGTTTGACAAGTGAGAAATCCCGATTGAACCTTAGGAATAAGTAGGATACAAATGTCATGACATTAGGGTTATTTGAGATTACGTGTAAAACCATATTTGGGATATGACATCGATATGAGACTTCGTGTAAACCATAGCTGGGCTATTGGCATCGATAAGAAATCCCATGAAGACCATATCTGGGATATAGCATTGGTGTGGAATTGTGTGTGCGAGATTCTCGAGTATCCTTTAGTATTCCAAGTGGTTCAACGGGAAATTCAATGAGTATGTCAAAGTTGTGAAAGGTTATGATTATGTTGCGAGTTGGTACAGGTACGTACATAAAACTCATTTACTAATGAGCTCGATATGTGATGAATCCCTCGGTGAGGTTATGAATGAGTAAGTTATGCTTAGAAGATCTTGATACTATTTATGCCAAGTTCATCATGTTTATTTGTATGATACATGTGTGATTATAATGCTTATTATTTGCATAGGAACTTAGTAAGCTTTATAGCTTACTTCCTTTCTTTTCCCTTGTCTTATAGTGTATCCAAACCAGCTCGGGATTGGAGATTTGTCAGAGATCCATACACACTATCTACAAAAATTATTTTGGTACCAATGAATTCAAGTATTTTGAGTTATGACATGTACAGGAGACTTGGTGATTTTGTTATGTGTCATAATTGATATAGGAGACTTGGTCATGTTGTTATGTGTCATTATTGACTTAGCCAAATGTGTTGGCTTATGTTGGCCGATAATTCATTTTGTAAATGGCCATTGAAATTGACTAATATTGGTTTCAGTATATATATGCATATGATGATACTTTTCGTGGATATGGGAAATAGCATAATTTGAGTTGAGTATATGTGATGTGTAACAGCCTGGTTTAGACCCTAGTCAAAATAGTGGTTTCGGGACCACAAATTCGAGGTTAAAAAATATTTTATTATTTGTGATGTTTATAATATGTGATTGAGCATGTGTGAAAATTTGGTGCGAAAATTTTATTGTTTGTGTGTCAAATTATGAGAAAGGACTTAATCGCATAAAATGTAAAAGCTGTGTGCTGATTGTTAAAGTGTTAGATTGCTATGGCTTTTAAAGTGAGGAGTTTATATGTTGTTAATATTCCATTGATAAATTGGATGGACAAAAATTCCTTAAGATAGTGGATTATAAAAGAAAATAAAAAGGCTAAATAGGTGATTATGTTATTATATGTTATTAAATAAAAAATAAAACATAAAGAGAAAATACATGGGGTTGTTCATCTTTTTACACCGATTGTGGAAGAAAGAAAAGCGTTTTAAAGCTTTTGAAATTTCGGCACTTGCATAGCTCAATCAAGGTATATTTTGAGCTCAATTTTTGATGATTTTTATATTTTTGTAATCGTTGCTTAGTGTACTATCAAACTCATGCTTAAATTTTAGAAATTGATGGTGATTTTGAGATAGGCCATTGATGAATATGTGAGCTTTGTGTTGTTAATTGGTGAAATATGAAAGCTTAGTGTTGGGTTAACATAGTTTGTGTTTGGATTTTTTATGAAATTGAATAATTTGGGCTAAATTGAGAAAAGTGTAAATTGAGGGATTAAAATGTGAAATAAATGAAATGTATGGATTGGTATGATCATAGTGAAAAATCGGCTAGACATATGCTAAGTGAAATTATGTGAATTTGATGATTTTGTGAATTAGGGACTAAAGTGTTGAAATGTAAAAATGTGAGGGCTATTTTGCAAAATGCCCTAATATGTGTGTGTGGACTAAATTGAATGAATTGGTGATTGAATGAGTTAAATTTAAATGTGTATAGACAAAGAAAGGAAAGGTTCAGATCGAGATCGAGGCAAAGATAAAGTGTTCGATTAATCGACCGTTTCGGTATTTCGACGTCCGAGGTAAGTTCGGATATAGTACAAGTTATTAATTTATTTTCTATGTGATGTGAATTGAATGATAGATATTGAATTAGAAATGTAATGAATGAAATTGAGTAACGAGGCACTAAGTGTGTGTAATTGAAACGAGACAGAGATGATTAGCACTGTGTGTGCGAAAAGATAAAAGCTTTGGTTTATTGATTTGGAACTGTGTGTGCGATACCGATATAAGTTCGATTTAACGTATTGGCATTAAGTGTGCGATAAAAATTATGTGTCGACTACGAAATTGGCACTAAGTGTGGGAATAAATCAAAAGAATAGAAAAGGTTGATCGAAATGTAAAGTCGAGCGGTTGAGTAGCATGATTGGTGAGTAACTATGTATTGGCAAAGGTATGTATGATACCTATGTGGTTGCTGAATTTGAAAGTAGATGAATGGAATACTATGTGAGTATTGGATATAGTTGAGTTTGTGTATCATTGGTAAATTATCTATGTGATGGTTCAATTTGTAGATTGATTTGATTTGATGAGTTATTTGTATTATATTACGAACTTACTAAGCTTTGAAAGCTTACTGTGTGAATTATTTCTCTGTTTTACAGTGTCAGTAAAGCTAGCTTGGATCTGGGAATCGTCAGCATCTCTATCACACTATCAGCTATCTATTTCGGTACTTTTGAAAGATGTACATAATTGGTATATGGCATGTATAGGCTAGAAGTCATGGTATGTTTTGTAATGTTGGATCTTGCCATGTGATATGGCTAGAAAGTTGAATGATGTTGGTTTGATGTATAAATTATGACAATCATAAATATGGTATGAAATATTGAGGTTGGAAATGGTATTTTTCATGCTTGAATTAGTTGAAGGAAATGGCATTTTATATGTGAATTTGTGGCTTCATTAAATGATGTTTTGCTAACATGATTTGGGATGTGAAATTTTCATTTTAGTTGGACTTATTTGAGATGAGTTTGAGTTTGGAAATAGATGGTTTTGTTGATGGTTAATTGGTCCATTAAATGGTATGTTTTGGTTCCATTTGAGGCATGAATTGGTAACGGTTTGATGCATATAGGTGATTCAATGTGTGGGAGGCAAGTTTGGCCTTGAAAATGGCCTATAATTGCCCACGCGGTTGAGCACACAAGCGTGTGGCTCGACCGTGTCCCTCATGGTTGTGATTCTAGCAAGTCAGACTTGACCACAGGCTTGACACACGGGCGTGTGACTGGCCATGTGGTGCAAGTCAATAGCGACCACGGGTGTGTCCACGGCCGTGTGACCAAGTCAGTATGTATGCCCTGTTTTGATACAGCTTAGACACACGGGCGTGTCTGAGGCCGTGGGAGGCACATGGGCGTGTCTGAGGCCGTGGGAAGCACACGGCCTATCCACATTGGCGTGTGACCTCTGCAGTTTTGAAAATTTTTTAAATTTCCAAGAATTTTAGTATGCGTTTGGTTTAGTCCTGACCCCTTTCTAATACGTGTTTAAGGTCTCGTAGACCTCATTGAGGGACAATATGTTCATAATTGAATATGTTTGATTTGTGATTGACTATGTGTTGTGAAATGGATGTGAGATGTTCTGATTGTCCAGTAACACCTCTTAACCCTATTCCGGAGGCGGTATCAGGTTAGGGGGTGTTACATGATGTTTGTGTATGATAAATGATAGCATGTGAATGGGGTGTTGATGCCTTAGTTGTGGCTGATTTGGTTGATGGTATATGCTTGGAATGGTTCTATGTTTGTTGTGTAGGTTTGTGCATGAAAGGGTGACAAAATGGTTTGGTAAATAGCCTTATTTTTGTCTACACGGGTAGACACACGGGCGTGTGTCTAGGCCGTATGTGACATACGGCTTGCCTTATGGGTGTGTGTTCCGTCCATGTGTCCCATTCACCTTAATTGCTGCAAAATAGAATGTCTAGAATATAGCATACGGGCAGAGACACGGTATGTGTCTCGGCCGTAAGTCCTACACGGCCTCGAACACAGTCGTGTACCCTGGCTGTGTGAAGCCTGCACCTATTTTATGAAAACTTATGGAAATTAAATCGACACACGGCCTAGCACACGGATGTGTGGCACAAGTCAGAGAACTACCTATTTTGAACACGGCATGTAGTACGGACGTGTCCCTTGGACCACTCGGGCGTGTGAGCCCTGTAACATGAAAACATTTTCTAAGTTTTGCAAAACTTTCTAAAAAGTTCTCGATTTAGTCCCGAACCACTTCCACAGCATGTATTAAGCCTCGTAGGCTCGTTTTAGGGATGATATGAATGTATGTGAAATGTTTTAAATTTGAATGGAATTTTTTTCTCGGTTTTGTATGTTTGATTGTGTTTAAGTCCGATAATACCTCATACCCTATTTCGGCATCGAACACTGGTAAAGGGTGTTACATGGTGAACCATTCTAGGGGGCTTAGGATTGGCTCGAAACTGCTGAGTATTTGCAGCCATCGTAGATATCAAGTCCCTTGCTTGTTGGGGAGTCATGGTGACCAATGCTCCTCTACTGGCGGCATTTACCATATTCATCTTTATGGGCTTTAAGCCTTTATATAAGTATTGGAGCAGAAACTATTCCATTATACCATGTTGTGGGCGCTTGCACACAATTTCTTAAATCGCTCCCAATAGTCGTAAAGAGACTCTAATTCTTTTTGTCTTATCCCAACGATCTCCCTTCTTAATTCAGCTACACGTGATGCTGGAAAAAACTTGTTGAGAAACAAACGAGAAAGATCAGCCCAAGTTGTAATAGATCTAGGGGAAGATAAAACAACCATTCCCTAGCAGAATCTGCTAATGAAAAAGGAAAAGCACGCAATTTGATTTGATCCTCAGTTACCCACTGAAGTTTCATGCTAAGACAAACCATATGAAACTCTTTCAGATGTTTGTGGGGATTTTCATTTTGCAACCCATGAAAAGTTGGCAGTAACTGGATTAAACCTGACTTCAGTTCAAAATCAGTATCCATAGTAGGATACACGATGCATTTGATATGCTAGATTCTGGTTTTCATTAACCCTAGCGTTAAGCACTTCTTTCGGTGAATCGACTTCTACTTTTTCGCTTTTAAGTGTTTGAATAGGGTTTTCGGTAACCCTAGACTCAACTTCGTTGTCGACTTCGATTTTTGGTGGTGGGTTACTCTGAGTCCCAACCACTCCTGACTATTTTTTCCGTAACTTTGTCTCCTTGCGATTGGCTCTCGCAGTCTTCTCTATTTCTGAATCAAATGCAAGAATTCCTGGAGCAGATCTGGTCATTAGAAAGAAAGAAATAAGATTAGTACGTTACTAGTCCCTGGCAACGGCGCCAAAATTTGATGCGTCGTTAAGAGCACCAAAAATATCCTATCCCTATAAAATAATGAAAAAGAATAGTATAAGGGAAGTAGGGTCAAATCCTCAGGGACTGGATTTGCACAAGTGCTTGTTCCTCAGAATCCCGAACAAAATCGTGCCCAAGAAAACCTATGTACCTAAAAAAAAGAGAATTAAAAGTTTTGATTGAATTGAAATTACGAAAATTAAAATTAAAATAGTAGAGATAAATAGAGTTGAGGAAAAAGAGTTTCTTATCCGCCTTGGGTTCAATCCTCGACTTTTAGGTGATCCTTCCCAAACAGAATAAGCCAGTTATAGTGGAAGAGGATGCCTGCGACCACCAACTCCATGATTTTAGACCTACGATTAGAGGAACCTGACTTTAGCCAACCGTCGCTTTTGTGGGACTATCTTACACTAGATCATCACTTCTCAATGGCGAATGCCATGCCATTTTGTCTCTTGGGCTCGACAACCACTGACGTAGTAAGCTAACGAACCGACTGTGCAATCTTCCCAAAACATACAATGCGGCCGCCTTTGCACAAGATGAAAAGATCACTTTTGAAGGGACATGGACAAAAGCGTCAGTCCTATAGTGCAGAGAAGCGATGAATACTCATTGAGAAGGCTAAGTGCGGATTCTAAGCCCTATGAACCCTTTTGGGGAAATTCGACAACCTTTGGCTAGATAAATTTAGTGGCTCATGATTTTTGGGGAAAAAATAAATGTAATGAAAATGGAATTTTTATTGAATAATATGAAAGGAAATAAGGCTAAGTTTTTTGGGAGAGGGAGTGTTTACAGAAAAATATGTGTGAAATTTGTGTCACTCCATCCCCTATTTATAATACTAGGAAACCTAGTATATTCCTAATTAAATTCTAAAAGATAAATACAAATAAATGAAGATAATTAAAGATAAATAAAGAAAAATGCTAAAATTAAATCTAAATAATAATCTTTAACAATTATCCTAATATAATTAAAAATTAAATAGAGTCTTGTGTTTATAAAAATCTCCTTTTTGCACTTTTGCCCTCCAAGTCTTCTATATTTTGCATTTTCGGCACTACTTCTCTCCTACTTCGCATGTTGGCCCATTTTATCTTTAAATTCACGCTTTTTACCCCCAAATTTCCTTTTACCTTTACTTTAGTCCCTATAAGATAAAAAACCATAAATAGCTCAAATTAGTAGGATCATACTAAAAATATATATATAATTAATACATAAAAATATGTCATTTTAGAGTATTATCAATAGAATCAGAGACTTATATGAAAATAAATAGTACACTTCAAGGAGTGGATGAAGCTTTCCAAAGAGAACTATTTGCCCCCACACAAAGTTGCTAGAGGGTTAAGACAAAGGTCCTCCCTGGATATAATGAAGTTTTGAAATTTCCTTCGATTAGCAAAATCGAAGAATTCCCTAACTCTTACTTTAGTTTCTGAAAATAAGATTGATTATAATTGTATATTTTGTGAACACCATAATGCCTCTATTTATATGCACTAAATGAATACAATTTTGAAGAGCCACAATCCTTCATATTTGACATACTTCTTGAGAGATACATGTCCCATAGAAATGTATCCATTGGATGATAAATTATCATTTTAATTTGAATAGTGTTCATGAATAATTAATTTGAAATCTATAATTTCCATATAGATTTGCTGACACATCATAATAGTATAAATGCTTTGTTGAAATATTAAATTAAATTATATGATATGGTGATTAAATTACAAATAGGTCCTACATGGCCTATAAACGATTGAAAGAGCTAATGAAACCTCAATAAAAACTTGGAATGAAAACATAAATTTTGTATTAACTATAAATTGTTTTGTTAACTTAACTTGAAAGAGTTTTTGAATTAAATTTCTCTGAAATTGCTTTGGCAACAAATGTAAAATCTCTATATATTGACCCAACAATCTGGTCGGGTATAGGGGTGTTACATCGTATATTTGGAATTCAATTTTCATACTTTTATTTTCAAAAAATTAGTCTGTCTACTTTGTGAATTTAAAAATTTAGATCCATTTGTTAACACTTTTCTAATTCTTTTGTTAAATTTGCTAGCGTGACATTTTGAAATTAAAAGATACTTACTTGATATTCATATAACAAAAAAAAATAACATCATTATGGACTCGAATTTAATAGAAAATTCTAACGGTGATAAAAATCCTTAAAAATCATATGAATATTTTAATCGTAAAAAGTATTTAGACTAATCGATGACTTTATAAGAATAAGAAATTGATTCAAATTTGAGTGAAATTTAAAAATCAAAATTAAAATTTAACTATTCTTATATAATTAAAAAAAGTAAAAAGATAAAAAAATGAAATTTAACCATAATTTTTCATAAAAAAAAGGTAAAGAACAGTTGTCATAAAGGAGGACTTAGGGCCTTTCTTTTTATATATAGGTGTATAATTAAAGTATAGAAAATTAATTTCAAATTTGAGCTTAAAATTGAAATGTAATTATTCTTGTATAATTGTAAAAATAAAGGGATTAAAGATGAAATTTGATCATAATCTTTTCATATAATAGAAAAGGAAAAGGATAGTTGTCTTGAATGGAAGGCTTTAGGACCTCCTTTTACATAAACTTGTATAGATTATAATTTTAAAACAAAATATTGAAATTTAATAAATTTTAAACTTTTTATTTTTATTTTATAAAATTTGAAATTTAACCCTAATTTTTTAAAAGATAACATGGTATTTTAAAATTTTTACATAATTATAATTTTTATAATTTAAAAATATGAATAATTTTCTATTTTAAAGAACTTTTTAGTATTTTTATAATTTATTCAGAATTATGTTTAAAAAGTGACCACAATGGATTTTTTTTTTCACTTCAATTTTAATGCTTTTTACCTTATATAATTAAAATGAAAATATCTTAAAAGTTAAGTAACATAATTACAAGAATTATATTTTGAGTAATCAAAATGAAAATTTCTTAAAAGTTGAGCGGCGAAGCGCGTAAATTACCCTAAATTTGATGAATAGCGTGAGCCATGATCTAAGGCCCCGATCCTTCTAGAACTAGCCAATTAGTGTAGTTTAAAGACGACAACTTTGACATTCGTGATTTGGTATAATAGTTGTAGTATTTTTGTTATTAAAATAAAATGTCTACTCCACTATGCATATTTTCACACATTTTAAAAAATAAGAATTATTATCTATCATTTACAATCGTTCAAAACATTTTACAATACCCAAAATCCTTCTTATAATTCAGATTTTCAGTTTTAATACAAATTTTAGATGATTTATTAATCAAGTTTTATCGAATATAAATTGCTGCAAAATTTGGTGGATTCATCAGTGAAGATAAGAAAATAGAGACCATGGGAAATCTTCTAATCCTTTTTACAGCTTCTTTGTGCCTCTGCCTCTTCGTAGCTTTGCTCTATGTTTTGTACAATTACTGGTGGGTACCTCATCGTGTACAGTTCATCATGAATTCACAGGGGATCAGAGGACCTCCTTATGAATTTATCCATGGAAACAACAAAGAAGCTCTCCAAATGCAGAAGGAAGCATCTAGCAAACCTATGGCCTTGACACACGATATATTTCCCAGAGTAATGCCTCATGTTTACTCCTGCATCAAGAAATACGGTGAGAATTTGTTGCTTTGGTAGTATTTTCGGATTTCCATGAAGAGATTTTAATTAAATCATCTTTTTTAGGGAAGAATTATCTTAGTTGGAATGGAGTTCGAGCACAACTGGTAATAACAGACCCAGAACTGGTGAAAGAGGTGCTGAAAAATAGTGAAAAAGCTTTTTCAAAGCCGAAGACTTCATATTTCTTTAAGAAGCTACTAGGTGACAGTATTCCTACTATCAAAAGTGAGAAATGGGCAAGGCATAGGAAATTGGCCAATCATGCCTTCCATGGGGAGAGCTTAAAAGTAAATCACTAGTTTCTAATCTAATTATTGTAGTGGAACATTGATAATGGATGGCTGGTTTTTGCAGAATATGATTCCAGCAATGATTGCTAGCGTTGGAACGATGCTTGAGAAATGGAAAGGTAAGGAAGGAAAAGAGATGGAAGTGTTCCAAGAGTTCAGATTCTTGACTTCAGAAGTGATTTCCAGAACAGCCTTTGGTAGCAGTTACTTGGAAGGAGAGAAGATTTTTGACATGTTGACGAAGTTCACCCTAATTATAGGCAGAAATTTTTATACAGCAAAGTTTCCTATCATCGGGTAACTTCATCTAATCCTTAAATAATTTAAAATGTGCTTTTCTAAAGTTAATTTTTAATATTTTTTTATTTTTGTCAAAAATTGTAATTAAAGATTAAGTTAATTTTTTAGACATAAAAATTTTGTTGAGTTGTATAGTATTTAAATAATTTAAATAATTTAATATAATGAAATATAAAATAATCTATTTTTATATGCTTTTAATTAATTAATATAAATAAAAACATTTTAATAATTTTACTCCCAATTAAATTGGGTTTCAATGTGAAAACACTTTTAACCATATTTTTCTTCAAAATTAAGTGTTTTTCATTGCTTAAAAGTATTTTCCAAATTGAACTAGATTACTAGTTAAATCGGTTATTAAACCGAAAATTCTTTAAACAGTAAGAAATCGGTATTTGATTATTTTTTCTTTTTTTTCAGGTTTTTTTTTTTTAGATTTGACTGAAATTCTGAATCTTTTGCTTTTTACTATATCAAATAAAAGAGGAGGAAAAACAGAGATGGAAGATGAAAATTAAATTAAAGAAACCAATACCTTAGTCAAACGGTCCAACTGACGATTAAGATACTTGGGACAAAAAAATTATTTTTGAGATAAAAACATTGCTAAATAATAAGTTTTTATATTTTTCAAGACTACTTTTAAGATAGAAAAATATTTTTAAAAAAATACATTTTTTTGAAACAACAAATTTTACCTTTTGCTCAAACAAAAACACTTTTGAAAAGTAGTAGTTTGGTTGGTACAATCATTGATCTTGGTTTTTAAATATAGGTGTTTTTCCACCACAATGAAGCCAATGGATTGATTTTAATATGCTTTGCCTTTTCAGCAAGTTTTGGAAATCTGCTGATGAAATTGAATCAGATAAACTTGAGAAAATGATACATGATTCTGTGATGAAGATTGTTAAACAAAGGGAAGAGAAAGTAATGACCGGAGAAGTTGACAGCTTCGGCCATGATTTTCTAGGATTACTTGTAAATGCCTATCATGATCCGGATGAGAAAAACATGTTTTTGATACAAGATATAATAGATGAGTGTAAAACATTCTATTTTGCTGGGCAAGAAACAACGAATTCCTTGCTTGCATGGACAACCCTACTTTTAGCAATATATACAGATTGGCAAGACAAAACAAGAGCAGAGGTGATTGAGGTCTTTGGTAATCAACATCCAAATTCTGAAGGGATCGCCAAATTAAAGACTGTAAGCAAACTATACAAATTCTAAAGCTTGAAAACTATATTAAACTACAGATTCTTATGGTTTGATTTTTTTTTTCTTGTAACAGATGACCATGATTATTAATGAAACTTTACGGCTCTATCCTCCTCTAAATGGCGTGGTAAGAAAGGCAGTAAGAGATATCCAATTAGGAAAACTTGTCCTACCTAATTATTTAGATCTCAACATCCGATTCATAGCACTCCACCATGACCCTGATTTATGGGGAGATGATGTTCATCTTTTCAAACCAGAAAGGTTTGCTGAAGGGATTGCCAAAGCTACTAACAATAATGCAGCTGCATTTATGCCCTTTGGATTGGGACCTCGAACTTGCGTTGGAATGAACTTTGCAATCACTGAAACCAAAATCGCCCTTTCCATGATGCTGCAACGCTACACTTTCACCCTTTCCCCTACCTATGTTCACGCACCTTTACCAAATCTTTCACTCAAGCCACAACATGGGCTTCATGTATTGTTTCATTCATTACATTAAAATTGGTAAAATATTGTATTATATAATAAAATGTGGATGTCAAACAATTCCTTGTAATGTTCATCGATTTACTCTATTTTGCAACCGTATGATGATATATGGTTTCGGGATTTCATGTTTTGGCACTAAGATTATACATGCTCTAATGCTTTTTAATTCTAATTTGCTTTGGTAATATATTATATTATATTTTATTATTTTTATTTATTATGTAATTTGTATCAAATCTAAACGTTAAAAGTTTAAGGGTAAACTACTAAAATAGTCATTTTTATTTACCTCAGATTACATTTTAGTCACTTATGTTTGAAATGTTACGTTTTAGTCACTTACGTTAACGTGTTGTAACATTTTAGTCACTAAGCCATTAATTGCTATTAATGGTGTAACGGTAAGCTGATATGACACCTTAAATCCTCATTTCAAACAAAAATTCTAAGTTAAATTATACAATTGGTCCCATATTTTTCATTTTGAACAATTTAATTTTTTTCTTTTATGTTCTCTTAACTTTCCTTTTTTTCTTCATTTTCCATTCTCTTCTGTTTCTCCCTCTGTTTTTTCTTCCTTTTCCATCTCTTTTAATATGGTTTTTTTCTATATTTTTCATTTCTTAAAACTTTTTTATGTTTATGAAAAAAGAAAAGGCGAAAGTTGAAACCAAAATAAACTTGCTTCGCATATTCTCACCCCATGCTTCAACGAACCAATTTAGATCTCTTAATGACCTAGTCCACAAGCTCGCCTCATTCGAAGACCTTGCCAGTGGTGACTTATGGCAGTCCACCTTCAACAAAGTTTCTCGAGCCCATTCCCTTACCTTCCCAACCAACCCCCATGACTACCTTATCTATCTTACCTACAACATTCTCGCCCTCTCGAAACTACGTTTTTTCACAAATTCATCAATCAAGTTCTACACTCTCAATGACTCAAACGACCACCATACGAAACTTACCCTCAACTTTACCCAAACCAGTTTGGTTCCATACTCCCTTTCTCTTTTTGATTCATCCATACTCGGCTTTCGGTCAAGCTTGTTTGGGAATATCTAAGAAGGTTTGATCAATTTTATTGTGTGAAAAGAAAAGGAAATGACTAATCTACACGATTTTGTAAAAGTTCGGAAACAATTTTTTTTTTAATATAAATAATTCAATTTATGTTTAGATTTGATTAAGGATATAGTTTTTTATAATGATTAGTTAGATCTAATTTTAATTTCAAAATTAGGTTATATTCAAATCGTGATTTGATTAAGAATGATTGATATTCGGTTTTGAGTGAAATTCAATTTAGGAATCATCTGAGAAAAATAATGATTTGTTTTATTTGGTGGGTAAAAATTATGTTTTTGTAGTGAAGAACATGAGTAGAGAGATAAATAAAGGGGAAAAACAAAAAGGAAATAAAGAAATAAAAAGAAAAAAATAAATTTGTAACATCCCAAACTCTTAAGTTTATGAATTGTTGGAATTGATTAAGTGAATTGATTTGGTTTAGTGGGTTGGAGTGTGCTTGTGTAGGTAAGGTCTTGAGTTTGAGTTTCAAATTTATTTTTTATTTTTCATCGTGGGTCATCCTAGTATTGTTTTGCCGAATGAGTTCAAATTGCTAATAGTTGGATAGAATTTTGAGCAGTTGGTTGGATTTAATAGTATTTATCTTGTTTTTCTTTTCTTTTTTTTTTTTTAAAAAAAAAAGATAAGAAATTATCTCAACAACCTCCCTTGCTTGTCGTCCCATAACCCCACTTTTTCTATTTGTTTCTTTTGATTTTGGGACTCTTTGAAATTGCCAAGAATTTTATTCTGTCATAGATCTATTCCCTACTACTTTTCAATTTTTATTTCCTTTATTCTAGTCAATTAACTTTTGTTTTGTTTGCTCTTGCTTTTTGCGTGGATATTAGCAAAGGAGGGACTTCAATTTTCTTTCTTCTTTTCTTGATTTTGTTTCTCATTTTCTTGTGCTTTTCAATTTCGGTGGTGGGTGTCGATTTGACTATTGATAACTCGGTTCTGGGTGTAAGTGACGTTATTTCCAATAAAAAGGATTAGTTGTTTCTTGTGCGTAATTATCTTTTTAGTGGTTACAAATTCTGTTCTTAATCGTTTAGGTATTTTAGGTGAAGTCTACGAGACAATTAATTTTTCGGCGAGTTAGAACCTGTTGGTAGGTAACTATCTTCGAGGGTGGGATTTGTGATATGGAGGAAGTGTGGATGGTAAAATAATTTATCGTATTTGGTGGCACAGCCACACATATTTCTGTAAATGGTGATAAATCACTTAATAATCTGGCAGTTAAGCTGCAAATATTTTGAAAAGTGTCATACCAATACTAAGCGATTTATAGGGTTGGATGGGTATATAATACCCTATATGGTGTGTTGAGATAGTCGGAGATGGTGTGTAGCAAATGAGGGTATGATTGTAATTATGCATATGATATGTTTTGTTATGGTTTCTAATTCTGATATATGTCTGATTAATTTTTTATGATGATGTGATACGTTACACATTAAGTTTCAAAACTCATTCTCGGTTTGTTTGTTTACTTTTAGGTAACCCTCATACTTAGGATGAGTCGGTGCGACGAGAGCTCGGTTGAACATTTTTGTTAATTATGCTATTTTTCGTTATTTTATCGTTTCAATTTTCTTAGATTGCTCGGGCATTTTGGAATTGTTTTAACATTTGGGATTTTATTTGTTTTTATTTTAACTATTTAAATGTTTTTGGTGGGTTGAAATTGATTTGCTAAACGATGGATTTTACAACGAAAAACTATGTTTTTAAAACTGTACTCGAATAAGATTTTTTTCGTTACAAACTCAGATGTTTACAATATATATAACATTTTTATTAAATCGATTAAAAAAGATATGTTTGCAAATAAATCGGATTTTTACATAACAAGAGCTAACGACGTCTTTTCAGAACAAACGAATTCTGAATTTTCAAAGGAACATGCCGTAATATCTCCAGATCTGGTCATAAAGGCTAGGCCGAGTTTGGGGTGTTACAATTGGTGGTATCAGAGTCATGTTGCAAAACTCATCCTATGAATTTTAGGTTCAAAATTTGAAAATTAAATTCATAACAAAATTTCTTTTTGTTAAATTTGAAATGTAAGTTTACAGAATACTAAGTCTCCAGTGTCGGTCCTGTAACAATTTCGTAAATTCTTCTTATAATTTTCTAAACATAAAATTATTTTAATAAACATCAGAACTGATACATAAAACTCTACAATGTAGATAACGTACAATGAGTGCATGTGGAACTCATGTACGAGGTACACGTGGACGCAACGGACGCCAAAGAGGGGCTCATGTTGAGTTGTCCTTGATGGGTAGAATGCGCAATTTGGATACAAGTGAAACGCTAGGTATATCTACTATTGAGACTGAGTTTCAAACTCAATCGACAAGGGACGACACACTGTCCTAAGACATGTTGAGGGTGTTGGAGAGAGTCATTGGGACCCATTCTGGATCTGAGAGTCGAGGGTCGGTAACTAACGACTTCGGTCCAACGGCGAAGAACTATTTAGGGGCGTCACTAAAGTCACCCCGATAGTAGCCAAATATTGGTTGGAGGCCACAGAGAGGATCATGAATGATATCAACTGCACCTCTGAGTAGAAATTGAAGGGTGTAGTGTCTTTGCTTTGTGGTGAACTTATCAGTGGTGACTAACCATTGATGAGGGTACTCAGCCTGATCAAATTTCTTGGGAGTATTTTAAGAACGCCTTCTAGAGAAAATATGTGGGTCTGAGTTATGTGAAGGCTCATAGATGCAAGTTTATAGGCCTAATTCAAGGGATAGGATCGTGGTCGAGTATGAGGTTGAGTTTTTAAAATTAAGCAGAAATGCTTGCGGGCTTGTGTCGACCGATTATAACAAGAGCATTTGGTTTGAAAAAGGGCTGAGGTATAACCTCAAGGTTCTAAGAGCTCCACAAAGATAGCGAGTTTTTGTCATCTTGGTGGATAAGGTAAAGAATGCTGAGGAGGTTAAGTGCACTGAGCGTGAAAAGAGGGATAGAGAGAGGTAAGACTAAAAGGGATTCGGAACCCTCTAGTTCTATTCAGCGCCTAAGAAATGGGCTATATTCACCTATTGCTCCTACTGTGGTTCACGCATGTGGATATTGTGGTAGGCGTTATCCAAGCGAATGTTGGAGGAGGTTGGGAGCTTACATATGATGTGGGTCGATGGAGCACCACATTAGGGATTGTCCATACTATTATGATCAGATGCAAACTCTAGCTTTGGGTTTAGTTTAGCCTCAATGAGTAGTTCAGTAGCCACTTAGGGGCCGTGGTCCGATTAGAGGTGGTAATGGTATGGGTCGAGGTCAAAGAGCACTAGGCAGAGGTGCAAATCAGCAGAGGCTAGACAACCTACACTAGTTTATGCGGCTAGGCAACGCGAGGACAGAGATGTCATAGACGTTATCAATGGTACATTCTTTATTAATTTTGTATCATATTTTGCTTTGATAAATATAGGTTCAACACACTCCTATATAGCTAGCTCTGTTTCTGTGAGCTTAGGTATTCCTGTTGAGAGTACTTCTGGTGAGGTTTCTATGATTAGTCCATTAAGTTAGTCAATTCGGGTTGATAGGGTTTATAAGAGAGTATTATTTGTGTTACAAGGTGTGGTGTTTCCAACTAATCTGATAGAGTTACCATTTGGAGAATTTGATTTGATATTAGGTATAGACTAGCTCGTAGAGCATCGAGTCAGCTTGGGTTGTACAGTTAATAGGGTAACTTTAAGGTCTGAAGATGATTTGGAGATTGCATTGATTGGCGAGCGTCGGTATTACCTCTCTAATGTAATCTTCGCTCTTGTGGTCGAAAAACTAGTTCGGAAAAGATATGAGGCATTTTTGGCCTTTGTGTATGATCTGACTTCTGTGGGTTCATCTATTAGGGATATTTGGATAATTAGAAAGTTTTCGGATATCTTTCCCAAAGATTTCTTAGTGTTACCTCCGGATAAGGAGGTTGAGTTTAGTATCGAGATTTTATTGGGTACAACTCCGGTATCTATCTCTCTTTATCGCATGGCACCGAAGGAGCTTGTGGAACTGAAAGCTCAACTTTAGGAACTTCTCGATCGAGGATTCATTTGGCCTAGTGTGTCTCCGTGAGGAGTATCATTTCTGTTCCTAAAGAAAAAAAAAGATTGTACTATTAGGATGTGTGTGGATTATCGTCTGCTGAATAAATTGACGATAATGAATAAGTGCCCACTTCTGAGGATCGACGAATTGTTCAATCAGTTTCATGGGACTTCTATATTTTCTAAAATTTATCTCTATTATGGGTACTATTAGCTTAAGGTTAAGGAGGATGATGTTAACAAGACTACTTTTAGAACTCGTTTTAGGCACTACGAGTTCCTAGTCATGACCTTTGGTTTGACGAATGCTTCGTCTGCATTTATAGACCTTATGAATCGGGTGTTCCAACTGTATTTGGAATCAGTTCGTCATGGTCTTCATCGAAGATATTTTGGCATGGTCTTCATCGAAGATATTTTGGTATACTCTAAGACTGAGGATGATCATGATGAGCATCTTAGAGTAGTTCTATAGATACTTTGTGAGAAAAAACTCTACGTTAAGTTGAGCAAATGTGAGCTCAGGCTAAGAGAGGTCACTTTTCTAGGTTATGTGGTTTCTGTTGAGGGGATCCAGTTTGATCCTAAAAAGATAAAGGCTGTGCTTGAGCGAAAATGGCCTAGGAATACGTCTGAGATCTGCAACTTCCTTAGGTTAGCGGGTTATTATCGGAGGTTTCTTGAGAGGTTCTCGCTTATCGCAACTCCTCTAACTAAGTTGTTGCATAAGAACACACCATTTGTCTAGACTGATGAGCAACAAGCGAGCTTTGAGAAACTCAAATATGTTTTTACTATTTGTTCATCTTAAGTTTTTTTCAAGTTACACAATTATTCCATATGCTTTAATTTGGATATTTTACACTTTATATATATATATATATATATACACACACATATATATTAATTTTAAAACTTCAATCATGACTTAAATTGTAGCAATTAAATCAGTTAAGTTTAACTCTATTTTTAGTTTTGTTTTCTAATTTCATCGCTTTTACTTTTTTATACTTTTCAAAGTTTAAAATTTCAATCATGATTTAAATGACAATCGTTAAAATCCATTAACTAAAATGATTTGACTTTTTATAATCATTATGTGGAAATAGCAAATTTACATGGTATTCCTCGTGATAATATGTTAACAACATAATATTATATATAAAAAAAAGAGTAGAGTTTTTACAATTCTAATGATTATTATTTGAGTCAAGATTGAAATTTTAAAATTTAAAAGTGTGAAGACCAAAATTACCTAATTAAAGTATAAGTATTAAATTAGCAACTTACACATATTATATGGACTAATAACAAAATTTGATCTTCTAATTAAATAATGCTAAGATGTGTGTTATTCCTAGCATAGATTTGTAAATGAATTGAGCTTGAACAAATGAGTCTCCGATAATTTTCGTTTATTTATTTTTGTTCATGCTCGCTTAAAGTTTCAAATTTTGTTATTAATTGTAAGGATGAATATAAGCTTAATATGATGTTTAATTACAAGCTTATATGTTAAATAAATGTAGAATAAGACATGGTAATGATAAAGTATAAGTAAATAATAAATTGATTGTGTTTACTAAATATTATGTGATGAGTATGAGATTGAAGATTTGGCTCATGTGCTCCTAGATTGTTCTTTTGCAAAGGATGTGTGGACACTTGTCCTTCTAGGAAAACTTAAACAAAGGTTCTTTTCTATCCCTTTTCCTCATCGGTTTTCACTTAACCTTTGTTTTCATGATAGATTGCAGGGTAGTGGACTCTCTTGGCCATGTTTATTTGGATTAATTGCGTGGCATATCTGGAAGAATAGAAATCTTTTTATCTTCTAGAATCTTTCTTGGACAGCAAATGATGTGGTTATGAACTCCAGTCATTGGGCTCATCAATACGGATAGGAATTAATAAAATGAGTAATCATAGTTCGAATCTTGCAAATATCTCAGATAATACGTGGGCTATTTTATCCATGGATGGCGCTGTGGCTAGAGACTCTGGGTATGCTGCTACTAGAGGCATGGCTAGGGATTATGAAGGAAATTGGATAGTGGGATTCACTCGCTTTTTAGGAGTTTGTTCTCCTTTTGAAGCTGAAGTCTGGGGCATTCTTGATGGAATTCTCATTTTGCTTAATAAGGGATACAGACAAATCTTGATTTTGAGTGATAATCTTGAAGTCGTCCAAACCTTGTCTGACTTGGATTTGGAAGATTCAAGGATTACTGTTCTCAGAAGGACCCAACTCATCATGAGGGCGGAAGGAGTGTGGAAGATTAAACATATTCCTAGAAATCAAAATTTGGTGGCAGATCGTCTTGCCAAACTTAGTCTGAATTGGAAATCAAGTTTATAAGTTTTTAATGAGGCCCCCAAGGAAATAATTGATTTTTTTTCAAGAAGATAAAGACAATGGTTGTCTTATGTAGTTGATTTTATTCAGTTTCTTTTCATCAATTTTTTTAAATGTATAAAATGATTAAATTGTAAAAGATACAAAAGTTGATAGATTTGCAATTATTATAAGTAAATGATTATGTGAAGTAAAACATGTATACATGAACGATGTGTAGAATGATATAGTAGTGTTACGAAAGTGTAGGATGAAAATTGGGAAATACAAGGACTAATATGTTAAAAGTGTAAAAGTAATATGTGAAAGAAATGATAAGGAATAGTATTGAATTATGGAAATTATTTTAATTGGTAAAATATGTTACATGTATTAAAAAGGGATGTAAATTTTATTTGTTGAATTGATGTTCCAAGGACTAAATTGTAAGACAAGTAAAATAATATGCGAATGTGACAATAAGAATTTGTGGTGAAATATGGAAATTAAACTAAGAAATGAAATATGCTATATGTGTTATTGAAAGTGAAAGATATGGTTACATGAAATGTTGTGATGAAAACTAAATTGCAAAGTATATAAAACTGATATGTGAAATGTACGAAGAGAATTATTAGTGAATTATGAAAAATTATTAAATATGGAGACAAGTTACATGTGTTAAAGAAAGTGGAAGAAATAATTATATGAATTGTTGTTACAAGGATTAAATTATGAAAAATGTAAAAGTGATATGTGTGCATGATATGATTTTCCCAAGTAGACGAGATAAGAACTATTGGTGCCATTAGGGAAATTTTAGTGCGCTTATCATCTAGCACTTTAGCGCTTACTGTTTTGCATTTCAGTGCCAACTATTCTTTTAGTGCACTTTAGTGAACCTCTATATTAGTTCTGTATATCCTAAGTGTTTTGTTTATTCTACTAGGCCTCTGTTAAAAGGTAAATGACCTCTTTCACTACAAGGAAAATGATTGAAATACTGTATCTATAAAATGAAGACATAAGTGAATTAAATACATGAAATTGGGATTAAGCTTTACTTGACAATTTATAGTAATTGATGAAAGAGAGATGATAAGATAATAGTGAATTACAAGCTATTAATGAGTAAAGGTTCAAAATGAAATACCGTATTTACTAAATAAAAGAGGTGAAAAGATTAAATGTATTGAAAATGATTAAATTGTCAACCAATAATAATATAGCCACATATGAAAGATGTGATAATTAAATGATGAATTATAAATTATTTGAGATATTAGGTTATTGAATGATTTTGTGTATATGTTAATAAATAAGCTATGGTATAAGTAGTTAAAATGTAATCAATTTCTAGTTGTACTTACTAAGCTTGCAAAAGCTTAACGCTTGTTTTATTGGCATAAGCAAAAGAAAGAAAGAAAAAGTCACTGAGGATAGGCTGCATCGCATCATATTAGCACATCAGTAGACCGAAGAAAAGGCTAAAGTTTTATTCTCTGTTGATTCAGTAAATGACATGTGCCTAGGTAAGTATTTTGGTTAAAAAGGTGTTAAAGGGAATAAATTGAATGTGAAACTTATTAGAAATTACACGAAGTGTTTTATAAAGTAATATTTTAAAATATGAGATATTGAGATTAAAAATGCATTATTGTTAAGTATTTTGAATTGGCTTAAGTTATCAAGTAAACAAGGGCTAAAACTGGTATAATATGAATGATTGAGCTTGTAAATAGACCTTAGATTCCTAAAAATGACAAAACCTTAATTGGGTATTGATACTATAGGCAAAGTATTGATTTTTAAGTGGGAGTATTGATACCGTGCCTAAGGTATAGATACCTTAGGTATTTTTTCTTAAATCTTTCAACTTTGAAGTTCAAAAATGGTATTAATACAACATAGGATATCAATACCTAAGCTCAAGTATCGATACCTTAGTGGTAGTATCCATAACTGTGCCTTGTTTTTGTAAAACGAGACCTTAAAATAAACTTTTATAGAAATATTTTAGCCGGGTTGGTCTGATACGGTTGTATTATTAAAATAACACAATAATAAGTTTTAAAATATGACCAGAAAAGGGTTCGGATAAAATGATTTAGCCAAGACTTTTTTGGCACTCAAATGTAGCATTTTTATATCTGACTTGGTAGTCGGGTCAGGTATAGGGGTGTTACATTTAGTGATATCAGAGCTTAAAAATTTTTTACTCCCGGGCTAAAAGTGAGTCTAGAGGTACATGTCATTTTGATACACTGATGTGATGAGATGTGATATTTGTTTAATTATAAGTTAAAATGTTGGAAAAAAAAGTCAGTTTGAAAACGGTTTCTTGTATAGCATAAAATTAAAATTTTGAAAACCTACTCGATTTGTGATATTTATAGAAATAAACCTAAACAAAATTCGTGCCTGTGTTTTTGGATAAGCGGATCCTTAATGTTTTCTAGCTTTCAACCACGAACTACTTTGAGAGTGGGTTCATCCATGCTCGGCTTTCAATCAAGCTTGTTTGAGAATATCCAAGAAGGTTTAAATCAATTTTATTGCGGGCTGAATTTTATTTGTTAGAAAATAAAAGAAAAGGAAAGGAATAATCTACACGATTCTGTAAAAGTTTGGAAACGAAAAAAAAAATTGGTTTTGAGTATAAATAATTCAATTTATGTTTAGATTTGATTAAGGATATGGTTTTTTATATAGCTTAGTTAGATCCAATTTTAGTTTCAAAATTAGGTTATATTAAAATCGAGATTTTATTAAGAATGATTGATATTCGGTTTTGAGTGAAATTCAATTTAGGAATCATGTGAGAAAAACAAGGATTTGGTTTATTTGGTGGGCAAAGATTATGTTTCTGTAGTGAAGAATATGAGAAGAGGGATAAATAAAAGGAAAATAAAGAAAAAAAAATCAAATTGTTCAGAAACATAAAAGTATGGGGACTAGTTTTAACAAATGAAAAACATAGAAAAAACTACGTTAAAATAAATGGGGAAGGGAGGAAAACAGAAGGGGAATGAGAGAATGGGAAAAAAAGAAAAAAAAAAGAGGAAAGATTACATTACTCAAAACGAAAAAATATAGGGACCAATTATATAATTTAACCTAAATTTTTGTTTGAAATGATGATTTAACGTGTCATATCACCATCGTGACATCGTTAACAATAATTAATACTCAATGACTAAAATATTATAACACGATAATATAAATGACTAAAATATAACATTTAAAATATAATTGACTAAAATATAACCTAAGACAAAAAAGAGAAACTATTTTAATAGTTTACTCAAAATTTAATTGTTTATATTTAAAATTTTAAAAATATATATCATATTATTTAATATTAAATTAAAAATAATTTAATCTATTTTAAATATATATATATATATATATATATATAAATGTATATAAAGTAAAATTAAATTAACTATTTACAAATAGAGATAAATTGGATTAAAGTGTAAAACTCATATTTTAAACTTAGCGAAGTTTGCGCAAAAACATTTCAGATTAATACTATCCAAAAGTTTTAATACAAATCTAACCTCACCAGGCCTGTTAACATAATAAATTAATAAAATAAAGACCACATTTTCAATGGATCACCATCTTTGTGTTTGGATTGTGTGGGATGTTTCTACCCTGGTGTAATTTTGGCTATTATTTTAATAAAAGTTAATGCAAATATATGTTTTAGAACATTTTAGATTGATTTTTTAAAATAAATATGGTTAGAATTAGAGTAATTAAAGGTATTATAAAAATAAGGATAAATTGTGGTGGAAACTCTCAAGCTCGGGTTGGAATTGAAAGAAAATGTTAATAGTGTTAGTAATTCTATTTAAATTTTGAAATTTAAAATAAAAGTTGTCGTAATCATTTTTTTTGAAAAACGGAAATCAATTTTGGTTTTTGAAAATTAAAATAAAACGAGAGTCACCACCAATCTTTTTTTTTTATTTGAGGTGTGATCGGGTCACCTCGTAAAATAGTTGTTTTTAATAAACAGTTTGATTTATTAAAACAACGATTTTGGTCTACGAAATTCAAAAAAATAGGTTCGGGAGTCGGTTACACACGAGGAAGGGTTAGCACCCTCGATACGCTCAAAATTGGTACCTAATTGATTAATCGATGTCTTAGTGTTCAAGATTTGAAAACTTGAAATAATTAAAAATACGATCCCTCTTTAATAGTGATGCTAAAATTTTTTTAAAAGAAAATGGAAATTTGTGTCAAGGCAGTCTCATTTCAAGGTAAAATGTCATATCCAATACGTTAGGACACTCCATCTCGACCCTCAAGGTTAAACTTACCTTTTATTTAAAACTTTTGTATTTAATTTTGAAAAGGTTTTTCTGTTACTTAGAATGAGCAAGAAAATCAAAAACCCAATACATTAGGGCACAACGTCTCGAGTAGAGGTGTGGGTGCAGTTGGTCGGGCCCAACTAAAATTTAGGCCCATTGATTGGGCTCGGGCCGGTCGGCCCCAAAAAATGGGCCTAAAATTTTGCCCAAGCCTGACCCATATAAAAATACTAAAACAAGCCCAAAATTTTACCACCAAAGATTAATTTTTATATTATTTTATTTAATTTTAAATATATATAATACATCAAAATATTAAAAAATCAAAATAAATATTTTCAACAAATTGAGAAATAAATTTTAAAAAATATGTAGACTTAAATAACACTAAAATATATGCAACTTAACAAGTAAATTCCTCTAAAATAATAACAAAATTAACAAATACTTTTAAAATAATAACAAAATTAACAATAAAATAAGTTTTATATAATATCTAAACAATAACAACAAAATAATAGAAACATAATTGTAAAATGGTAACAAAATAAAGAGAAAACAATAAGAAAATAATATTTAAAAATATTTTTTTGCCTTTAATAAATTCGGGCCGGGCTAGGCCGGGCCCGGCCAAGAAATTCTTACCCGAGGCCCGCCCATTTTTTAAACGGGCCTCATTTTCTCATCCAAGCCCATTTTTCGCCTATATTTTACCCGAACCCTCCCATTTTTCAAGGGTTTTGGTCGGGTGGGTGGCCCAGCCCATGCTCAGCTCTAGTCTCGAGTTTCTAAATATGGAATATTGTCTTGGTCTAGAAAATCTTACCTCGAAATAACAAAACATCACATCCAATGCATTAGGACACGATGTCTCGAATTCTCGAGAATAAGCTTTTTATTTAAAATGCATTTGTTTCAAAAGGATATTCGGTTATTTAGATTAAATGAGAAAAATCGAAACCCAATACGTTAGGGCACGACTTCCCGAATTTCTAAATACGGAATATTGCCATTGTGAAAGAAATCAATTTTGTAAAAATTATTGTAACAATAAAATATAACAACAAATTTCAATGTTAATGTATACAGCAGAATAATAGTAAATACGTTAATGTGGACGATAATAACAAAGACGAGAATAAAATGGAATAAAGAAATAAAACAAACGAATTATAAAAGAGAAAAACAAAAGGTAAAATTGGATAAATAAATAAAAGATGTAGGTAATAATAATACTAAGGCTACTATTTTAATGATATAATAATAGTAACAATGCATTTACAACAATAACAGTAATAACAGGAAAAAAAATAATAATAATAATAATAATAGTAAAAGAGTAATATAAATAAAAATAAAAATAATGATATTAGAAGGAAAAATAAAATAATAAGAATAGTAATGATAATAGTGACTAATGAACAAATGAAAATGTGTATGTATAAAAATATAGTGTAATAATAATAATAAATAATAATACATATAATAATAATAATAATTTTAAAAGTAATGAATTTAATAGTAAAGTAATTAAAATAATTAGAAATGGACTAAAATTGAATTAAAAGCGGATTATTGGGGTAAATCTGAAATAAAATAAGGAGGAAATGGCCTATTTGAAATGCGCGGATTACATGGGGGACTAAAAAAGGGAATAACCCTTTTCTCCCAAAATGCGTAGCATAGGCAGGGATTTGATTAAAAACCAAATGACTTTTGGGGCAAAATTTTAAAACTAAAACCCGATTGTGATAATATAAAAGGCGGAGGGCTAAAAGTGCAATTAGTCCTCCAATAAAAACACGGATCGGATCGAATTGTGAATTCGGGTTTGGCCTAAAACGATGTCGTTTTGGCGTCTGGGAGGCCATTCAAACGACGTCGTCCTACTTATTATAAAAGCCAAAATTTTTGGCTAAAGCCCTCATTGCTCGTGTTTCTTCAAAAGGAGGGCTTCCTTGATTCTCTGGTTTTACCCTAAACCACCACATAGGCTTGAGCCTTGCGTTTCATTGGCCGCGTAAGGTAAACTCTCCTTTTTTTTTTTTTTTGTATATATTTTGACGTTATATATAAACTGTTTTAAAAGAAAAATAAAGAAGATAGTGTTTATAGTTTCAAAAATAGGATAAAAGAAAAATAGAATAAAACCTTAAAACTTTTTCTTTTCTCTCGATTGCTTGTTGTATGCTTGTATTAGCCTCTTTTTCAAGCATTTGTGCTGATATCTTCTATTTTGTATTGATAAAATGGCCAAATGTTCTCTTTTTGTATATAAAAAAGTCTCCTCCTTTTACATTGGTGTTTCTTGGTTTTATAATGAGATTGAAAAGAGAAAAGAAAAATAAAAATACAATTGTTTTGCTACTGTTTTGCTTTCATCATTTCTCCTTTTTGTTTCTGAGTTTTTTGCAAATGGAGGGTTGGTGGTGCTCATGATGGCGGTGGCGTGCTTAGCATGGGCGGTGGAGCGTTGATAGATGCCTAGGTGCGCACCTAGGTTTCTTGCTTGGTTTTCTCGCTTTGGTTAATTTTCTGCTTTTGGGTTTTGGGTAATTGGGCTTGTATTGGGTTATGGGTTAGGTAGTTGGGTTTTAGTTTTTGGGTTTTAATTTTAGTTTGGGTTTGGGCTGTTTAATGGGTTTTGTAATTGTTTGATTGGGTTGGTTTTGTAATTAGGCTTGTTAGCCCGGCAAAGTTGGGCTATGACAGTTGCCCCTCTTTGCTCATTGTCGTGCAACGGGAATGGAGCAAAGACTTTCAAGAAAGACCAATTTTGCCCAGTCTTGTCGAGTCCTAACTTCTTTTGGTGCTCTTCTTTGTCAGATAACTTCATTCCAGTCCGCTGCACCTTGTTGCTTTGATCCACTCCATCGCCACTTCGGAGAGAGGACCTGTAGCTTCAATTTGCTCCTGCTGCGACTTCGAAGGGATGGAATTTGTTTATTTTTAACTTGCTCCATTGTAACTTCAGGACAAGAATTCAGGGAGAAGAGATTCGTAACCCCAATCTTCTTTGCTGAAACTTCAAAGAAATAAGGATTGATCCTCATTGTAAACTCAGGGAGGCGGGATTTGTAATCTCAACCTACTCCACTGGAACTTCGAGGAAATAAGGATTCAGGGAGAAGAGATTCGTAGTCTCCATCTTCTCTACTAAAACTTCAAAGAAATATGGGTTTATCCTCATTGTAAACTCAGGGAGGTGGGATTTGTAATCTCAACCTACTTCACTAGAACTTTAAGGAAATAAGGATTCAGGGAGAAGAGATTCGTAGTCTGTATCTACTCTACTGAAACTTCAAAGAAATATGGGTTTATCCTCATTGTAAACTCAGAGGCGGGATTTGTAATCTCAACCTACTCCACTGGAACTTCGAGGAAATAAGTATTCAGGGAGAAGAGATTCATAGTCTCCATCTTCTCTACTAAAACTTCAAAGAAATAAGGGTTTATCCTCATTGTAAACTCAGGGAGGCGGGATTTGTAATCTCAACCTACTCCACTAGAACTTCAAGGAAATAAGGATTCAGAGAGAAGAGATTCGTAGTCTCTATCTTCTCTACTGAAAATTCAAAGAAATAAGGCTTTATCCTCATTGTAAATTCAGGGAGGCGGGATTTGTAATCTCAACCTACTCCACTGGAACTTCGAGGAAATAAGATCTGCTATCTTCAGTCTGCTCAACTGCAACTTTAGGGAGATAAGACTTGTATCTTCAACCTGCTCCACTACAACTTCAGGGAGATAAGGTTTGTTTTGATCTGCTCTACTGCAACTTCAGAGAGATAAGATATGTAATTTATCTTCAACTGCTCCATCGCAACTTCGTGGAAATAAGATCTCGCTATCTTCACCGCTCCACCGCAACTTCGTGGATATAAGACTTGTATCTTCAACCCGCCCACCTGCAGCCTTCAGGAGATAAGGTTTGTTTTGATCTCGCTTCATCGCAAGTTCGAGAGATAAGATCTGTAATTTATCTTCAACTGCTCCACCGCAACTTCGGGGAAATAAGATCTGCTATCTTCAGTTTGCTCCACTGCAACTTCAGGGAGATAAGACTTGTATCTTCAACCTGTTCCACTGCAACTTCAGGGAGATAAGGTTTGTTTTGATCTGCTTTACTGCAACTTTGAGAGATAAGATCTGTAATTTATCTTCAATATGTTCCACTATAACTTCAGGGAAATAAGATCTACTATCTTCAGTCTGTTCCACTGCAACTTCAGGGAGATAAGACTTATTTTGTAGCCTCTATCAATCTTGCTACAACGTCTTCTAGGGGACATATCCTGTAGACTCGAATGTATTATGGATGACATTTACATGAATGCGGAATGTCATGAGAATGATCCCATTTTTTAAATGTATAATGATTAGGATGCAATGGTTAGAATGAATCTAATGCTCCTAATTGGAAGTGTGAGAATGATCCATTTCTACTATTTGGGTTGTCACTGCTCATAGTTTATCAAGGTTCTATCACTGATGCGTTATCATGGTTTCTCGTTCAACCGATATCTTTGACAGAAAACCCAAAGAAATGATCATATTCTGCTCAACAAGCTTGCCTCCTGTAATTTCAGAGTCCCTTCTACTGTACCTTCTAAGACATAAAGATTGTACCTCTCACTGCAACTTCAGGAGAATAACATTTACTTCCTTCCATCCATCCTACTGCAACTCCATGGTACAAGATCAATTTGATCTGTTACACCATTCGCTGGTTGTAATGACCAGATGTAGATGCCTAATATTTGCATGAATGTAAAGTATCATTTTTCTTTTCCCGAGAATGATCCCTTTGTACACCAGGGTTGACATTGCTCGTTACTTGTTGAGGTTGTATCACCGACGAAATGTCTTGTCTTTTGTTCAACTAATAAAAAGTCCAAAGAGATAAATCATCTTTCCAATATTTCCAAACCTTAAGCTTGGTGGGTTTTAAACAATAGTCCTGTTTCAGGTCCTTGTATTATTTAAAAATTTACAGAGTAATAAGCATAACTCCTTTTTTGAAAGTGTCATTAGTCCACTAATCGTTATTTCAATGCAAAATGCTTGAAAAAGATCATAACTATGGGTAAGAATGAAATTAATCAGGAGCATAGGTTAAACAAAGATAGCAAATGCAAAAAAGAAAGAAATTTATTGGTAATAGTTAAAGATAGCAAATTCAAAAATGGGTAAGATGGAAACTAGGTGCCCCAGATATCGCAGCCTGAGCTTCTCTGTTCAAACTTCTTGAGGACCATTTTAAGCTCAATATGTGTTTAGGGGATCCAGAATACTTTGTAGATGCCCCAAGACGTAACATATTTCCTCAATGTTAATTCAAGCGTAGTAAGACTACCGTATGCCTCACTTTTGATCAAAATTTGAGCCGCCCTTTTCGGGTTTTCAACTCAATTCCCCTTTGGTCTCAAGGCGCCCTTTGCGGGTTTTCGTCTTAGCCTCTCCTTTTTCTTCTTTTTTCTTTCTTTTCCTTTTTTTGTGTTTTTTTTATTTTTTTATGTTTTTTTGGAAAACTTTTTTATTGAATCTGAACTCACCGGATTGGGCAGGTCCTTGCCATCCATCTCGGTTAATATCCATGCTTCCCCAGAATAGGCCTTCTTTGCTACATAAGGCATTTACTTTCCTCTGGAGTCCTTTTGGATGCCAGTCCCTCCTAAAATTCTCTTGAGTGAACCTTTTTGTCATAAGCCCGTATCATCCATTTTTTGGTACATTCAACCATGATGAATACTTTCAATCAAGCTTACTGTAGACATTCTACTTCATCCAACTTGGAGAAAATGAATCTTAACTTCCAACAATTGCTCCCCTTTTATGAACCAACGAGAAAGACGTTACCCCGGTGAAGGTCCTGGCCAATGTTCACGAAGCATAGAAGGTAAATGGTAACTTCTCTATGCCAACTTTTACAAATATCAGTCGTTTTTCAAAATTTTGAATGGTTTTTGGCTGCCTTGGCTGCACTGATATGGTGTCTGATCTTTTGAACAGACTGTAAATTTGTGCAATTACGTTAAACATGTTATCTTTCTAGAATTCTTTACTTCCACTCTCTCTTTCTTTTCTTTTTTTTTTTTTTTGGATTTGAATTTGATAACTGCTAACTTTGTAACTTTGGTATATGAAGCGACCTTCACCTTCTCAGTGAAATAACCAACGACCATGAATTCGATGTTGGCTAAAATTTTTTTTAAGAAGATTGGCTTGAGAACGTCCATGCCCTACATTTAGGGAATCTGTGAGGAAATAGAGGAGGTGCATAAGTCCTGTATTCATCCATCTGGCATTTAGGGCATAACAGATGCAATTCCCCTTTCTCGGTAAACCAGTAGTCAGAACCTCTTGATTAGTTTGGCCATTGTAGGATTATTAGCATGTGATCTTCAAATACCCTTATGGACTTCTATGATTTCCTTAGCTTTGATGGCATACTCGCACCTCAGTAGCCCAGGCGTATCTTAATGTGATCACACGAGAACATCTTTGAAATGATGCCTTGCCTTATTCTTGCGGTGAGCTAAACTTCCATCTTTATCTCCTTCGTTAGCTCGTAGTGTTCGCTGACACTTTGTAAGGTAGGATCTACCATTTTTAACAAATTAGGAAATAAGTTGCAATCTCTATCATCTTCAAAGTCCTTAGATCCCTCTAGACACATATTTCACTAAAAAGAGAGTCAGTAACAGCGTCGCACATGTCATTGATATCTGGGAACCCATTGTGGGTATGAAGGTAAATTCCAAAGAATAAATGATTCCTAGAATGATTATTTGTATGATATGATCATCAATAAAGAATGAAAGAAAAATGATTCCTAGAATGATTATTTGTATGATATGATCATCAATAAAGAATGAAAGAATATTTGAATAGAAATCCAAGGTACAAAAGAATTTATAAATAGAAAGAATGGAAAAATATTTGCCCAAAAAGATGCATTTTATTGAAATAGAGATTCTGGACGCAAGCCTATTTCACAAAAGGACTCTTATTGCCTCTAGGCTTAAAGCAAGAAGCGTGTTCGAACATTACTCTGAGTAAGCTTTAAAAATACATGAATCTCTTCCACAATCCTATTGTTTAAAACACTCCCAAGCATGCAAGGGCTTTAGATTCTACAAATTTTAATGCATATGATGAGATGTAATGCGAATGCATGAAATGCAATGCAAATGCATGGAATTAATGCAAAAATAAAGAGAGACATTGATTATGAATTCAATTCAATTAGAAGAACTTTTCTAGAAAATAAATTTCTTTACATAAAATAGATTGCATATATAGCCTTGCCCTCATATTCCAAGCGAAGATACTGATCCTTTTCTTCATATCCGGACGTCATGGTCGTGCCCCGTGAACTTTCTCAAAAGATGCCTCTTCTAACTTCTTATTGTTTGATCCAGGCTGCGACTTTTCACTCAACTATCCCTCGCGATGCTCATAAGCTTCTTTAAGAAAGTCGAGACGTGAAGACTCTTGAATAATCCTTGTTGGATTGAATCCTCGAGCAAAGTCTTGTATTCTTCTACGGACTATCAGCCTTCTCTCATTGTTTACTTGGACTGTATTTGGACGACCATATTGTAATCCACTTTATCAAAAATTTATTTTCTTATGACAAACTCCTCTATTTAGCAATCGAATATTAATCAACACCTTCTTTCTATGATGATGCAATGCAATGTAATGCAATCAACGTAGAAGAAAACACGTTAGTATAAGAGAAATAAACAACACATAATACATGTCTGGGTAACCACTAGGGTTTGGTGTGGCTCTATCTAGGGTAGGCTTCTAGGTCTCTCTATATGTGGTTTGATTCTAAAGAGAGGTACCCGAACTAGCAGATTCCTCGATCCTCACCCATTACAGGCTCATACGGATCGAGTTTAGATTAGGGGAATACATTTCCCTATGGCTGCACAGAGATGAAAATCTCACGAAAACATAGGTACGGATGTATCCCGAAAGCAATCCACTATCCTACACGGAGGTGAAAACCTCACGAAGGAGTAGCTTCTTACTCCCACTTAAAAGGGTATAACTGAGCGGACATGTAATGCAATGCGCAGAGACATCAAAAAAATTAAACCAGAGAAGCGAACCAAAATGATAAAAGTCGTAACAAAGATGAATGACTTGTAACGAGAGGATCGTATATTTAAAACAAATTTTCAATTTCTAACAAAAAGACAAAAAATAATCAACTTGTGGCTTAACTCTCTTATTTAAAAGTCTCTAGTTGAGGCGCCAAGCTGTCGTAACCATTTTTTTGGAAAAACAGAAATCAACTTTGGTTTTTGAAAATGAAAATAAAACGGGAGTCACCACCAATCTTTTTTTTTTGTTGAGGTGTGATCGGGTCACCTCGTAAAACGATTATTTTTAATAAACAGTTTGATTTATCAAAACAACGATTTTGGTCTACGAAATCCAGAAAAACAGGTTCAGGAGTCGGTTACACACGAGGAAGGGTTAGCACCCTCGATACGCCCAGAATTGGTACCTAGTTGACTAATCGATGTCTTAGTGTCGAAGATTTGAAAACTTGAAATAATTAAAAATACGATCCCTCTTTTATAGTGATGCTAAAAATTGTTTTAAAAGAAAATGGAAATGTGTGTCAAGGCAATCTCATTTCAAGGTAAAATGTCATATCCAATATGTTAGGACACTACATCTCGACCCTCCAGGTTAAACTTGCCTTTTATTTAAAACTTATGTATTTAATTTTGAAAAGGATATTCTGTTACTTAGAATGAGCGAGAAAATCGAAAACCCAATATATTAGGGCACGACGTCTCGAGTTTCTAAATATGGAACATTGCCTTGGTCTAGAAAATCTTACCTCGAAATAACAAAACGTCACATCCAATGCATTAGAACACGATGTCTCGAATTCTCGAGAATAAACTTTTTATTTAAAATGCATTTGTTTCAAAAGGATATTCGGTTATTTAGATTAAACGAGAAAAATCGAAACCCAATACGTTAGGGCACGAATTCCCTAATTTCTAAATACGGAATATTGCCTTTGTGAAAGAAATCAATTTTGTAAAAATTAATGTAACAATAAAATATAACAACAAATTTCAATGTTAATGTATACAGAGAATAATAGTAAATGCGTTAATGTGACGATAATAACAAAGATAAGAATAAAATGGAATAAAGAAATAAAACAAACAAATTATAAAAGAGAAAAAAAGGTAAAATTGGATAAATAAATAAAAAGATGTAGGTAATAATAATACTAAGGCTACTATTTTAATGATATAATAATAGTAACAATGCATTTACAACAATAATAGTAATAACAGAATAATAAAAATAGGTATAATCGTGATAATAATAATAATAATAACAATTATAATAGTAAAAGAGTAATATAAATAAAAATAAAAATAATAATGATATTAGAAGGAAAATAAAATAATAAGAATAGTAATGATAATAGTGACTAATGAACAAATAAAAATGTGTATGTATAAAAATATAGTGTAATAATAATAATAAATAATAATATAATAATAATAATAATAATAATAATAATTTTAAAAGTAATGAATTTAATAGTAAAGTAATTAAAATAATTAGAAATCGACTAAAATTGAATTAAAAGCGGATTATTGGGGTAAATCCGAAATAAAATAAGGAGGAAAGGGCCTATTTGAAATGCGCGGGTTACATGGGGACTAAAAAAGGGAATAACCCTTTCCTCCCAAAACGCGTAGCATAGGCAGGGACTCGATTAAAAACCAAACAGACTTTCAAGAAAAAATTTTAAAAACTGAAAACTTGATTGCGATAATATAAAAAGGCGGAGGGGTTAAAAGTGCAATTAGTCCCTCAAATAAAAAAATACGCAGATCCTAGGCCGGAGCGGGTCGGGTAATCGGGTCGGCCTCCCCAAAACGTCGTCGTTTTGGCGTCTGGGGAGGCCATTCAAAACGACGTCGTCCCTACTTATTATAAAAGCCAAAATTTTTGGCTAAAGCCCTCATTTGCTCCGTGTTTCTTCAAAAGGGGGGGCTCCCTTGATTTCTCTGTGTTTTTCCCAGAAACCGACCACATAGGCTTCCTAAGTCCATCACGTTACGTCATGCCATTGCTGCTCGTGTAAAACTCTCCTTTTTCTTTTTCTTTTGTATATATTTTGACGTTATATATAAACTGTTTTTAAAAGAAAAAATAAAGAAGATAGGTTTATAGTTTCGAAAAATAGGATAAAAAGAAAAATAGAATAAAACTTTAAATCTTTTTCTTTTTCTCTTCGATTGCTTGTTGTATGCTTGTATTAGCCTCTGTTTTCAAGCGTTTGTAACTGATATCTTCTATTTTTGTATTGATAAAAATGGCCAAATTTTCTCTTTTTTGTATATAAAAAAAAGTCTCCTCTACTTTTTTACATTGGTGTTTCTTCATTTTTTATAACCGAGATTGAAAAGAGAAAAAGAAAAAATAAAAATACAATATGTTTTGCTACTGTTTTGCTTTCTGTCATTTCTACCTTTTTGTTTTGCAGGTTTTCGGCGCAAATGGAGGGGTTGGTGGTGCTCTGACAGTGGCGGTGGTAGGCCTGGCATGGGCAGTGGAGCAGTTGACAGATGCCCTAGGTGCGGCGCACCTAGGGTTTGCTGTTTGGTTTTCTACTTTGGTTAATTTTCTGTTTTTGGGTTTTGGGTAATTGGGCTTGTATTGGGTTATGGGTTAAGTAGTTGGGTTTTAGTTTTTAGGTTTTAATTTTAGTTTGGGTTTGGGGTGTTTAATGGGTTTTGTAATTGTTTGATTGGGTTGGTTTTGTTATTGGACTTGTTAGTTCGGGCAAAATTGGACTATGACAAAAGTATAAAGATTAAATTTAAAATTTTTGAAAGATGCGACATCTAATAAATTTAATATATAGTTAGGCTTTTAAGCAAATATGGTTATTTTAGTTTTAGCTTGGTTCTTCCGTTAACAATTGAGACCACAAATCAGTGCACTTTGTTTAACTGAAATAAATGGTAATTGCAAAATTGAACACTATATTAGCTAAAATGACCTTTGCAAATGAGGGAGAGTTATGCTTATTTGATGTCTCGCTTTTGGAGATCCAAAAAATTTTAGAAGAAGATAGGATACTCTATCCCTCAATTTTGCATTGTTAACTTTTGGTATTTTTAATTTTTTTACACAAAAAAAAAATCCCAAATATTTAAATTTATATAAATTTACATTGGGAATTATTTTTACTCTCATAGTCTACTTTATTATATTGTAATAATAAAATTTATATTCACCACTCAAAATTAGCTATTAATATAAGTTTTACATAATTTAAGCTTTACATATTATTTTGTAACAATTTTTGGTTGTTTATTATTATAATATATTTGTTCAGTTTTATTAACCTTGTATTTGTTCCTCTAATTTAAGTATTTCCCTTACATTATTAGTATCATGTATTTTTTAATCTACTTCATTAAATTTATTTTTGTTTTGCTAATTTTATTATTTTAAAAGGAAAACCTTCTAAAATCTTATAGTGAATCATTAATATATATTTAAAAGTTATTAATTTTAAATTTTTATTTACAATTTTAAAAATATAAATGATATATTACATTAGAGACTAAATTAAAATAAATACAAAAGTTTAATTGTGAACATAAGTGGACTTAATTGTAGAATCAATAATTTTGTTTGATGAAATAACCCAAATTGAATTTTTCTTTGATTTTCTAAACATCGAACCGTAAAATGGTATCGATACCAAAATAAAAGTATCAATACTTTGAAAAAGGTATCAATTCTTTGAAAAAAAAGAATCAATGCTTTAAGCCAAGTACATATACTTTAAGGAAGTTATTGATACTTTAGGCAAATATATGCATCAAAATAAATTTGGATAGTAGTAGTGGTTCAACTTTGAAAATTCACCAAGAATTGTAGAGATTGATTTAGAGGTTGAATTAAAAATGGAATTAAAGTTTATTGAGTTTTGTTTTGCATAAAAGCAACATTTTAAGCAATAGAAATTGTAGATTATGTGGTATAATAATTTTTATAAGAAATGTAAGAATGATTCTGGATTTCCCTGTTCTAACTTTAAAAAATCATTATAAATTGTACAAAAAAATTTAGATGATTAAATTTATATGTCAAAAATCTTAATCAGTTTATTTTTAAGGGAAACAAGTGACAACATATTAAGAGGCTAGTACTGAAAGATATTTAATTATTAGTTAAGAATGGTCAGAGCTGTCTAGCAGCAGAACGTGAGAAGATTTGAAGAAAAAACTGTATTAATTGGCTTAAGTAAAAATTCTGAATTTGTTTTCATCGAGTTTAGTTTTAAAACAAAAGGCGAATCTTAATTTCAAACTTTTTAAGTCAAGATATAAATAATTTAGTAATTGCTACTCAAAAAGACAACTCGATTAAAAGTATATGTGTAAATAGTGAAAGAATAATTAATGTTACATATACGCATGCCATATTAAAGGTCAAAGATTCTTATATAAATACATGTACATAAAATATGTGGAATGAAGAGAGTGAAGGGGAATAGTAGAAGAATGTGATGGTAATAAATTGTTATAAGTAATAGATTTGCTAACATGTCAGAATAGTATAAATGCTTTGTTGAAATATTAAATTAAATAATATAATATAGTGATAAAATTGCAAATAGGTCCTAAATGGCCTATAAACGGTTGAAAGAGCTAATGAAACTTCAATTAAAACTTGGAATGAAAATGGAAATTTTGTATTAACTATAAATTGTTTTGTTAACTTAACTTAAAAGAGTATTTGAATTAAATTTCTCTGAAATTGCTTTGGCAACAAATGTAACATCTCTATATATTAATCCAATAATTTGGTCGGGTATAGGGTGTTACATCATATATTTGAATTTAATTTTCATACTTTTATTTTCAAAAATTTAGTCTATTTACTTTTTGAATTTAAATATTTAAGTCAATTTGTTAACACTTTTATAATTCTTTTGTTAAATTTGCTAGCATGACATTTTAAAATTAAAAAGATATTCACTTGATATCCATATAAAAAAAAGACACGCTTATGGACTGAATTTAATAGAAAATTTTAACAATGATAAAAATCCTTAAAAAATCATACAAATATTTTAATCAAGAAAAGTATTTAGACTAACTAATGACTTTATAAGAATCGATGTGTCAAATTATGTCAAAATTAAAGTATAGATATTCAATTTCAAATTTAAGTGAAATATAGAGATCAAAATTGAAATTTAACGATTCTTATATAATCTCAAAAAAAAAAAAAAGTAAAGAGATTAAAATGAAATTTAACCATAATCTTTTCATATAAAAAAATGGAAAAGAACAGTCATGAAAGGAGGACTTAGGGATTAAAATTGAAATGTAATATTTTATATAATTTCAAAAAATAAAGGGATTAAAGATGAAACTTGACCATAATCTTTTCAGGTAAAAAAAAAAAGAAAGGAAAAGGATAGTTGTCTTGAATGGAAGGCTTTAGGACCTTCCTTTTACATAAACTTGTATAGATTACAATTTTAAAACAAAATAGTGAAATTTCAGAATTTTAATTTTTAATTTTGTGAAATTTAACCTCTACTTAGGTTAATTTTTAAAGGATATCATGATTTTTTTAATTTTTACATAATTATAATTTAAAAAATTTGAATAATTTTCTATTTTAAAGAATTTTTGATATCTTTATATTTTATTTAGAATTATCGTTAAAAATGACCACAATGGACATTTATTTTTTCACTTCAATTTTAATGATTTTTATCCCAATAAATATTTATTTTTTATTTTGGGTGACCAAAATAAAAGCGATCTGAAAATTGAGTAATTAAAATGAAAGTGTAAACATGACACATAAAAATCAAAATTTAATGCTTAAATAACTAAAATGAAAACGTATTAAAAATTAGATAATAAAATTACAAAATTTTTATTTTAAGTGACTAAATTACCTAAAAAGGCCCATTTCCAAGCATATTTACAGAAAGGGGTCGATTACACCATTATTTACCGGAAAGGGTCACTTTTTGCAAAACGCGCCTACGTGGCCGCGTTTAAGGAGGAAATTGCCAGCAAAGTGCGCCCCCAAGGGAGAGTTTTCTGCCACGTCAGCAAAACGCTTCCATGTCAGCGCATTTTGTTGACGTGGCAAAAAAGCTCCCTTGGGGGGTGCTTTGCTTCGTGTTTTTATATGTTAGAGATATTTGCATGTTTAGTCCCTAGGGTTTTTATGGTTAGGTTTTGCCAAAATAAGTTAAGGTTTAGTGTTTAGGTTTTTGTTAAAACAAGTTAGGGTTTAGAGTTTTAATAGATTTTAAAAATAAATTAGGATTTAGTGTTATTTTATAAAAATTATTTAAATTAGGGTTTAGGTTGTTAAATAAATTAAGTAAATTAGGGTTTTAAGGGTTTTAAATAAATTAGGGTTTTAGGTTTAGTGTTTTTAAATAAATTAAATAAATTAGTGTTTATTGTTTTTAGATAAATTAAGTAAACTAGGGTTTTAAGATTTTAAATAAATTAAATTAGGGTCTAGGGTTTAGGGTTAAATTTAATTAAATTAGGGTTTATTTTTTAAAATAACATTGTGTTTATTTTTTTAATAAAATTGACTATTTTGTACCTTAAAAAAATATTTTTAGAAGACGTTTATGAACAAATAGTGTCAAAAACGCTTCAAACAGGATGCACTGTTAGCAAAATTACAGAAAAAAGCTCCCATATGGACGCTCTTTTTCTACAGTTGTTCCTGAAAAGATAATTTTGAGAAGATGTTTCTGAACAAATAGTGTCAAAAACGCTTCAAGCAGGATGCACTGTCAGCAAAATTATAGAAAAAAACTACCACTGGACGTTCTTTTTCTACAGTAGTTCATGAAAAAATATTTTTGAGAAGACGTTTCTGAACAAATAGTGTCAGACGTTTCTGAACAAATAGTGTCAAAAACGCTTCAAGCAGGATGCACTGTCAGCAAAATTACAGAAAAAAGCTCCCACATGGATGCTTTTTTTCTACAGTAGTTCTTGAAAAAATAATTTTGAGAAGATGTTTCTGAACAAATAGTGTCAAAAACACTTCAAGCAGGATGCAATGTCAGCAAAATTTCTGAAAAAAATGTCACGTGGACGCTCTTTTTCTACAGTAGTTCATGATTGGCCTTAGGCTATAAACGAGGCAAATTTCATTCTCAGGATGCATAAGTTACATCAAGTAAAATTATAGAGGCTAAGCAGAATAGAAATTGAAGATAAGTGAATGTATTAGTGTTGTTATTTACTATGATGGTGAGGTCTGTGACACTGAGAATGGCGTTATTTTTTATCAGAGAACACAACGCGAATGGTTTTTAACCAGAGTATAGATTTTACAGAATTTCGTAAAAGAATTAGGCATAAAATTTTTGGAAAGACGCCAAGTAGGGTTTCTTCTATTAAGTATCGATTTTGTGCTTCGATTGATCCCGTGACATATGACTCATTTGATATCAAAGGTGTTCGTAGCTTTGAGGCGATGGTGCAGACTCATCTTGCTAGTGGATCACCCTATCTTGAATTATATGTTCAATTTTCATCTCCAAATGAAACATTTATGACTTTAACATCAACTGTTGTTCAAGAGGAATACACGACCCCTAGCCTCCGTTAATAGGAGGCAGAACACAGACGCGCCCATGTTTGGTGGCAGTATGGAAAACACAAATCCTGTGCGACACTTGGTTAATGGATGGGACGTGCACATCGGTGGGTCAATGTTCGATGCTGGAAATATGTATTGGGGAATGACATCAAGTTCTAGTGGTTGGCAATCCACATCTGATTGGAGACGTTACGAAATGTCCACAAGAAGGGATGATGTACTCCCCACGACATCCACTAGTGAGGGGACCTCGTACGTTGCAGAGGATGGTGGGTTGGATGATGAGTCCGAGTGGATCCACCTCGAGAGCCTAGCCTCGATAGTGTAGAAGTTGCATTAGTTTTTGAACCGGAGCCTGTTCCATCCGAACCTGAAGACATTGAAGGGGTTCAGATGAAGAAGAAGAAGATCCGCGATTCAGGGCGTACTCACCTCCAGCCCACATGCATAATATCGATATATCGGCAGATGATGTGTTAGAGTTTCCAAATCTACCACACAGACGCTTGACCGTACAGATTCGACATTGGATTCGGGTGATTTGGAAGTTGGTAAGGAGTTTTCCAGTAAGGATAGTTTTCTTGGTGCTTTAAAACAACATATTATCAATCACGGGGTTAACTATAGTGTGGTTAAATCTAAATCAGAGAAGTTTGAGGTCAAGTGTGCAGTGCAAGACGGTACATGTTCATGGAAAATCATGGCTTCTTTTAGGAAAAAAACAGTCTTATGGGAGATAAAAAAGTACAAAGTTCCACATACCTGTGTTGCCGGTACTGTATCACTGGGTGTTTAAGGTTTTGAATAATAATGTTTTTACTTAAGTTGCATTATGTAACGTACTTCACTGACAGGTGTTTCACAATATCATCCCAAGATGGATCAGGCATGATAGGTAGCTTAATACTACCGATGTTGAAGGCGGAACCCAAGACTTCTGTGTCATGCATAATTGTCAGTATTCGTAGCCAATTGAGGTACACGTCTGATAAACCATAATTTACACATATTTTAACTCTATGCTTAGCTTAATTTTGGATGATTTTCCATTGAATTTGATGAATTTGATTCTCCTAATCTCTAATTTCATATTTTATACTCAGGAGAGCTTAGGGAGTCGAAAATAACGAGAAACAGGCCAAAAAGGGACAAAATAGACCTACATGGCCTGGACCACCGCACACAGGCAAAACCACACGACTGTGTGTGGCGAGCTGGATTGAACACGGCCTGGACTATCGACCACGGGCGTGTCGCACGGGCGTGTCCCAGCCGAAATTATGAAGAATTCTATTCGGAATAGGATACTTGTGGGCCAAATAAGGCATCTCGAAGCCTATATAAACACCCTAGGGGGCAACCTAAAAGGGAGTTTGATAGGAGGTTGAATAGAATCCGAATAGGAGGAGGAAAATACTCGAAGATAACCGTCGGGAATAGCTTAGGAGAAAGATCTTCATCAAGACTGAAGATCTCCCATCAAGTTCTTTAGAAGTTTTTGGGTTTTAATTATATTTTGCGGTTTTCCATATTTTATGATGTTTTTTCTATTAGTATAAACTAAACCTCTCAAATACATGAGGGGATGAAATCTAGACGAATCTTACTATTATTTGATTTATAATATAAATACTTGTTCCTATTCTTAATTGTGAGTTTTTATTCTTGTTTTGATAATCCAGGTTATTGATTCAATTCGAATGTGCTTATTCAGTGGATCAAAAGTCTCTATTTAAGAGAAGATCAACACAATTAAGCAGTGTTGATTGCAACCCTAGAAAGCAGGCTATTTAAAATCATTTGATTAGAGTCAAATCTAATAAGAGGATCCATAGATCTAGTTAATGCAACAATAGGGGTTTTAATTAGAAAGAGATTTCAATTAATCAACCTAGAGTTAGTTGTTTTTAGTCTTGAAAGAGATATTAACATAAATCAGGGATTTTTACGAATTAAGTCAAGTAAATAAATCATATGAGTCAAAAGTAATAAGTGAAGTCTAGGTGGATTTTTCCTTAGGTATTGCTTATCTCATATAAGTTGTCCAAAAGTATTTTCCCAATTCTCTCTCTGTCACGTTCATAGTCATTTAGTTAGTTAATTTTAGATTAAAAATAAATCCCCTTAATTATTAGGCTAGTTAATAAAAAGATAGTTATTACTAGTAATTTTAGTCCTTGAGGATACGATATTTTGGACTCGCCATAACTATATTACTGTTCGATAGGTGCGATTACCTTTGGCAAAATAATAGTTAGTTTCAAGCCCATCAAGTTTTTGGCGCCGTTGCCGGGGACTAAGATATTAGGAACACTAAATTATTATTACTTTAGCCATTTTTACTTTATTTGCTATTTATTTTATTTTTTTTCTTTGCTAATTTTTCTTTTATTTGCTTCTGGCAGGTAATTTTAGTTTATGACTAGAAGAAACCCGTCAAGACCACTACTTTTTGACAATGATATAGAAGCTACCGCTCGCAGAAATCGAAGAGAAATAAGGCGAAGCCTACAATACATAGAAGAAGAGCAAGAAGACGAAACCAATACTACCGAAGAGATGGATGATAATAATCCGTTACCTCCTGTGGTTGCTGCAAATCCAGTGAATCAAAATCCTGCTCTTTGTATTATGTATGATTATGCTAAACCTAATTTAATAGGAACTGAATCAAGTATTGTTAGACCTGCTATTGCTGCAAATAATTTTGAACTGAAACCTAACACTAAACAGATGATTCAGCAATTTGTTCAGTTTGAGGGTTTGCAGGATGAGAATCCAAACAATCACTGGGCAAATTTTCTAGAGTTTTGTGACACTTTCAAAATTAATGGCGTTTCTGATGATGTAATTCGTCTTCGGTTGTTTCCCTTTTTGTTGAGGAACAAAGCTAAACAGTGGTTGAACTCGTTACCACAAGGATCAATCACTACATGGGACCAAATGACCGAAAAATTTTTGTTAAAATATTTTCCGTCAGCTAAAATGACTAAGTTGAGGAATGATATTTCTTCTTTTGTGCAGATGGATCTAGAAACATTTTATGATGCATGGGAGAGATACAAAGATCTACTAAGAAGATGCCCTCACCATGGGTTACCTTTATGGCTACAAGTTCAAACCTTTTATAACGGTGTGAACCCCTCAATTAGGCAGATGATTGATTCAGCCGCCGATGGAACCCTAAATAACAAGACCCCTGAAGTGGCTTATGAGTTTATAGAGGAGATGGCACTGAATAACTATCAGTGGCAAGTTATGAGGACAAAGCCAACAAAAGCCGCTAGTGTTTTCAATCTCGACGCAGTAACCATGCTATCAAACTAGGTAGAACTATTAAATAAAAAGATTGATGGTTTGTATGGTTCTTCGCAGGTACATCTAGTGATGCAGTGTGATACATACGGAGGAGGGACGAATAATACAGAATACCCACCCTACAACCCTGGCATAGAGAACAAACAGATGAACTATGGGTAACAACTCTAGACCTCAAAATAACCCTTATAGTAACACTTACAATCCAGGTTGGAGGAACCACCCAAACTTTTCATGGGGTGGCCAAGGAAATCCGAGACAACAACCCCTTCCAGGCTTTCAACAGTAACCCTACCCACAAGAGAAAGAGCCAAACCTTGAGGAGATACTAACAAAATTCATCGTGGTGTCAGAAACTCATTTCCAAAACACCGAAACAACACTAAAAAATTAGCAAGCATCGATTCAAGGAATCGAGAACCAATTAGGACAACTTGCTAAGCTCATATTTGAACGACCACAAGGTAGCTTGTCAAGCAACACTGAAACTAACCCAAAGGAGCAACTTTATGCCGTTACTACTCACGATAGTGAAGGGTTAGATGAACCAAAACTGCGGTAAGAGAGTGTGGTAGAGGAATGTAAGGTTGAGGTAAGCCATGATAAACCAACACCGATAATTACAAAGTACCAACCTTGTGTGCCATATCCCAATGTGATAAAGAAAGACCGTACAGATGAAAAATTCGGTAAATTTCTTAAACTTCTAAAGAAATTACATATTAACTTACCGTTTCTTGAAGCTCTTTCACAGATGCTCAATTCAAGAAAATTTATAAAGGAGCTTTTGACGAATAAACGGAAGTTAGACAAGGCGTCGCATGTGGAGCTAAATGCAATGTGCTTAGCAATCCTACAAAATAAACTACCGCAAAAGTTAAAAGATCCAGGGAGTTTTACAATTCCATGCTTAATTAGTAGTTTACCTATTAATAATGCTTTAGCTGATTTAGGGGCAAGCATCAATGTTATGCCTTATAAAATGTTTAAATAGCCAGGTCTTGGGAAACCCAAACAAACTAGGATGAGCATTCAATTGGCTGATAAAACTATCAGAGTTCCTAGGGGTATAATTGATGATGTACTAGTAAAAATTGATAAATTCATATTCCCAGTAGACTTTGTTGTTTTAGACATGGATGAGGACAACAATGTTCCTTTAATTTTAGGAAGACCTATTTTAGTAACTGCTAAAACAAGAATTGATGTTGGTACAAGTGTACTCACACTTTGTGCAGGTGATGAAACGCTCACTCTTCAGGCTCTTGACTCGGCTAGGACATCAAGTAATAAATGTGAGAACATAAATTCTATTAATGACCATTTGGTTTAACCTTCTTTTCAGGAAGCACCACAAAATTACACAACTGATCTAGATACTAGACCTCGTGCTAACAAAGAAATAACTCATGAGGAGCGAAGGCTTCAGATCGATGAACTAGACGAGTGGAAGACACATGACAAGGAGAAACTGGGGAAACACGATGAACCAAAGCAAAACCATGTCAAACTTAAGGATGGGACAACCCAATTTAAGATTGGAGATCAGGTATTATTGGATAAGAGAGACCCTCGAATCACCACTTCGGACCTTAATACAAATGAAGAGATCCCTTTCACGGCACTGAATGTCTTCTCATACGGAATAGTCGAGGTAACTAGTCCTACATTTGGCACTTTTAAGGTAAACACCACTCGACTTAAAATATATATCGATAACCGAATTGATAGCAAGAATGAGGAGTTCCTACTTTTAAAACCACCATGATTATGCGAATGAGAGGTAAGTCTAGCTTAAGACTTTAAACGAGCGCTTCTCGGAAGGCAACCTGAGCACTAACCCCATTAATTTTCATATTTTTGATTTTTATCACCTAATCAGAAACTAACAAATTCAATAAAGCACAGGTTTCCCTACCACACGGCCTTGCACACGGGTGTGGTCGTGGCCGTGTAGACACCACGATTAGACACATCGACGTGGTAGAAACCGTGCGAACCAAGGATGAAACATCCTTAAACCACAGACAGAGATAAAATGCCACGGCCATGCGATACGGCCGTGGTCGACACTGAGAAAGTAACACGAGTGTCCGACATGCCCGTGTCCCCAGACCATGGTCGACACTGATTAAGCAACATGGGCGTGGGAACATCTACACAGGCGTGAGAGAAACTAACGAGGCACCACACGGCCGTGCGATACGACCGTGTGACCTAACATGCCTATGGAACACGGGCGTGGGCAACCACCAGATCCCTGATTCCTATTTAAAACCCCCCTTCTTCTCACTTTCTCTCTAATTTCTTCTTTTCTCAAACACTAACCACCATACCCCTTTCTTTTTCTACTATCTCTTTCATTTTCCTTTCCCCCTTTCCCTCACTCTTCCTTTTCACCACCATCCCCAAGTCGAAGAAGTGAAAGGACCCTAGCACGGTCTCCCCGTGCACGACCAATCTAATAAGTTCATGCCGACCGCTTCATTCCCTCGACAAGACAAGAACGTTTGAGTCCATTTAACTTTTCTTTTTCTTTTCTCTTCTCCTTTATTTTCCTTCTCTTTATCTCTCTTTTGCTTAATTTATATTATTATATTTTGATTTCTTTAAATTAGGTTCAAAAGGCTGTTAGAGAATCACCACACCACGACCCTAGTATCCACCTCCATCGAAATATCCTCCTTCAACTCGGCCCAAATTTCCCCCGTTTCTTTTCTTTGACTCCATCCAAAATTCAAGAAGTTTCACTTTTCTCCCTCTCTTATGCTTTTCTTACTTTATTATTATTTTTATCTTTGTACATTGAGGACAATGTAAATCTTAAGTGTAGGGAGGTTATTGATTTCATTACCAGAAAAATCCCTGAATTTTGTCTTAGTCTTAAGTAATTTTTTTTTTCATATTACTATTAAAATGAAACTTCCATTGATTTATAATTTTTGTTGATATGTTTTGAAGTAAGTCATAGGTAATTGTGCATTGATGATTTATACTTTAAGATATTAGAGAATCAAGCATGATAAGTCTATTTTCAGAATTAAAATTTTTAGGTTGTTTTCCTAAATTTAAATATTACTTTGAAGTTTGAAATTAGCAAGGTTGACATCAAAAACCATAATTTCTGTGAGATTTTGAGCCTTTAGAGCATATAACTTTTCTTGCTCACTTTATTGATTATGAGTGTGTCAACATTGATCTGTTATTCTAGAACTTGCTTCGATTATACATGTCGAGACCACAATTTTGATTTGATATACTGAGATGATAAAGGCACTTAGGATCTAACCCACTTACTCCACAAAAAGCCTACCTCTATAATTAGCCCCTAGTGAACCCCTTTTTAGCCTAATAAACAATTTCTTGACTCACCCATTAATATTAACCCAAAAACCAAAATTTTAATTCCCCTAATCTTTTGACGTCCCTTTTTGTCGAGATTTGAATTGAGCAGTTGCCTAACTATGTTCTCTATTGTAGTTGTTAAAGTTCTTTCTTACCATTGTATATTCTTAAAAAAAAAGGTTGAAGATTTATTCATTATTAGTGATTATGAGCTGAAACTGTTAATTCCATATCGTTAGAAGAAGCTCGTGTTATTTAGTGATAAGTTTTCAATCAATGTAATTATTCAAGTATTAGTTATTTTTCTAGTTAGGTGATTGCTAAATTCGATCTCGATTTAACCTTCTAATTCAGCCTTTCTCCACACCTTTAACCCAAGCCCCATTACAACCCTTTAAAGACTTTTTGATTTGTGTATCATCTCATTTTATAGTGATGGAGATTTGATTTTCATGCAAGCCTATGGGATTAACTTTTTATGTTCGACTTTTTGAGTGCTTAATTTGAACCTTAAACACCTTAAGTGATTTGAGTGAATCTTAGTGAGGATGTCGATTTTTATCAGTTTTGAATTAGAGGTAATTATTTAGGTAAGGGGAAACACTTATATTTTCGTGCTATAAAAATTTATGACTTAGATTGTTTGAATCTTTATGACTCTTTCAGTTAAATTATCAATGTATAAATTACCTATGAATTATTATGAAATATTACTGATAAGAATTATGAATTAAGGAAGTTAATTTTAATTGTGAGTTAAGGATTTTGCTTGAGGACAAGCAAAGGTTTAAGTGTGGGGATATTTGATAAACCATAATTTACACATATTTTAACTCCATGCTTGGCTTAATTTTGGATGATTTCCATTGAATTTGATGAATTCGATGCTCCTAATCTCTTAATTTCATGTTTTATACTCAGGAGAGCTTAGGGAGTCGAAAAGAATGAGAAACAAGCCAAAAAGGGACAAAATAGGCTTACATGGCCTGAACCACTGCACACGGGCAAAACCACACGGCCGTGTGTGGCGAGTCAGATCAAACACGGCTTGGACTATCGACCACGGGAGTGTCACACGGGCGTGTCCCAGCCAAAATTATGAAGAATTCTATTTGGAATAGGATACTTGTGGGCCAAGTAAGGCATCTCGAAGCCTATATAAACACCCTAGGGGAACCTAGAAGGGAGTTCGACGGGAGGTTGAATAGAAGCCGAATAGGAGGCAGAAAATACTCAAAGACAGTCGTCGGGAACATCTTAGGAGAAGGATCTCCATCAAGACTGAAGATCTCCCATCAAGTCCTTTAGAAGATTTTGAGTTTTCATTACGTTTTGTGGTTTTCCATATTTTATGATGTTTCCTTCTATTAGTATGAACTAAACCTCTCAAATACTTGAGGGGATGGAACCTAGACAAATCTTATTATTATTTGATTTATAAGATAAATACTTGTTCTTATTCTTAATTGTGAGTTTTTATTCTTGTTTTGATAATTCAGGTAATTGATTCAAGTCGAATGTGCTTATTCAGTGGAGCAAAAGTCCCTGTTTAAGAGAAGATCAACACAATTAAGCAATGTTGATTGCAACCCTAAAAATAGAGGGACAAAAATATGCCGGATTAGAGTCAAATCTAATAAGGGGATCTATAGGTCGAGTTAATGCGACAATAGGGGTTTTAATTAGAAAGAGATTTTAATTAATCAACCTAGAGTTAGTTGTTTTTAGTCTTGAAAGAGATATAAACATAAATTAGGGATTTCTACAAATTAAGTCAAGTAAATAAATCATATGAATCAAAAGTAATAAGTGAAGTCTAGGTGAATTCTTCCTTAGGTATTGCCTATCTCATATTAGTTGTCCAAAAGTATTTTCCCAATTCTCTCTCTGTCACGTTTATAGTCATTTAGTTAGTTAAATTAGGTAGTTAATTTTAGATTAAAAATAAATCCCCTTAATTATTAGGCTAGATAATAAAAAGATAGTTATTACTAGTAATTTTAGTCCTTGAGGATACGACATTTCGGGCTCGCCATAACTATATTACTGTTCGATAGGTGCGCTTGCTTTTGTCGAAATAATAGTTAGTTTCGAGCCCATCAACGCCCTCTTACCGCAAGGCTTGGTTAGCTAAGCAAAAGGCATTGGAAAATATGCATAGTGGGTGGGATGCTTCATATAATGAGGTTTGGCAGTGGTGTTAGGTGCTGGAGAGGTACGTCCTAGGTTGCATAACAGACCTTGAAATGGTCCCTACGTACTACAACGACCAATTACTCCATGAATGCCAAGTGTTCAAGCGTCTATTCTGGAGCTTTAAGCAATGCCGGAACACATTTGTGTACTGCAAGCCATTGGTACAAAATAACGGTACCTTTTATATGGTAGATACACCCATCCGCTATTGTTAGCTTTGGCACAGGATGGTGGTGGTAGAATCCTTCCAATTGCATTTGCAATAACATAGGGGAGTCAGCTGATGATTGGGATTTATTTCTTTCTAGGTTAAGGAGGCATCTATGCCCCCAACCTAATATTTTGTGTTATATCGGATCGGGGCAATGGAATACTAGCTGCAATTGAGCGACATGAAAGCCTATGGGATCACACACACCATCGGTATTGTCTAAGGCACGTTGCGTCTAACTACTATGGGCAATATTGGTCTACAACTGAACGAAAGCAAGTGACCAACATGGGTATTTAATCTCTATTAATATACTTTCGGTTGTAGTATTCAATTTATTCTGAATGGAATAATGGTATGTAATTTTCACTATCAACTTATATTGGCAGGGTACGAGATCAATAAGGACCGTTTTTATGAGATGTTGGGGAATTTGTGTTCAGTTAATGATTAAGGCGTATTCTACCTCTGTAACATACCTTTCGAATAGTGGACACAAGCATATGACGGTGGCCTACAATATGTTCATATGACCACAAACCTGGCTAAATGCATAAATTCTGTTCTAAAAGGAATGTGTCATTTACCAATAACCTCAGTTGTGTGAGAGACATATTTTCTTTTGGCAGGACTATTTCTAAAGCGAGCAGCGAGTTTTAAAGGCCAAATGCAGGGAGGCCATGTGTTGTTGCGGAAGGTATTGTAAGAAATTAACAAGGCGAAAGTGCGAGCCAAAATGATGCACACTGTGTGTCACGATCGCGACAACCTATGGTTTTGTGTGATGAAGTTTGATAGACCGAGCCAATGTATTACTGGCGGGTATTATCGTGTACACCTGATAAATAGGACTTGCGACTTTGGGACGTTTGACACACTTTGTTATCCATGCACTCATTCAATTGAAGCTTGTCAGAATCTCCATTTTGATCCCATGAGATATGTCGACGAACTGTACAAAATAGAAAACATGTACAATGTGTGGAGACACGTATTCACATCAGTCCCAGATGAACGTAATTGGCCGTCTGTATCGCTTGCTCCGTTTAAGTTGTTACCGGATAGAGAATTGCGTCGCAAACCAAAAGGTCAACATTTCTCGAGTAGAATACGTAATAATATGGATATCCAGGAAAAAACGAACCAACAGAATTTGTGTGGATGGTGTAGGAACCCAGGTCATACAATTCGATCATGTCCAAACCGAAATAGTTGATAATTACTGTTATGAAACGATGTTGCATTATTTCTATTCAGCCTTATTCAAAAGAACTTATATTTTATTCAAAATTATAAAATTAATTTACTATTAAAATATTAAAAACAACTTCTTTTTTATTAAATGAAACAATATAGAAACAGATTCTACAAATATATTAAAAAATCAATGTATATGTCGGTCGAAATCAGTGCCACATAGGGGTGGACGATGATTACGCGTTGGATTCCTCCTCCGTTGCTCCAGCGGGGGTTGTGGTTACTCCAGGTGTGGGTGTTCGGAGGATGACCCACATTGGTAGAATAAATAATGTGGAGGTGTTTGCATTACCCATGATGGAGGTGTTTGAATCCCATAAGGCGATGGAGAATGGTAATGAGATGAACTCAGCGATGGTGCCTCGTGTGATTCCTGCGGCGACGATAGCCTATATATCATCGGTTGAGTCGGAGTCATCGGGAAAGGAGATGCACCGGGTCATGCATTCCAACCTGGTATAGGACTGGGAAAAGGAAACATATAAGGGTTAAGATACATATAAGGGCTAGGATACACACTTGGCATAATCTGAAGGGGCTGCGATATGGGTGTCATCGGTTGAGGCATTGGGCTCGGTGATTGTATGGGTGGCGCTGTTGTTGGGCCTGGTGGTTGTGTGGGCATTTTTTATGGGCCCGTTCCTTCATCCCTTCTCCTTAAATTTAAATGGCCCCGTCGTTCCCTTTCCACACGGATTTGCCGACGCCTTTGCTCTTCCGACAGCAAATATGGCTTGCTGATGATGATTCATTTAACTAACTAAAATCACGACAAAGACAAGCGCACCTATCGAATAGTAGTATAGCTATGGTGAGTCGGGAATATCGTATCCACGAGGACTAAAAGTACTAGTAGTTACTATCTTTTTATTATCTAGCCTATAAATTGAAAATGTTGTTTTTAATCTAAAATTATCTAAAGTAATTATTAAGATGCAACAGAGAATTAAGTAACAAAATATTTGAATAAACTAATCAGATAGACAATACTCAGGAAAGAATCCATCTAAACTTCACTTATTATTCTGAATCTAAATTAAACGATTTATTCACTTGCCTTGATCCGTAGAAATTCGTAAATTATATTAATACCTCTTTCGAGAGTAAAAATAACTGACTCTAGGTTGATTAATTGAAATCTCTTCAAAACCCTTATTGTCACCTTAACTCGATCTATGGATTCCCTATTAGATTTGACTCTAATCCGGTATATTTATGTCGTCCTATTTATAGGATTGTATGTAACTCCACTCAATTATGCCAGATCTACTCTTAAACAAAGACTTTTGCTCCACTGAAATAAGCACATCAATCATGAATTAATATCCTGAAAACATTAAAACATGGAATAAGTACACATAACTGAGATCAAGAAATCAAGTATTTATCATATATTTTAGAAATTAAATAACAAGATCCATCATAGGTTTCACCATCCCAAGGTATCTAGAGAATTTAGTTCATACTTTGGGAGGAAAACATCTCAAAATTAGGAAAACAACAAAACATAACCCAAAAACTTCTAGAGAAGTTGACTGGAAATCTTCAATCTTGAAGGAGATCCTGCTTCTGAGTTGGTTTTGTTGGCGTTCTTCGAGTAAATTCTTTGTTCTTCTTTGTGTGCTCCCTTAGATTCTCTTCTAGTGTGTATTTACAAAACTTTAGAATGCTCAGAAACCCTAAAAATTAGCTTTTTCGGTGTGTAATAGGGTTCAAAATTGACATGGGTTGGCACATGGGCGTGTGGCCAGCCCGTGTGGCTCACACGAGCATGTGCTCAGCCCGTGTAGGAGTGCTCAGCCGTATGGTTCCTGAAGATAGCTCTTTTTGTCTGATATTGGCCCGTTTTTCGCTCCTTTCACTTCCCTATGCTCACCTAAGTATAGAAATATAAATTTAAAGGATTAGGAGCATTATATTTACTAATTCACATAATACATCATCCAAAAACATGCTAAGCATGGGTTTAAAAAATGTTACTTTTATGGTTTATAAAATATCCCCACACTTAAGCATTTGCTTTTCCTTAAGCAAAATCTCCAACTCATAATTAAAATTAAACTTTCTCAATTCATAATTCTCATCAATAATGTTTTATCATAATTCACAAATAATCACACATTGATAATTCAACTAAAAGAGCACTAAAGATCCAAACAATCCAAGTCACACATTTTTAAAGCATGAAAACATAGGTATTTCCCTTTATCTAAGTAATTACCTTTAATTAAAAACTGACAAGAATTGACATCCTTACTGAAGATTCACTCAAATCACTCAGAGTGTTTAAGATTCAAAAATTAAGCACTCAAAAGTCAAATATGAAAAGTCATTACCATAGGCTTGCATGAAAATCAAATCTCCACCACTATGAAATGAGATGATACACAAATCAAAAGGTCTTTAAAGGGTTGTAGTGGTGCTTAGTTAAGGGTGTGGATAAAGGCTAAAAAAGAGGGTTAGAATCGAGATCGAATTGGTAAATTGCCAAACTAGAAAAATAAACTAATACTGAATAATTACATCAATTGAAAACTTATGAAAAATGACACGAGCTTCTTCTCAAAATATGAAATTAACCGTTTAAGCTCAAATAACATAGAACTAGTAATAAGCAATATAAATGTATTTTGTTTTCACCTTTTTTTTTTTTTTTTGAGAACAAGAACATTAGATAATAAGAAATAATTTACCAATTGAACAAAAGAACATAGTTAGGCAACTAACCAAATCAAGTCTAGACAAAAAGGGAGTCAATAAATCCGGAACAATTCTCAACGAATCAAAACTGAGTTATAGGTTAACATTAATGGGTAAATCAAGAAACGGTTTGTTAGGCTCAAAGGGGTTCACTAAGGGTTAATTATGAAGGTGGGATTTTTATGGGATAAGTGGGTTAAAACTTAAGTGCCTTTATCATCTCAGTATATAAAATCAAATGTGTGGTCTAGACATGCATAACCGAAGCAAGTTCTAGAATAACCAATCAATATTGCCACACTCATAACTAGTAATAAAGTGAGCAAGAAAAGTGCATGCTCTAAAGGCTCAAAATCTCATTAAAATTATGGTTTTTTATGTTAATCTTGCAAATCTCAAACTTCAAGGTAATAGCTCAATTCAAGGAAACAACCTAGCAATTTTTTAATTATGAAAATAGACTTATCATGCTTGATTTTCTCATGTCCTAAAGCTTAAACAATCAATGCACAATTAACTATGAATTTAATCTAAAACATATCAATGAAAATCACAAATCGATAAAAATTCATTCTAATAGGAATATGAGAAAGTTACTTAAACACAAGGCATAGTTCAAGGATTTTCTAATAATCATATAAATAACCTCCCCACACTTAAGATGTACATTGTCCTAAATGTACAAACATAAATAATCATAGTAGAGACAAAATATCATAAGAGAGGGAGAGAATTGAAACTGCCCTGAATATTGGATGAAATGCCCAGAATTATGAAAAGCCAAATTGTAGATAAATGTAGATGTAGTGCATGATTCTGAGCAACTGATAAGAAAACACAATGCTGAAGAAGATTAAAGGGTTACTCGATTAGAAACAACCATAATAAAAAAAATATAGTTCAAAATATAATACCGAAAAAGTATAGGAAAATACAAATAAAAAATAAAAAATAAAAAATAAAAATAAAAATAAAAATAAATTAAATTAAATGGACTCAATGGTCCTCATCATCAGACGCATTAGCATCGTGAGTCATCGGTTCTAGAGGAGAAATATGGAAATACTGACAAATCTGCTACAATGTCACGTCAATATTATCAAACCTCTGAACGTACAGTACTGACGGAAGGGAGCAAACTCCTCGGTGGATACTCCTCGAAAGCTAGCAGCAGAAGGAACAAGTCGGTGACTCTAAGGTGGAGGCTGTGGTGGGTCCTCGTGATAGGGAGGAGCATCATCAGCGAAGTCCTCGGGTTCATTCTGAGCGTCAGAATGAAACAATCTGTATTGAGGAGGGTCCACTCCACGACACCGCTTGATCATCCTCATGTGTATCATGCTCGAGATGCCCTGTGGGGACATCTGCCGACAAGTTTAAATGTAGAGGGTTGCTCCGGTGTGTTTAGGAGACCGAAGTGTCGAGCAAGGCATGTCATGCAAGGGCCTAGACAGATGGGGCCCTTCCTATGGCGGTCAGTCTGATGGTGGATGGATAGAGCAATGAAGTACGCCAAATCAATTATATGCCCTTGCGCCATGCTCCATAGAAAATAAACGTCGTGAGTGCTAAAGACTGTGGTTCTCTCTCTCCAACCTATCAAAGTGTGAGCTAAAACGGTGTGAATGTACCATAAGGCCAGAGAGAGCAGTCGCCTTCGAGCGACTCGCATCATATGGTATCTGACTAGCTGTAAGATTGGCCCAGCAATATGATAGTGAATGATGGATATGCTGATGAAGTCGAAGAAAGTCATCGGCGCTCATAAATTCGTCTGTGTAAAGTCCAATGGTAGCATCGAACTCGGGACGCTCATATGGTGCACCAAACCTCCCACTCGAAAATAGATGGTGCTAAGCTCGTCATAAACTGTCATGACCTGCTATACCAGAAACGTCAAGTAAAACTCCAATTTCAGCTTAGTGTAGGTGGGCTCGATGATGGCAAAAATCTATCCCACGGAGCTATGACGATAATAGTGCGTACGTCATCAACGAGTCAAACATACTCCAATGCGGCCCAATCAATGCAGCGGCCTAGGTCGAGTTGATGTATTCGAAGGAGCTGATATAAACCCTTCTAGGGGCCTGCCAAGAATGGGAGATAGGGATGACGGGCATCGGAAAGCGCTCGAAAAAGAGGTCCCACCGGGGCCCTTCCGCTTTTTCGAAGTGGGAACGACGGTCTTGGACTTGCCATGTGTGTTTGTCATGATGTGCCTGAAAAAAATAAGAGAATTCATCAAACAATAGATCAAGCAACACTAAAGGCCAAGAATATAAAATCTAAGTAGTCCAAAATGTATGAATACCCAAGCATGCAAAATTCATATGGTCACACTAGCATGAAGCAACTTGATAAAGAACAAAAACAAAAGTAAATTATGACAGACTTAAAATAAAAATAAAACGATAAAAAGTAACCTAAATAGACTAATCATAAAACAATAAGCAAAATTACCTAACTAAATAAATAAATAAACTATTAAGAACAAATAGAAACAAAGGAACAATGAATTTAACTAATGAATAATAATATTAGTAGAGTAATTTTAAAATAATAACAAATAGATTCAAGAAAGGAAATAACTAAGAACACTACTAAGAATAATAAATAGTAAAGCAATAAAATGATTTAATTAATAATAATAAAAAGATAAGAAATAAATAAATAAATAAATAAAATGGAAGGGAAAAAGGCGAAAAAGGGTAACTGACAGCAGTAGGGTGGTGCGAAGGTGCGACGATCGGGGTGTGGGTTTGGTCTGACGGGATGCAGCGGTGGGGTGGGTCGTGCGCATGGTTAGGGGGTTGTGCGATGGGGGCTGTTTGAGGGTGGGAATGGTGCATCGGGATGGAGAGACAAGGGAGAGGAGAAGGGAAAGGGAGGGGCGATACGGACCATGATGGGGTGAGGGGTTGGTCGGGGTGGGTGAGGGAAAGGTGAGGGGGGAAGAAAAGAAGAGGAAAGGGAAAAGAAAAAGAAGAAGAAAGAGGAAAAGAGAAGAGAAGGGAGAGGGGTTATGTCGACGGTGAAGAATGGCGATCGGAGGAGTAGATTTAGGTGTGGGCGACGAGGATGGCCAGAGTATGGATGGTAAAGAGGCCGCGGCAGCTAGGGTTAGTGTGGGAAAGAAGAAGACAAAGTAATATAATAAAAGGGATTTAGGGTTTAAATGGGTGACATGATCGTGTGAGGCCCGTGTTGGGCCACACGACTGTATCACATGCCCGTGTGGTCTCCTATTCAACCCGTGTACGTTTAAAAATTCAAGCCCAGTCTTCACACGGCCTCAGCCAAGCCCGTGTGTCTAGGCCGTGTAATTCACACGGCCATGCATGGCCATGTCCAATCTCCTTCGCTTCTCCCATGCCCGTGTAACCTCCCACACGGCCGTGTGACCGCACACACAGCTGTGTGCCTTGCCCGTATGACTCTCTGACTTATTTTAAAATTGAAAATTTTACCTATAGGTATCACACGGTCGTGTCACACACCCGTGTGGATTGTTTTAGGCCATGTCTCTGTCGATTTTTGGAAAAATTAAGTCTGAGGCTCCACATGGCCAATGACACGCCCGTGTGTCCAAGCCGTGTGGATCACACGACCGTGTCGCCCGGCCATGTAACTCGCTGTCGATTTTTTCAAATTTTTTTCAAATTTTTAAAACTAAGTCAAAAGATCCACACGGCTAAGGACAAGCCCGTGTGTCGAGACCGTATGGGTTTTAAAAACCATTTTTTTAAAATAATTAATTTTAAAATATCATGAGATAAAATTAGTAAATTAGGAATGTTAACACTCGAGTTGCCTCTCGTGAAGTGACTATTTAAAGTCTAAGCTCGATTTACCTTGTATTCGCACGGTCACGGTGGTTCGCGGAGTCGAGACTCCTCTTTCTCGCTATTAATTCTTTTATTCAAATAAGGTTTGAGTCGAGTAATATTTACCTTAAAAGTGTCGAAATTAGAATGAGTTACCTCAACTGTACCGTATGGGAAGACATTGAGTACCGTAAAAGGAGTTGCTCCGTTTGCATTAAACTCTGTAGTGGAAATTCGAGGGTCCGTTTTATCTAATAACACCTGATCCCCAACCTTAAAGTGGTTTGTTCCATCCTTACACTCATCATGGAGTCGCTTCTATTTTGCATTGTTTATTCTCGATTTCTCCTTGACATGTGACCGCCATTCATCTAGTTCATTAATTTACAACATTCATTTTTCATGAGTTGATCTTCTTTTGTCATATAAGTTGGATCGTGGCTCTATCATGTTTTTCTGAGGTGTTTCCTGCAAAGAATGTTGAGCCACAAGGTTACTCATATTAACAGAACTTGTATAATCATCTTGATCACTAGATATCTTAGTAGAATCACGAGCTTAGAGTTTTATCATGTCATCACCTATACGAAGTATCAATTCACCTGCACCAACATCAATGATGGTTCTAGCAGTTGCTAAAAAGGGCTGACCTAGAATTAAAGGTACGTCACTATCCTCATCTATGTCTAGAACAACAAAATCAACTGGGAATATGAATTTATCAATTTTAACGAATAAGTCATCAACAATACCCCTATAAAATCTAATGGTTCTATTGCCAATTGAATGCTCATCCTAGTTTGTTTGGGTTTCCTAAGACCTAGTTGTTTAAACATTTTATAGGGCATGCCATTAATACTCTCCCCTAAATCAGCTAAAGCATTACTAACATTTAAACTACCAATTAAATAAGGAATAGTAAAACTCCCTGGATCTTCAACTTACTAGGTAGTTTATTCTGTAAGATAGTTGAGCATACTGCATTTAGCTCCACGTGCAAATGAATCATCTAACTTCCGTTTGTTTTCCAAAAGCTCCTTTAAGAATTTAATGGAATTGGGCATCTGTGAAAGAGCTTCAATAAATGGTAAGTTAATATGCAACTTTTTCAAAAGTTTAAGAAATTTACCAAATTGTTCATTTGTGTGGTCTTTCTTTGTCACATTGGGATATGGAACTCGAGGTTTATACTCCTTACTCACCGATTTTTGTTCACTGTGGCTCACCTCATGTAACACCCCAAACCCGGTCTATGCATTGAGACTAGATTTGGTTTGTTACATGAATCGAGCTATTTTAAATCTTCAATGAGTTGAAAGCTACAATATTATTTGTGATTTAATAAAATTAGAAGGGTATTTGAATTTGATAAATATTAGAAAACATTAGTTGAAAATCATTGTATTATCAAAACCTTTAGGTAATTTATTAAAGAGTTAACAATAATAAAATATTTATAAAAGAATTTCATATACTTGAAAACCCAAATTTATTTTAATAAAAACATCATATAATCATAGCCCATATTTAAAAGTCCAAAGTATAGTTTAAAACCAAACACACATAAAATCCATAAATTATTTATAGAGGCCCTTATTACAATAACCCAAAATAGTGAAAATACTTATTAAAAAGTTCAGAGTTTAAATAACCCATGTTTTGCAGTATGGCCTCCACGAAGTCATTCTCGGCCCAAGTCCATGACAATTTCCATTACCCGAGATGGAAAAATTAAAGGGGTGAGTTACTTAGAACTCAAGTGTGCAACTCACTTACCACCATTATTGGGCGGATCATCAAGATATTATCTTGGGCTTGAGTCTAATTACGAATTCAACAATATATCATAAAATGAAATAAAATAAGTTAAAATGCATGTAAAATGAATTTCCCAAACCAAACCTAATATCCATCCGCTAACACCCCTGCACCAACCATCACACCTGTGGGATCAAGTCAACCCACCCCGCCAACACACCAATCGTAGGCATTAAGCCTTTTTATAATTGTGGCAAAGCCACCGAACTAGAGGCAATAAGCCATATTTGTGGTAGAGCCACCGAACTAGAGGCAATAAGCCATACTTGTGGCAGAGCCACCGAACTAGAGGCAATAAGCCATATTTGTGGCAGAGCCACCGAACTAGATTTTTGGCAACTGGCCATTCTTCTCTTCATATACCCCACCCCATGTAATTATGCGTGTATAACAAAATATAGTCATATAACAATTTGTTTTCAATTAATCCATAACATCGGTGGGTTTATCATTAAACATTTCATTTGGCCCATAAAAAAAAACTATAATTTAGCAATTTGCCCATTTAGTATTTTAGTGGGCTTTGGCCCATTTATCAAACTAGAGTATTTTGGCCCAATTTAACGAACTAGAGTATTTTGGCCCAATTTATCGAACTAGAGTATTTTGGCCCAATTTAACGAACTAGAGTATTTTGGCCCAGTTTATCGAACTAGAGTATTTTGGCCCAATTTATCGAACTAGAGTATTTTGGCCCAATTTATCGAACTAGAGTATTTTGGCCCAATTTATCGAACTAGAGTATTTTACGCCCATTTTCACTAAACATACAATTTACATAATAACAAGTAATTTCTAGAGGCATTTTCATAATTTTCACGATTTAGTCGTTTTTACATATTTTCGTCAAAATATCGGTTTTACGTTTTACCAATCTAGTCGTTTTACGATTTTACTTCCATACCGAAATTGACATCCAACCCGAGAAAAAGTGTGAAGTTACACACCTCGATACCGAGAGTACTAATCCTTCTCGCTCCAAGCACCTAAAACATATTTCGATCCATTAGAACACAATTTCAGTATAAACATACTTAATCGATAATAGATCCAAAATGAAATTGAGAACTAAAATACCCTATTAACTAGTCGGGCTGAGTGGATATAATTGGCATGCCATAGGATTTGGAAGTGTACGGATTTATCGGCTTTGCCGATCGGCACTTTATGTGTGTATATCGGCACTTTATGTGTCGTATTCGGCACCTCGTGTCGATCGTGCACCTCGTGTGTCGTTTCGGCACTTATGTGTCATATAACGATCGGTACTATGTATCGTTTTAGGCACAATGCCGCTTGGTGTGTTTGGGTTAGAACTGTATCCGTTAAAGTCCAAGTCATTAATAGGGTAATAAGGAAAAGGTTAAATTGAATAAAATGAAATGGTTGAGCCATTGGAAGTAATGCGAAAATAGAACATGAACTGAAAAATGTGATTGGAATATGAGTATGAGAATGGAAAGTATGAACCATTGGTTCAAGAAATGGATAGTGGCTCAACATGATTGTGTATTATTTCAATTGTTGAATTGCTAAAATTGAATTGTATGAATATATTTATCATTAAACATTTCATTTGGCCCATAAAAAAACTATAATTTAGCAATTTGCCCATTTAGTATTTTAGTGGGCTTTGGCCCATTTATCAAACTAGAGTATTTTGGCCCAATTTAACGAACTAGAGTATTTTGGCCCAATTTATCGAACTAGAGTATTTTGGCCCAATTTAACGAACTAGAGTATTTTGGCCCGGTTTATCGAACTAGAGTATTTTGGCCCAATTTATCGAACTAGAGTATTTTGGCCCAATTTATCGAACTAGAGTATTTTGGCCCAATTTATCGAACTAGAGTATTTTACGGCCCATTTTCACGAAACATACAATTTACATAATAACAAGTAATTTCTCGAGGGCATTTTCATAATTTTCACGATTTAGTCGTTTTTACATATTTTCGTCAAAATATCAGTTTTTACGTTTTTACCAATCTAGTCGTTTTTACGATTTTACTTCCATACCGAAATTGACATCCAACCCGAGAAAAAGTGTGAAGTTACACACCTCGATACCGAGAGTACTAATCCTTCTCGCTCCTCGGCACCTAAAACATATTTCGATCCATTAGAACACAATTTCGTATAAACATACTTAATCGATAATAGATCCAAAATCTTACCCCCTTGATTTTGAATCACTTCGATTTTCGGCTTCTCCTCGTTTATTGGTTCGTTAATCGCCGAGAATCCACCAACGTATAATGGCTCAGAAGTTCGTACCACTTCGAATAATTGACTCCCTTCGGAAGATGGTCCGCAACCCGGTGGAAAATCCCGGACTGCCGAAACCGCTCTTCGTTTAAATGGGGAATTTACAAATCCGCCCCTCTTAACGTGACTAACCACCGCCCTTTTCTTCCCTATTTTGAAAGTCTTCAAGATCCAAAGGGATATTAGTTAAATCTAAAATAATATCGAATAGTACTAGAGGCTTTAAAAGATGTGATTCCCTTACCACAATAAATCGATTCCAACGTTTCTACGATCCTCCCGATCACTTGAGTTCCGATCTTTCGTTATTGCACTATATAATAACGAATGAAGCGTTATTAGAACGAATGTTTATTTCGATCCAAAAAGGCCTTCATAACACCATTAATAAATCGAAAACGAAAAAGAAGAACCCCTTACCTATAATCCACGATCGAAAAGAAAGGATTGAGAAAGGTGTTTGTGATGGATGAAGATTTGGCTATGTATGATCAAAGAAAAGAAATAAAGATTCGCTAAGGGCACTCTAGCATTCGGCCATGAGAGAGTTTGATGGAGAAACTTTGAATGAAAGAATTAAAATATGAAAGAAGAGATGATGATGATGTTGTTTGATTTCAATGAGAAGAGAAGAAAAAGATGGATTTTAGGAGCTAGTACATTCGGCCATGGTAAAAGAAAAGAGAAAGGATGGTTCTTTTGGTATAGTTGATTTGGCACTCAAAGAAAAGACACAAAGCAATGGCTAAAGAAATAAAAAAATGACCAAATGATCACAAAACTTGAGCTTTACCAAATGCACAATTGGCCAAGATGAAAAGTTGAGAAGAAAACAAAAATTCTGCACAAGGTGCAAGGAATGACCAAAGAGAAAATTAATTTCTTAGCCAAACTAACACTAAAATTTGGCTCCCTCCCTATACCAAGTTGTCGTCCAAAGACATGGTCAATTGGCCATGATTTTGTTTCAAAATTTTCCCTTGATATGTGCCTTATGTCCCCTATCTTTCCTTAAGTTTTTGATTCCATGCCATAAGTTAACTATTTCCTTAATCCTTTGATACACTAACCAAAATAACATGGTCAACACTTACCATATATGCTCTTGGCCGACACTTGCTATAAATGTGCGAAAATTAAAATAAAAATTCATCTAGATGCTAAACAAGGGATTGAACCTCTCCCCTCATGCTATAACCCATGCGCCAACTCCACCATGCCATGTACTCAACTTATGTCACTCATTAACACTTAATTTTACTTAAGTATTAATGACACTTGCTTCTCTTCAATAAATTCTCAAATATTAAATTTATTCCTTATCCAAATTATGCTATACTATTCTTTAAGACTTCAATAAGCATGAAAATAAAAGTAGGAAATTTTCCTTTAAAATCTAAACACCAATTCATGCAATATATAAACACTCGGATTTTTAGGGTGTTACACCTCAACCTTAGCTTGACTTACCACATTTTTTTTCTTTAGTTCTAGTTCAGGTTCAACTAACCCTTCTTGGGTTAGTTTCAGTGTTGCTAGGCAAGCTACCTTGTGGTCTTTCTGAAATCATCTTAGTAAATTGTCCTATCTGATTCTCGAGCCCTTGAATCGAAGTTTGCTAATTTTTTAGTGCGATTTTGGTGTTTTGGAAACGAGTTTTTGACACTGAAATAAACTTCGTCAGCATCTTCTCAAGGTTCGGCTTCTTCTCTTGCTGTATGGTGGTTGTTAAAAGCCTGGAAGGGGTTGTGGTCTTTGATTTCCTTGACCACCCCAAGAGAAATTGGGATGGTTCCTCCAACCTACATTATAAATGTTACTATAGGGGTTATTCTGAGGTCTAGAATTATTACCTATATAGTTGACTTGCTCGTTCTCTGTGCTAGGGCTGTACGATAGGCATTCTGGGTTGTTCATCCCTCCTCCATTCATATCGTACTGTATCACTGGATGTACCTATGTAAAACCATATAACCCATCAATTTTCTTACTCAAAAGTTCTACTTGATTCGATAACATGGTGACCGCATCTATGTTAAAAACATTAGCTACTTTCATCGGCTTTGTTCTCATAACTTGCTACTGATAATTATTCAGTGACATCTCTTTTATAAACTCATAAGCCGCTACAGGTGTTTTGTTGTTCAGAGTCCCACTGGCGGCTGCATCGATCAATTGCCTAGTCGAGGGATTTAAACCGTTGTAGAAGGTTTGAACCTGTAGCCATAAAGGTAACCTATGGTGAGGGCACCTTCTTAATAAATCCTTATATCTCTCTCATGTATCATATAGAGTCTTTAAATCCATTTTCACAAAGGAAGAGATATCATTCCTCTGCTTAGCTGTCTTGGCCGGTGGAAAATACTTTAATAAAAACTTTTCGGTCATTTGCTCCCATGTAGTGATAAAACCTTATAGTATGGAGTTAAACCACTGTTTAGCCTTATTTCTCAATGAGAAGGGGAACAACCGAAGGCGAATGGCATCGTCAAAAACACCATTAATCTTAAAAGTATCGCAGAATTCTAGAAAGTTGGCCAAATGAGTATTTGGTTCCTTATCTTGCACGCCATCGAACTGAACAAATTGTTGGATCATCTAAATGGTGTTCGGTTTCAGTTCAAAGTTATTTGCAGCAATAGCAGGTCTCACAATACTCGATTCAGCTCCACTTAAATTGGGCTTGGTGTAATCGTACATAGTAGAGGAGTAGGATTCGGATTTATAGGATTTGCAGCAACCACAGGAGGTAGCTGATTATTATGATTATCAGCCATCTCCTTGGTAATAATAACATCCTCTTGCTCTTCCACTGTATTCTGTTGACTCTGCCTAACTTCTCAACGGTTTCTACGAGCTATGCTTTCAATTTCGCTGTCGAATACTAGAGGGCCTGACGGGTTTCTCCTAGTCATAAACTAAAGGAACCTGTTAGAAATAAAAAAAAGAAAAATTAGACAACAAAAATTAAAAATAAAAACAAAAATAAAATGCAATAAAAGTAAAAATGGCTAAAATAATAAAAATCTAGTGTTCCTAATATTTTAGTCCCCGGCAACGGCACCAAAAACTTGATGATGATTCACTTAACTAACTAAAATCACGACAAAGGCAAGCGCATATATCGAATAGTAGAATAGCTATGGTGAGTCGGGAATATCGTATCCATGAGGACTAAAAGTACTAGTAGTTACTATCTTTTTATTATCTAGCCTATAAATTGAAAAGGTTGTTTTTAATTTAAAATTATCTAAACTAATTATTAAGACACAACAGAGAATTAAGTAAGAAAATATTCGAATAAACTAATGAGATAGACAATACCCAGGAAAGAATCCACTTAGACTTCACTTATTATTCTGAATCTGAATTAAACGATTTATTTACTTGCCTTGATCCGTAGAAAACCCTAAATTATATTAATATCTCTTTCTAGAGTAAAAATAACTGACTCTAGGTTGATTAATTAAAATCTCTTTCTAATTAAAACCTCTATTGTCGCATTAACTCGATCTATGGATTCCCTTATTAGATTTGACTCTAATTCGGTAGATTTATGTCATCCTATTTCTAGGATTGCATGCAAATCCACTCAATTATGCCAGATCTACTATTAAACAGAGACGTTTGCTCTACTGTAATAAGCACATCAATCATGAATTAATTTCTTGAAAACATTAAAACATGGAATAAGTACACATAATTGAGATCAAGAAATCAAGTATTTATCATATAATTCAGAAATTAAATAACAAGATCCATCATAGGATTCATCATCCCTAGGTATCTAGGGAATTCAGTTCATACTTTGGGAGGAAAACATCTCAAAATTAGGAAAACAACAAAACATAAAGAAACCCAAAAACTTCTAGAGAAGTTGACTGGAGATCTTCAATCTTGAAGGAGATCCTACTTCTAAGTTGATTCCGTTGGCATTCTTCGAGTAAATTCTTCATTCTTCTCTGGGTGCTCCCTTAGATCTTCTTTTAGTGTGTATTTATAAACTTTAGAATGCTCAGAAACGCCAAAAATTGGCTTTTTCTGTATGTTAGGGAAATAGGGTTCAAAATCGACACGGGCTGGACATGGGCGTGTGGCTAGCCCATGTGGCTCACACGGGCTTGTGCTCAGCCCGTGTGGGAGTGGCCAGGCCTTGTGGTTCTTGAAGATAGCTCTTTTTGTCCGATTTTGGCCCGTTTATCGCTCCTTTCATTTCCTTATGCTCGCCTAAGTATAGAAACATAAATTTAAAAGATTAGAAGCATCATGTTCACTAATTCAATAATAAATCATCCAAAAACATGCTAAGCATGGGTTTAAAAAAATGTTACTTTTATGGTTTATCACTTGCCGTGGATCCTAAACCATGGCATGTAATCCAAGGTGGACGCTAACTCTGGGACGATGATCGGTTCGCGATAAGGTATATGATCATACCGATTTTTCCAAATTTTGATATATTCCGACCAGAATACAGGCCAATCCGTATTCGTCAACCTTAAGTCGATTTTGTGCTGGTTATCGAGCACCTCATGTTCCTCAGGAATCGATTGTCGGAATCCAAATTGTCGCAACACTCTATCCATTTGGTGCATCTCGATAGGAGCATAGTTGACCAATGGGACCTTAACATGCCAAATGTTCAGATTTTGAAAGAATTCTTCTGGAATTACGGCCCGTATTGTCGGATCCTCGTATGGTGTCCATTGAAACTATATGAACAGAATAAAAAATATTAGTTATATACATAATACTAAATACTAAATACTAAAAACTAAATATGAAACGATTATTTTATGTATATATATTTTATTTAATACTTACTTGCGCTTCCGACCGTTGGTCTAATAGAAGCCGTATATCTTCAAGAGCAATAGGTATTCCAACATAACTCGCTGGATGGTTCCACCTAATTAAATAAATTTTCAGCATACAATTTTATTTTAAATTTATGGAATAATAGCAAAATCAAATTAAAAATTTACCTCCTTATGAGTGGGAATGTATATGGGTGGTTCACTCGAGGACATAAAAATGAAAAGCGAAATCGAGCCCATGATTGTAGTAGTGATAGGCAACTTCCAATTTTCACTTTATTTGGAGGCGTCGCCCCGCACATCTCCCGGTACAATGTTGCCAACACGACAAACCCCCAACTTAGTTCTCCAGCTACTCTAAAATCAACGAGTTTCAGTAGCCACCTCAAGTGTACGAGGTTTTGTGACAAGTCCAGCATCAGATAACCTCCAATCATCTCAAAGATGTATGCCCGAGCATATTGTATTCTTTTTACTTCAGTTGAATCATTCCCCGGCTCCGGAATGTGTCTCGTAACCAGTCCATCTCGATCCGACCTCCATAGATATTATCCGAAATTGCACCCAAAAGATCATAGCATATGGCTCACCAATCAACAAATTAAACGGACCCGGTGAGTGCGACCCCATCCACCGGCAATCCTAATAGTAACTGGACGTCCTCCAATGTGATAGTACACTCTCTGCATGGAAGATGGAATGTGTGCATCTCCAGTCTCCACCTCTCTATTAACGCGCTAATGAGTTTTGAGTCCAACTTGCACACCCGGCCTATAGTCGCCGCGTGCCAAAAATCCACTTCCCTCAAGTAATTTTCTATCAATGGTGATGGCGGACCAAACATATTACGAATATAACATTGTAACACCTGATCTACAGACTGTTATAAAAAATTATAAAATACAAATTAATTAAAATTACATAAATGAAAAAAATATTAAATAATATTCAAAATTAAAAATAAACCGTTACCATTTTCATTTATTCGACGAAGATATTTTATGATCGAGACGAATTAATCCCTCGGCCATTGCTAATACGATCAAATATTTTTGAAATTATAAAAAAATAATACTAATTTAGAAAAAAATTAAAGTAAATAACTAATTATAAAGAGCTTTGAGAAATTTAATGAGAAATTTGAGAGCTTTAGGGAGAAATTGTAGAGATTTTTTGCTAAATTGTAAAGAAAATATGTGTGAAATAATAGGAAGGGGATTTTATATGTTTTTTTTTACCATTGGATCCCCCTAACGGTAAAAAAAATAGCCGTTGGGGTTCAAAAATTGCAAGTAAAACGCGCCCCCAAGGGAGCGTTTTTTGCCACGTCAGTAAAATGCGCTAACGTGGAAGCGTTTTGCTGACGTGGCAAAAAATGCTTCCTTAGGGACACGCTTTACTGGTAATTTCTCCCTGAACGCGGCAACGTAGGCGCATTTTACAAAAAGTGGCCATTTTCAGTAAATAATGGTATAAACGGCCCATTTCTATAAATATGCTTAAAAATGGGCACTTTTAAATAATTTAATCATTTTAAGTAATAAAAATAAAAACTTCCTAAAAAGTAGGCGATGAAGTACGTAAGTTACCCTAAATTTGATGAATAACGTAAGCCATTATCTAAGGCCCGTTCTTCGAGAACTAGCCATTTAGGGTCCTTTTCTTTGCCAGTAAAATGTTTTCTGGAAAATGATTTACTTTTCTGGAAAATGATTTACTTTTCTGGAAAATGATTTACTGAAAATATTTTCTGGTGTTTGGAGGAATCTGTGTAAAATATTTTCTATTGTTTTGCAGATTTCCTAAAAATATTTTCCGAAAAAGTCGTTTTTACATATATTAATAATATTAATAATTTTTATATTTTATATTTTTTTACATATATTGCAATGATTTATTTATAAATAAATAAATCAAATTTTACATATATTGCAATGAAAGAACAAGCCATGCGAGTATATATTATACATGGACTCTCGTTTGAGGGCACTAACAATAAAATCCATTTTAATTACTGAATTTTAAACAAAAGATGAGTTAGGCCCACTATATACTAATATCCAAATCCATGTAACATGTACTATAGTATGTAATTCACTAACAAATTGGAATAAACAACAGAAGAAATGAGAAATAAGTAAGATATATAATAAAAGCAGTGGACTTAAAAGATTAGTAAGCTCTAATTGAATGCAGTTTTAAGTTAAAGCCCTGTGTTATGTTCAATTTTTAAACATATCATTCAACTACCCAAGTCATATGGACCAGAGGCATCTCCCCCATCATCTATACAAGTATAACCGTCAATATAAGTTCTAGAATGGCAACATTGGGTCTTTTCATTTAGTTTTCCATACATTCAGCCCCTATGTTTTGGTTCGAACTTTGAACCCCATACAGAAAAAGCAACATTACAATCATCATAATTATCAACAGTATGTATCATAACTACCAAGAAATTTTTACAGTATTGTCATTAACTATCATCAACATCCTTAACACTCACTATCATCACCGCCTCGATATCTTCATGAAAATAGTCATCACTGTCATCTTCATCCTCATGGACCTCATCGTCATTGTCATCATCAATAACATCAACATCAAATAATAAATAATAATCATCTTCATTCTCAACAAGGGGCAACTAAAGGAAGGCTGGATTTGGAACCTTCTGCAAAGGAGTAGTGACAGAGATTAGTTCCTCTACTTCTGCCATTTTTGTAGAACTCATATTATCATTTTACAAACCAATCCATGAGAATATACACAATGAACAACAGGAAGCCAATACATTCCTTGGCATCTAAAATACATGTCAGATTCCTTACCTTTTGCAAAATTCCTAAGAGTACATGAATATTGGACCAGAGGGGCGGACTGAAAGAGATTACACAATAATTTATCTCAAACAAAAACTAAACAAGAAAACATTACTAAAAGCCATTGGACCTTAACTCAGTACATCACGAAACATCCTTTCACCTCTCACAATAGATTAGTTTAAAAAGCTAAAGTACCAAAACCACATTGTAATAAGCACTTTTGTCGCTCTATTTCTTAAACCAAATCATATGTTATTCTCTCTATTGGAAGAGAGAGAATCAATAAGGAACAACGGTGCGGGATGTTTCTATCGTTTGCCCTTGTTGTGTCAAGTAGCATGTTGACAAGTAAAATGCATTTCATGTCTAAAGCTAATACGTTATTTATAACCTGAAAAGTAATACTAGCGTTGTTACTTTTCTTTTCTTTTTTTTATAGTTCTTTTTTCCTGGTAAGAGATTAGGAAGACAAGACATACATTCAATGTTCCTTTGGAAGGGTAGCTTTCTCGTGACCATTGGAGTCTATATCTTGATGTCCTTCTCAATTCCACTACTAGCAAGAATTATGGTATGAGGATGAGGCTCAGTACAATTGACAACATGTTTATCTGCCTCCATAACACGAACAAGTGCTCCACCTTTCTTATTCCAAATAAATATTCAGCCACAGTCAGATCCACTAACCACATACTTGGATTTAGGTCCAAAGAAGCTCACACCCTTCACTGTTTCACAATTTCTATGTCCCTTATAAACTTGAGGAATAGCTTTTTCATCAGCTTTTTCCATAGCTGATGCTGACATAACTGAGTGATCAGGACCTATGATTGTGTGTCAGAGTTTTAAATTTATAATAAATGAGAATGATCGAACCTGGAAACTAACTATGACAACGATTGAGGCAAGTGCACCTATCGAACAGTAGTATGCTTAGGCAGGATCGGATTATCGAACCCAAAGGAACTAAAAGTACTAATACTAACTTTCTTTTTATTATCTAGCCAAAAATAAGTGAAGTTGTTGTTTAATCTAAATTTAACTAACTACTAAGCTAAAGACGCAAAGACAAAAAGAATGAATTGGGGAAATCTGCAGGAAAACTCGGTTGATTAAGGCGATACCCTTAGGAAGAATCCACCTAGACTTTACTTGTTATCTAACCTTTGAACTGACGATTTATTCACTTGACTTGATCCGTAGGATTCCCTAATTTATATTAAACCCTCTCTCGAGGCGGATAACGTCTAACCCTAGGTTAAGTAATTGAAATATCTTTCTAATTAAAGCCCCTAGAATCGCATTAACTCGATATATGGACTCCCATATTAGGTTTCACCCTAATCTAACAAAATCTTGTCACCCTATCTCTAGGTGCACGATCAACTCCGCTTAATTATGCTAGATCTACTCTTAGGCAGGGACTTGTGCTCTACCATCTAAGCACATCCAACTTGAATCAATATCCCAGAAATATTAACACAAGAATTAAGCACACATAATTAAGAACAAATCAAGTATTTATCATATAGTTCAGAAAACAATTACAAGATCCGTCTTAGGTTTCATCCTCTTCAGGTATCTGAAGGGCTTAGTCCATAATAATAAAAGAAAACATCTCATAAGAAAAGATAAAACAAAACATAAGAAATCCCTAAAACTCCCTAAAGGAATTAAAGGAGAGATCCGCCATCTTGAGTAGAATTCCGGCTTCTTGAGATGAATCAACTGGCTATCTTTGAGTGATTCCTATAAATTTGACCTTTCTGGCTCGGCTCCTTGGCCTAGCTGACCGCCCCCTTTCAGGTTATACTTAGGGTGTTTATATAGGCTCTTGGAATGCTTTATTTGGCCCCTAAGTATCCTAATCTGAGTGGAATTCCTACTAGGGTGTTTGAATAGGCTTTGGAATGTGTTTCTTTGCCTTCAAGTATCCAAATCCGAGTAAAACTCCTCTTGGCCGCGATAGGGACACGGCCATGGCACACGCCCGTGTAAATCGATTTCAGGCCGTGGTCAAGTTTGCTGAAGAGAAATGCCCGTGTGTTTCAGGGTCCAGGCCGTTTTAGAGTAAATTAGGGAGGCACGACCATGTGGTCTTGGGCCCAGGCCGTGTCAATTTCTTCTTTGGCCCAATTTGGTTTATTTTAGGCCCATTTCTCGTTCTTTTCATCCCTAGGTGCTTTCCTGAGTATAAAACATGAAAAGAAAGGATTAAGAGTACCTTTTTACACAATTCAGGGAATAAATTATCCAAAAGTATGCTAAATGTGGGATGAAAATGTGTTATTTTTACGGTTTATCAAATACCCCCACACTTAAGCTTTTGCTTGTCCTCAAGCAAAATTCTCAACTTACAATTAAAACGAACTTTCCACAATTCATAATTCTCATTAACAATGCCTCATCATAATTTATAAATAATTTATATATGGATAATTTAACTCAAAGACTCCTAAAGATTCAAACAATTCTAAGTCATATATTTTTAGCATGAAAACATAGGTGTCTCCCTTTATCTAAATAATTACCTTTAATTCAAAACTGACAAGGATTGACATCCTCACTAAAGATTCACTCAAAGCACTCGAAATGTTTAAGGTTTTGGAAAAAGCACTCATAATTCGAACCTGAAAAGTTAATCCCGTAAGCTTGCCTGAAAATCAAATCTCCACCACTGTAATATGAGATGATACACAAATCAAAAGGTCTTTAACAGGGTTGTAACAGGGCTTAGGTTAAAGGTGTGGATAAAGGTGGAATTGGAAGGTTAAAATTGAGATTGAATTGAAAAGTTACCTAAATTTAGAAAAATGAACTGATAACCTAAATAATTACATCACATGAAAATTTAAAATACTAATAATACGAGCTTCTTCTTTAAGATGTTGAATTTAAACGTACAAGCTCTTAGAACATAGAACTAATAATGAATATACTTCATTTTTTTTAGATAACGCTAGCACAGATTGCATAAGAAAGAACTTTTATAACTGAAATAATATAATTGAGCAACTTATCAAATCAAGTCTCGATAGAAGGGTAGTCAAAGGAATGGTGATAACAAATACGAACGGCGGTTTGGGTTAATATTAATAGGTGAATCAATAAAAAGGGTTGTTAGGTTCAAAGGGTTTACTAAGGGTTAATTATGAAGGTAGGCTTTTTTAGTGGAGTGAGTGGGTTAAAACCTAGGTGCCTTTATCATCTCAGTATATCAAATCAATAATGTGGTCTTGACATGTATAATCGAGGCACGTTCTAGAATAAAAGTTCAATGTTGACATACTCATAATCAAAAAGTGAGCATGAAAAAGAATGTATGCTCTGTAAGGCTTAAAATCTCACAAAAATTATGGGTGTTTTTTATGTCAACCTCATAAATTTCAAACTTCAAAGTAATATTCAAATTCAGGTAGATAACCTAGAAAATTTTTTCTTGAAAAATAGACTTATCATGCTTGATTCTCTAGTATCTTAAAATTTAAATCATCAATGCACAATTAACTATAACTTAATCTAAGACATATCAATAAAAATCATAAATCATCAAAAATTTCATCCTAATTAGTAATATGAGAAAAGTGCTCAAAGATAAGATATCATTCAGGGGTTTGAGAATAATGCAAAAATTAGGCACTTTTATCCCCCCACATTTAAGATGTATATTTCCCTCAATGTACAAAGATAGATAATAAACATATAACAATAAAATCAAAAGAGAAGGGGAGAAGTGACACTTCCTGAATTTGGATGAATCCTTGAGTTGGCAGAGGTAAAAGGAGATGACTTATGCAGTGATGAATTAGTCCTAGTGATTTGTTCATTATTTGGAGTGTGTAGTTGGAACTGCAAAGTCATTAGTTAGATGGTTCGGGGGCATAAGTGTTTGTTAGCCATACTCGAAGATTAGAGAGCCAATGATAACATAAATAAAATGTAAATTTGAAGTATAAAATGTAATAAGTTTAAAGAAAAATTTAAAAGGAAAAACTAAAATAAAGAAAAGAAAACTAATAGTAATGAAAATAAAAGGACTCAGAGGTCCTCATCGTCTACTGGGTCTCGAGGTGATGGCGACGGCGATGAAATGTAGAAGTGATGACAAATCTGCTGAAGGGTGGCCTCGATCCTGTCAAAACGTCAAGCGGTGTTAGTGAACTGCTGAGTACAGTACTGTTCGAACTGTGTAAAGCATGCAGAGATGTCCAGAGTAAAGCTGCTACATGGGAGGGCCACTGGCTCGAGAATGGTGCCTCGTGTGGTGGTGAGACATCATCAGTAATGTCTTCGGGCTCCTCATTTTCGGTGGGGGGACTAGTCGGTATTGAGGAGGATCAATCCCACGTCGGTATTTGATCATCCTCATGTGCAGCATCATCTGGATGCCCTGGGGTGCCATCTGCCCAATCAGCGTGAGGGAGGAACTCTGGGCGTCAGTGTTGAGGAGGCCATAATATCGAGCCAACTGTGTGATATACGGACCCATCGATAGAATCCCTTCTGTGTGGCTCCGTCTGGTGCTGAATTGCACGGGCTATGAAATAAGCAAGATCGAAAACATGCCCGTTTGACATGCACCACGGGTAGTAGACGTCGTGTGTATTCACCACGCCGGTGCTCTCGCGTCGACCTATAATAGTGTGAGCTAAAATGGCATGGATGTACAGTAGGGAGGGGGCAAGGGTCATCGCCTTGGAGCGACTGGGGTCGTAATTGCCCTTGTTCGGGGCTAAGTTGTACCAACAGCTGATGGGGATCAATGAATCTGGCGGTTTAGTTCGGAGAGAGTATTCTCTACTACAAAGTCATCTGTATAAAGTTCGAGTGCGGCCCCAAACTGTGGTACGTTCATTCTTCGTACCGTCCCTCCTAGACGAAATTGAATCGTGCCTAGATCATCATATTGTGCCATCACTATCTGGAGTTGAAAAGTAGCGCAAAGCTTTATGGTAAGTTCTAAGTTCGTGGGCTCGATGATGGGAAAGAATTGATTCCATGGCTCGGTCATAAGAAGTGCTCGGACATCGGTTGTGAGTCTGACCTGCTCTAAAGATGCCCAATCGATGCATCTACAGGTGCCGAGAGGTTGCGCCTGTAATGCCTTAAATGGTTCCTCTTAGGCCTCTTGAGTGAATTGGAGGAACCAGTGGTGCACTTCGGAGGATGCGCTAGCAAAGGATGAGCTGGGTCCCTTCCATTTCTTAGAGGGGGCAATCGCGGTTCGTTTTCCTCTTGACGATGACATTGTACTTGAAAATATTTAATATTCAAGTGATGTTTTTACCAAACTAAATCAAGTACTAAACCCGAAATAATCAAAGGCTAAATACGACTATTTTGACCATGAGCAATCAATTCGTCAGTTATTAATTCTAACTAATTCTAATTAAATATTAAAAAAAATACTCAATATAGTAATCAAGTGAGTTCTAGAATTTCAAAGGATTAAACTTAAGAGTAAATAACACTAATAGGAAAAAGAAACTAAATAACATGAAATTTTAAATAGTTAATTAGTTCTAAAATTCAAGGATTATTCTAAAATAAATAAATAATACTAATAGAAAAATTTATTAAATAATATTAAAATTGAATCAAAAAATCGTTAAATAAATGAAAAAAATGAAATAGTGAAGGGTGACCAGCAGTGTTTGGGGTCGTGTGCTGTGAATTTCCTGGGCAGCACGGCGGTGGCAAGGGCGTGGGCTTTCTGTTTAACATGGGCGTGGCTGCGTTTTGTATGGGTGTTTGAAGGGGGAAGGTGGAGGGTTTGGGGGTTAAAATGGGGGTGATTTTGGTATGGTGGCCGGTTTAGGGAAGGAGGGGATTGAGAGAATCGGTTAAGGTTAGGGTTGGGGAAGATGAGGGTTTAAGTTGTTTAAATAAGGATGAGAGCACGGGCAGTGGCCACGTCCTTGCTCGATTTTAATCAGCCTGTGTATTTTGTGATTTTGAATTTTGGGCGCATTCATGGGGTTTGGCCACAGCCGTGGTTAAGGTGATACACCTGTGTTCTTCTTCACACGTTTGTTCAGAATGGGCGTGTTCCGCCCGTGTTCGACAAGTCATTATCTTTGCACGGTTGTGTAGCATGGGCGTGTTCCTCCTGTGTTCAACAAGTCAGTAAAGTCCACGAAAAGTTGGCACGGGCGTGGAATATTATCGTAGCCCATGTTAGAAAAAAATTTTCTTTCTTTGTCATGCACGGCTACTAGCATGCCCGTGTTCCAGCCCCTGGCTTCCACACGGCCACGAGCATGCCCGTGTGCAAGGCCGTGTGGTCTAAAACCTGTGCTTTCTTGGATTAATTAGTATGGAATTGAATGCTAAAAATTTAAAAGTATAATATTAGTGAAATTAGTGCTCGAGTTGCCTCCGAGAAGCGTTCGTTTAAAGTCTTAAGCTAGACTTACCTGTTTTCATTTTCTAAAAGAAGGTTCAGAGAGCTGAAGCTCCTCTCTCATATCCCTAAAATCTTCACCATTATAAATTTTGAGTCAGTGAACATTTACCTTGAATGTGCCCTGAGTGGGGTGAGTTACCTCGATTGTCCCATAGGGAAAAATTGTTTTGATCATGAATGGACCTGACCATCTTGATTTCAGCTTCCGAGGAAACAGTTTAAGCCTTGAGTTGTATAGCAGGACTAAGTCCACTACTTCGAATTGTTTCGATTTCTTTAGACGAGCATCATGGCGTCACTTTGTTGCCTCCTTGTATAGTTTCGAGTTCTCATAGGCCTCAGCTCTCCATTCTTCTAGTTCGTTCATCTATATCATTCTTTTCTCTCCTACAGTTTTAAGATCATAATTTAAAAATTTTATAGCCCAAAAAGCTTTGTGTTCTAACTCGAATGGTAGATGACAGCTTTTCCCGTAGATAAGTTTGTATGGGGATGTTCCTAGGGGGTTTTAAACGATGTTATATAGGCCCATAGGGCATCATCTACTTTTAATGCCCAATCTTTTCTATTTGATTCAACTATTTTTTCTAGGATGCATTTTTAAGTTCTCGGTTTGCTACTTCAACCTGCCCACTAGTTTGAGGGTGATATGGGGTAGCTATCCTGTGGTGTACTCCATATTTTTTTTAAGACTTTATCAAATTGAGTATTACAGAAATTAGTGCCCCTATCACTAATGATAACTCTAGGTGATCCAAATCGAGAGAACAGTTTCTTAAGAAACTTAACTGCTACTCTAGCATCATTGGTAGGTAAAGCTTCGACTTCCACCCATTTTGACATGTAATCAACTGCCACTAGGATGTATTTATTTCCAAAAGAACTAGGGAATGGACCCATAAAATCAATACCTCATGCGTCGAATAATTCACATGCTAGCATATATGTTTGAGGCATTTCATCGCGTTTAGAAATATTACCTGTTCTTTGGCATTTATCACACGAAGCGACATACCTGTTGGCATCTTTAAATAGAGTGGGCCATAAAAACCTGATTCGAGTATTTTATGTGCTGTCTTAATACTACTATAGTGTCCTCTTGAAGGTCCGGAGTGGTAGTGTTCTAAGATTTTGCTTGCTTCTGCCTTTGTAACACATCTCCAAATCACCTGATCTGTACATATACGGAAAAGAAAGGGATCCTCCCAAAAATAGTTCTTCACATCAAAAAGAATTGGTTCTTTTGATAATGTGTTAACCTTTTCGGTATGATGTTAGGAGCTAGAAAATTCGCAATATCTACAAACCAAGGTACCTCGTAGTTGGTTATAGAGAATAGTTGTTCTGCATGGAACGAGTCATTTATCTCTATATCTTCACGTTCCTTTATGTGTGGATTTTCAAGTCTAGATAGGTGGTCTGTTGCAAGATTTTCAACTCCTTTCTTATCCTGAATTTCCAAATCGAATTCTTGTAAAAGTAAAATCCATCTTATGAGTTGAGGTTTTGCATCAGGTTTAGTTAAAAGATAACGAAGAGCGGAGTGGTCAGTGTAAACGAAAACTTTAGATAATATTAAATATTGTCTGAATTTATCAATGCAAATACTACGGCTAGTAATTCTTTTTCTGTGGTAGTGTAATTTTCTTGCGCGACCGTCAATGTCTTGCTGGCATAATAGATCAGTTGGAAGTACTTGTCTCTTCGTTGTCCTAGAACTGCACCTACTACATAGTTCAAAAGGAAGATCCCAATCAGGGGCAATTATAATTGGGGCGTTTATTAATTTCTCCTTAAGGAAATTAAAGGCATCTAAACATTCCTGATCAAAATTAAAAAGTACATCTTTTTCTAGCAATTTCGTTAATGGCTTAGCTATTTTATAAAAATGTTTAATAAATCTTTTATAGAATCCTGCATGTCCTAAAAAGCTTCTAATTGCCTTAACTAAACTAGGAGGAGGTAATTTTTCTATGGTTTCGACCTTTGCTTTATCTACCTCGATTCCTTTACTAGAAATTTTATGTCCTAATACAATTCTCTCTTGAACCATAAAGTGACATTTTTCCCAATTTAAAACAAGGTTTGTTTCCTCACATCTCATTAGAACTTGTTTTAAATTTTTAAGGCAAAGATGGAAAGAATTACCGAATACCGAAAAATCGTCCATAAATACCTCAATAATGTCTTCCACAAGTTCGTCAAAGATTGCCAACATGCAACGCTGAAAAATAGCAGGAGCATTACATAATCCAAAAGGCATTCTGCGATAAGCAAAAGTACTGTACGGGCATGTGAACGTTGTCTTCTCTTGATCTTCAGGTGCTATTGGGATTTGGAAATAGCCGGAGAGTCCATCTAGGAAACAATAGTACATATGCCCAGATAACCTTTCTAACATTTGATCAATGAAAGGTAGAGGAAATTGATCTTTTCTAGTGGCGTTGTTCAGCTTCCTGTAATCAATGCAGACTCTCTAACCTGTGACTGTTCTGGTGGGAATTAAATCATTCTTCTCGTTGGCTATCACAGTTATTCCTCCTTTTTTTGGAACAACCTGCACAGGACTTACCCATTTGCTATCAGAAATAGGATAAATTATTCCAGCATCTAGAAGTTTAATTACCTCAGCTTTCACGACTTCTTTTACGTTGGGATTTAATCATCTTTAAGGTTACACACATGGCTTGTACTAATCTTCCATTAAAGTTTTGTGGGCACAAAATGTTGGGCTTATTCCCTTAATGTCAGAGATTTTCCAAGGTGTGGTTTTTTTATATTCTCTTAGTACCTATAGCAACTCCTCTTTCTCCTTGGGTTCTAGTTCTGAGGAGATAATTACTGGTAGCGTAGAATTTTCCCCCAGGAATGCATATTCTAAGTGTTTCGGCAATTGTTTTAATTCTAATTTGGGCGACTCATCAATAAAAGGCTATTGTTTTAGATCGTCATTTATTTCAATGCTTTCTTTTTCCATTTGTCTAGATGAAGATGTATTCAAATTCAGCTCGTCGACTTCATCTTCTTTCCCCTTCTTGAGTAAGGCACAGTTCCATCGTGTCATCATGTTGATTTCTTGTAATGAGTTTCGAATGATATGATCAGTAGTATCAACAAAGTAACAGGAATCATCTTGTTCTCTAGAATATCGCATGGCATCATAAATTTGAAAAATAATTTTCTCATCGCCTATTCTTAATGCAAGCTTACCATCACCTACATCGATAACAGCCCTAGCAATAGCTAAAAAAGGGCGCCATAAAATTAAGGGAACCTCAATGTCCTCATCCATGTCAAGTACAACAAAATCAACAGGGAAAACAAATTTATCAATTTTTACCAAGATATCTTCGATAACTCCTCTAAGATATTTAATGGATCTGTCGGCTAACTGAATACTTATCCTAGTGAGTTTTGGTTCCCCAAGATCTAGTTGTTTAAACATTTTATAAGGCATTAAATTAATACTGGCACTTAGATCAGATAATGCTTTCTTAATATTTAAGCTACCAATTAAACAGGGAATAGTAAAACTTCCTGGGTCTTTTAATTTGGTTGGTAACTTGTTTTGGAGGATGGCTGAACATTCTTCATTAAGCTCCATTGTTGATATTTCTTCAAGCTTCCTTCTATTTGTCAGGAGTTCTTTTAAGAATTTTGCGTACGTTGGCATCTGTGAAATTGCTTCAACAAAGGGTAAGTTAATATGTATTTGTTTAAAAGTTCAAGAAATTTACCATATTGGGCATCTAATCAGTCTTTTTTCAACTTTGTGGGATATGGGATTTGTGGTTTACTTTCGTTGCGTGCTGGAGTTATATCCTCAACTCCCACATCATTTGCTTTATTATCTTCGTGTGGTATTTTTTGTTTGGTTCGACTAACTTCTTTCCACTTCTCAGTGTAACTTCCTTTACCTGTTCGGTTCCTTTAGAAAAAATCTCTGATCGAATTTCAGAAACTATCTTAGTAGGTTGTCCAACTGACTAAGTAATTTCCCCAACTGACTTAGTAAGTTCCCTAACTTGGTTCTTAATCCCTTCAATCGATGTTTGTTGGTTTTTAAGTGTTGTCTCAGTGTCTTGAAAACGGTTTTTTGTGGTGCCATGAATTTTGTGACATCTCTTCAAGGTTAAACTTCTTTTCTTATGGATATGGTGATTACGGAAATTTTAGGAGGTTGTTGTCTTTGATTTCCTTGATTTCCTTGACCTCCCCATGAAAAATTTGGATGGTTCCTCCAACTTGGATTATAAGTATTACTATAAGGGTTATTATTAGAACTGAAATTATTACCTATATAGTTCATCTGTTCACTTTCTGTGCCCGGTTGGTAGGGTGGGTACTCGAGGATTATACAATTCCACCCGCGTCGCCTTTGCATTCTTGCATGTACCTCTGAAAACACAAACCATCAAGTTTTTTATTCATCATCTCTACCTGCGTTGATAGCATGGTTACTACGTCGAGGTTGAAAACTCCGGCTGATTTTGTTGGTTTTGTCCTTGTAACCTGCCACTGATAGTTATTCAGTGACATCTCTTCAATAAACTCATAGGCTGCTTTAGGAGTTCTGTTGTTTAGGGTTCCACTGGCGGCTGAATCAAGTAGTTGCCTCGTTGAGGGGTTTACATCGTTATAGAAAGTTTGGACCTGGTGCGATAAGGGTAAACCATGGTGCAGACACCTTCTCAAGAGATCCTTGTATCTCTCACATGCGTCGTATAATGTCTCTAAATCCATCTGTACAAAAGAAGAGATATCATTCCGTAATTTGACCGTTTTGGCTGGTGGGAAATATTTTAATAAAAATTTTTTGGTTATTTGATCCCATGTGGTGATTGACCCTCGTGGTAACGATTTCAACCACTGTTTGGTTTTATTCCTTAATGAAAAGGGAAATAACCGAAGATGTATGGCATCATCAGAAACGCCATTTATTTTGAAGGTATCACGAACTCTAAAAAATTAGCTATATGGGTCTTCGGGTCTTCGTCCTACAAACCATCAAATTGAACAAATTGTTGAATCATTTGTATAGTGTTAGGCTTTAATTCAAAATTATTTCGATTCTGCTCCTGTTAAATAAGGTTTAGCATAATCATACATAGTACGCGGAGCATTATTTTCTGCCACATCTTGTGGTGGTGTATTATTCTCGTCCATCCCTTCGGTAGGATTGGATCTGCCTTCTCGCTCTTCTTCTGTGTAATTTAGGGTTCACCTAATTTCTCTGCAATTCCAGCGAGGGGTAGCTTTAATATCACTGTCGTATACTAGTGGTCCTTTCGGGTTCCTTCTAGTCATAAACTAGAGGTACCTGCTAGGAATAGAAAGAAAGAAAATTTAGCCAAGTAAAAAGAAAATAAACTAAAAATAAAAGTAAAAGTAAAATGCAAAAATAAAAAGAGTGGTTAAAGTAATAAAAAAATAGAGCTTTCTTAATATTTTAGTTCCCCAGCAATGGCGCCAAAAACTTGATCGTGTGTCAGAGTTTTAAATTTATAATGAATGAGAATGATCGAACACGAAACTAACTATGACAACGATTGAGGCAAGTGCACCTATCGAGCGATAGTATAGCTTAGGCAAGACCAATTATCGAACCCAAAGGAACTAAAAGTACTAATACTAAGTTTCTTTTATTATCTAGCCTAAAATAAGTGAAGTTGTTGTTTAATCTAAATTTAACTAACTACTAAGCTAAAGCATAAAGACAAAAAGAATGAATTGGGGAAATACTGTAGGGAAAACTCAGTTGATTAAGACGATGCCCTTAGGAAGAATCCACCTAGACTTCACTTGTTATCTAACATTGAACCAGATGATTTATTCACTTGACTTGATCTGTAGGATTCCCTAATTTATATTAAACCCTCTCTCGAGGCAAATAATGTCTAACCCTAGGTTGATTAATTGAAATCTCTTTCTAATTAAAACCCCTAGAATCCCATTAACTCGATCTATGGACTCCCATATTAGGTTTCACCTTAATCTGACAAAATCTCGTCACCTTATCTCTAGGCGCGCGATCAACTCGCTTAATTATTCTAGATCTACTCTTAGGCATGGACTTTTCTCCACCACCTAAGCACATCCAACTTGAATCAATATCCCGGAAATATTAACACAAGAATTAAGCATACATAATTAAGAACAAATCAAGTATTTATCATATAGTTCAGAAAACAATAAAAAGATCCGTCTTAGGTTTCATCCCCTTCAGGTATCTGAAGGGCTTAGTTCATAATAATAAAAGAAAACATCTCAGAAGAAAAGATAAAACAAAACATAAGAAATCCTTAAAACTCCCTGAAGGAATTAAAGGAGAGATCAGCCATCTTGAGTAGAATCCCGGCTTCTTGAGATGAATCAACTGGCTATCTTCGAGTGATTCCCACAAATCTGACATTTCTGGCTCGGCTCCTTGGCCTAGCTAACCGCCCCCTTTCAGGTTATACTTAGGGTGTTTATATAGGCTCTTGGAATGCTTTATTTGGCCCCTAAGTATCCTAATCTGAGTGGAATTCCTACTAGGGTTTTTGAATAGGCTTTGGAATGTGTTTTTTTGCCTTCAAGTATCCAAATCAGAGTAAAATTCCTCTTGTCCGCGGCAGGGACACGGCCATGGCACACGCCCATGTGAATCGATTTCAGGCCGTGTTCGAGTTTGCTGAAGAGACACGCCAATGTGTTTCGGGGTTCAGGCCATGTTAGAGTAAATTAGGGAGGCACAGCCATGTGGTCTTGGGCCCAGGCCGTGTCGATTTCTTCTTTGGCCCAATTTGGTTTGTTTTAGGCCCGTTTCTCATTCTTTTCATTCCTAGGTGCTTTCCTGAGTATAAAACATGAAAAGAAAGGATGAAGAGCACCTTTTTACACAATTTAGGGAATAAATCATCCAAAAGTATGCTAAATGTGAGATTAAAATATGTTACTTTTACGGTTTATCAACCCATCTCACTTGCATCACTACCAGACAATGGAGAAGATGAAACTGGATTGGGTCCCAGTCCCATATCCTGTGTAAAGAGATAGATGAACTCAGCATTGTAGGAGACAAGAAGCTCACTCTGATCTGAAAAGGCCAAGCCCGTTATTCCAACTTGATCATCACCAATCAAATGAGGGGGACAAAAATACTCTGTAGGTTGACCAAAAATAGTTGAACCATCCCACTTATATTTACGAATATCATATAGTCGAGCATACTCATCTGATCCTACAACTACAAAGAGATTTGGGTTCATTGGATCAATTGCAACATCATTGAGCTGGATAACTGGGATGAAACCCCTGTTATCACCAATTGCATGGCATGCAAAAAGCTCTGTAGCTACTACAGTTCTAAGGTCAATCTGAAATGCAAGTGATGTGTAACAGGCTGTATAAGTTAGATACATTAAAATCCAGATAAAAAATTCAGAAGAAGAATAACATGAGCATGTAGACTTGAGATTATGCTCTTGATGCAGAATGCAAATAAGGCCCTTGATGTATTTATGGGGCTAATTGTAACATCTCATACAATTTAGCCTTTTACACTTATATCAGGGTTTAGTATCTAGTGTAGTTTTTGTTATCCTATTAGGCTGTATTTTTAAGTCAAGTTTATTAAATAGTTAAAAATCCTTGGAAAAAAAATTCATAATAAACACTTCCCAAATTACCAAGCATAAAAAACCCAAAAAATTCCATCATTTTCATTCACAGCACTAAATAAAAAACTTCAAGAAACTTCAAAAACACACTTTAAATAAACCTCGAAAAGAAAAACTCACTCACGAATGGTACACTGGAGATCTTAACAGAAGCACGAAAGTGGATGGGATCACAGTTTAATCAAGAACCCGATCAAGGAATAACAAGATAGGATGCAAAATCAGACCATTCGAAATGCTAATTAAAACGAAAAATGAAATATTGGAGTGCAAATTTCTGGTTTTTCGTTTCAACAGAAAGGAACAAGAAGAGCCAAAAATGAAAAATGAAAAATAATTCAATAGAAAGGAAGATTACTAGTCTTGCAGTAGAATCTCTGACGCTTTCAGTCGAAGAGGAACATGAAATTTTCTGAGAAAGAGAGAAAGAAATTGGTTGAGAAAGAATAGGGTTAGGAAAAAGAAAGAAGGAACGAAAAAGGGGATCTGCCTAAGGAAAATGTCTTACAAAAATTGAAACGATAAGACATTTTCCTAAATTGTAAGCCTTTTTACCCGTGTTTTGGAATTCATTTTCCAAATGAAAAATGTTTTCCAGCAAACAAACACTGAAAAACTGGGAAAACAATTTTCAAAAAATGAATTACAAGCAAACAAACACACCTTTAATGTAGTTTAAAGGCGATAACTTATAATAATAATAATAAAACGATAACTTTGACTTTCGTGATTTAGCCGCGCATTTTTATTTTTTGACAAAGACCTTTGCACACATTTAATAAGGCAATAATTGTACTATTTTTGTTATTAAAATAAAATGTCTACTCACCATGCATATAATTAACATTTTACACATTTTTAAAACAAGAAGTGTCATCTTTACAAATATCACGCTAAATAAGTCCTAGAGGCTAATTTTATTTTTTAATTAGCTTTTTAGGTCGATTTTAATTTTAATTAGAGAAATAGATTATTTTTAGTGAGAGTGTATAAAAGCACGTCCAACTGAATGTGCTTTCTACATAGTTGGCAGAAAAGGATGTCTAACTGAATACACTTTCCCTTTTAAGTAGCAATTTATTTTATTTTTTATACAATTAGTTTCTTTACTTGAATAGTTAAATGTGTTAGTACAAAACTCCGGTGAGAAAAATCTCGAACCCACAAACGAAAACTCGAACAGAAGAAGAAATAGGACGAGGCTCCAAGGCGTGTATCAAATCACTATCTTTAAGGTTATATTCGCCCCCACCTATCTTGATTGTGCAAAGCGAGTTCCAAGCAAATTAACCTCGAGAATACAATGAAGCCAATGGCTATTTGCGTTTTACCTTTGACGAGAATAGCCCACTACACACTGAGCAATATATGACAAGAAAACCAATTTCTATAAAGGATTTCTGCAGTAATACTTTATAGAACAATCTAACAATATTAGAAAATGAAGAAAGAAAGAAAGAATATTCGAATTGTTGGTATGTCTCCAAATGAAATCTGATTCCTATTTATAGGAATTTTCATGTCTCTTCATAGAGACATCTTTAATCAATAGGTACCTTTCCGAATAATAATGTTTTTAAAATAAAACATTATTATTCATTTAATTATAACTATTCAAATAATATTATTTAAATAGTTATAATTCTTTTCAAAAATCAAAAGATATAATCTTTTAATTAATTATACCCAATAATTTATAGTTATTGAAAACTATAAATATTTGAAAATGTTCCAACAATCTCCCCATTTTCAAAATATTTTACATTTTGATATTCTTGAAAATCAATTTGCATAAATGAAGGTATCTTACGATTGAACCTTCACTTAGTGAAAACATGTTAAAGTTAATCGAAATTGCATGGTAGACTAAGCTTTGAACCAACTATTTCATTTGATTAACCGAACACATCTCACACAATGATCTCAACATCGGTCAATGCATAGTATCTAGGGACACTATTATGGCCATGTGTCTGTGTCCTCTTTTCATGAGTGCTGTCAGAGCCAAGCCCTTGAGCTCCTAGAAACGGCCACATTTCCACTCACATAGGTAGATCCCATCAAAAGTGTTCCCGTAATTAAAACACTCTAACATATTTATGTTATGGGTCCATTAAGAGTACATTACTCATCCTTCCCTTATCATTACGGGTACCTAGCACTTTAATCTTAGGATGGATTTATTTATAGTGCTATCAGTCACATACTAATGATGTACTTTATCTCATTGAACTCAAGACTTGACGTTATACCAAGCACTGAGTCGAGTTTCCATCATGGGTGACTCTAATTAATGGGCTTGAGTCCCATCCCTTTTGAGGTCCTTTTTACTGCATCTCTAGCAAGACTTTTTGTCAAAGGATCCGCCAAATTTTCACTTGACCTCACATAATTAATAGTGATCACTCCATCAGAGATTAATTGTCGGACATAACTATGTCTTAATCCAATGTGTCTAGACTTTCCATTATATATTTGGCTATATGCCTTTGCTAGAGTAGCCTGACTATCACAACGGATAGAAATAGGTGAAATTGGCTTAGGCCATAAAGGTACATCATAAAGCAAATTTCTTAACCATTCTGCTTCTTTAGATGCAGCGACTAATGCAATAAATTTTGCCGCCATGGTGGAATCAGTAATACATGTTTGTTTCTTAGAACCCCAAGAAATGGCTCCTCCACCAAGAATGAAGATCCATCTACTAGTAGATGCATGATCTTCCAAACTTGTAATCCAACTAGCATCCGAATACCCTTCTAAAACTGGAGGATATCCATTATAACACAATCCATAGTTAATAGTTTTCTTTAAGTACCTAAGTACTCTATTCAATGCTTGCCAATGCAAACTACTTGGATTACTTGTGTACCTACTCAAATTCCCAACAGCATATGCAATATCTAGTCTTGTACAAGTCATTATGTATATAAGACAACCAATTAGACTTGCATATTTCAATTGATCAATTTTCCTACCAGCATTAGATACTAATTTTATTTGAGGATCTATGGGTGTAGATGTTGGTATACAGTTGAAAAGATCAAACTTTTTAAGCACATTTTCAATGTAATGTGATTGTGATAAAGCTATACTACTTTCATCTCGGGTTATTTTAATCCCAAGAATAACATCTGCTACACCCATATCCTTCATAGCAAAGTTGTTTGACAAGAATTTCTTTGTGTTTTCTATTTGTTCCAAATCCGTGCCAAAAATGAGCATGTCATCTACATATAAGCAAATTATGACACCTTTTCCATTTTCAAATTTGCTATATATGCACTTATCTGATTCATTTATTTTATAACCATTAGCTAAAACAACATTGTCAAACTTTTGGTGCCATTGTTTTGGTGCTTGTTTAAGTCCATATAAAGATTTAACATGCTTACATACCTTATGCTCTTGTCTTGGAACAACAAATCCTTCCGGTTGTTCCATGTACACTTCCTCTTCAATTCACCATTTAAAATGCGGTTTAACATCCATTTGGTGAACAACCAAATTATATATGGATGTAAGTGATATTAAAATCTAATTGTAGCAATTCTTGCTCTTGGAGCATAGGTATCAAAGTAATCAATACCTTGTTTTTGTGTAAAACCTTTGGCAACCAACCTTGCTTTAAACTTATCAATGGTTCCATCGACCTTCATTTTCTTTTGAAGATCCATTTACAACATATATGTTTGGAACCCGGTGGAAGATCAACTAAGATCCAAGTTTGATTTCCATTATTGAATCCATCTCATCATTTATTGCTTCTTTCCAAAAGCGAGTCTTGAGATTTCATTGCCTCTTCAAATGTAATAGGATCGATTACGTATTATAACAATAAGGTATCTTATTATATATACTTTCACCTTTTCCTTCTACAAGAAATATCATGAAATCTGATCCAAAATCTTTGACCTTTTAATCATCTTACTTCTTCTTAATTCTTGACAAGATTCATCATTATTATCAATTTGTTCCAATGGAATCTCATTCTCATTTGAAGAATGAATCAATTGTTGTGGTCGTAATTGTCTTGATATAGAATTAAATCTATTTTCATCAAAAATAGCATCTCTTGATTCAATAATAGTATTAATTGAAATTGAATCATTTGGTTCAATTACCATGAACCTATATGCCTTGCTATTATGTGCATATCCTATAAATATGCATTCAATTCCTCTTTCACCTAACTTTTTATGTTTAGGTGTTGGAAATTTGACAATAGCTCTACAACGCCAAACCTTCAAATAATTAAGGTTTGGTTTCCTTTTCTTCCATTGTTCATAAGGGGTTATTTTAGTTTCCTTATTAGGAACTCTATTCAATATATGACAAGCTATTAGAACAGCTTCTCCCCAAAAACCTTGTCCAAGACCTGAATATGATAACATTAAATTTACCATTTCAGTTAATACTCTATTTTTCCTTTCAGCTACATCATTTTGTTGTGGTGTATAAGGGGCTGAAACTTGATGGACAATCCCAGTGGATTCAAAATAACTTGGATTATAGTATTCTCCACCTCTATCCGATCTTAAGCACTTGATAAATGATTCACATTGAAGTTCAACTTCTGATTTATAAACTTTAAATTTATCAAGCGCTTCATCTTTCGAATGCAATAAATATATATAACAATATTTAGAACAATCATCAATAAAAGTAATAAAATATTTCTTTCCACCTAATGTAGGAGTATTATGCATGTCACATAAATCACTATGTATCAAATCAAGTAATTTTGTTTTTCTTTTAACCTTAGGAAAGGGTTTCTTGTAATTTTAGTCAACATACATGTATTGCATTTTCAATATTATTATTAAAACAAGAATTAAATCTAACTTATACATGTCATTCAATTTTCTATAATTCAAATGACCTAATCTATAATGCCATAAACAAAAGATTCAACCATATAAGCGAAATAGTATTTTCATTTTATTGATAATATTTAGTTTGAACATACTCTCATACATATACCCTTTCCTACAAAAATTCCTCCCTTAGACAAAATAAATTTATCTGCCTCAAAAACAAGTTTGAAACCAAACTTATTTAACAGACTTCCAGACACTAAATTCTTTCTAACTTCTGGTACATAATATACATCATTTAAGATTAAAACCTTTCCAGAAGTGCCTTTGATTGCTACGGTGGAAGAATTTCCCATGTACAAGACATTGTCATTTTCACATTGTGTAAACTTTGTGAACATGCTTTTGTCTTTGCACACGTGTTTGGTTGCTCCAGTATCAATCCACCATGTATTATCATCTTGTGCCATATTAATTTGAGATATCATTGCAACGAACTTTTCATTATTATCGCCTTAGAAGATGATTTTTCTTTAAGAATCGACATTCATTCTTGAAATGTCGACTTACCACAATGATAGCATGAGCCCTTTTGTTTCTTTTTAAACTTAGGTGCTCTATCGATCTGTTTGAACTTTCTCTTGAATGGTTTAGTAGTCTGTACTTCCTCCGTAACATGCACTTTGGCATTTTCGAATTTAGATTCGATCTTGCTTTCGATATTCTTCTTCAATACGAAGATGATTTGCCAAAGCCTCAAGAGATATTTCCTCTTTCTTACGTTTTAGACTTCTTTTAAAGTCTTTCCAAGATGGAGGAAGTTTGTCTATTATGGAGGATACAACAATCATTTCATCCATTTTCATATCATATTGTTTGAATTGATTGACATCTTTTCAATATCACGAAATTGTTCCATAATGAGCGACCATCAATCATTTGATAATTATTGAAACGACTGACAAGAAATTTCTTACTTGTAACATCTTTGGTCATGTATCTTGTCTCCAATTTGTCCCATAATTCTTTAGCGGTGACCTCATTTTGGTAGGTGTCGAACAAACCATCAGATAAACCATTCAATATGTGGCCCATGCACATGTAATCAGCATTGTCCCATTTTGTCTTTCTCGATTGCGACAATGATTCGTTTTCGGTCTCCTCGGTCTTGGGGTATTCAAAACATATGCAATCTTCAAAGTTGATAATAAGAAGTGCATCTTTTTCTGCCATCGTCGAAAATTGCCACCATCAAACCGATCAAGTTTGACAAAATTGGAAGCCACCTCCTTAGTGTTCCACTTTCGTGAGTTGCGGTAGTCATTGTGGATATAACCTTAAAATTGTTAGTACAAAACTCGGTGAGAAAAATCTGAACCCACGAATGAAAACTTCGAGCAGAAGAAGAAATAGGACAAGGCTCCAAAGCGTGTATCAAATCACTATCTTTAAGGTTATATTAGCCCCACCTATCTTGATTGTGCAAACGAGTTCCAAGCAAATTAACCTCGAGGATACAATGAAGCCAATGGCTATTTGCGTTTTTATCAGCGAGAATAGCCCACTACACAATCGAGCAATGTATGACAAGAAAAACCAATTTCTATAAAGGATTTCTGCAGTAATACTTTATAGAACAATCTAACAATATTAGAAAATGAAGAAAGAAAGAAAGAATATTCGAATTGTTGGTATGTCTCCAAATGAAATTTGATTCCTATTTATAGGAATTTTCGTGTCTCTTCATAGAGACATCTTTAATCAATAGGTACCTTTCGAATAATAATGTTTTAAAATAAAAATTATTATTCATTTAATTATAACTATTCAAATAATATTATTTAAATAGTTATAATTCTTTTCAAAAATCAAAAGATATAATCTTTTAATTAATTATACCCAATAATTTATAGTTATTGGAAAACTATAAATATTTGAAAATGTTCCAACAAAATGTTGGTAATTTTGTCCTTAATTTTTTAATGAATATTTTTAACATATTAACTTTTTAATTAAATGGTTAAATAATAATGCTTTCATCATTGAGATCCAGTGCAATTCTCTTTTTCTAAATACATTTGTATTTTTATTCCATATTATTTCAAGCTTTTTTAATTAATAAATATATTGTTTTGTTATAAAATAAAGAGATAGGAAAATAAAGAATAAAAAAATATGAAAGCAATAGAGAATGTATATAAAAGAAGTAGATATCTTATTCTAATAACTATTAAAGTATATCAAAACTTTATCTTGATCATGATGGACATCCACTTAATAAGATATTCATAACACTCCCCCTTGTATGTCCATTAGTAGATAATGTGCCTCGTTAAAACTTTATTAGGGAAAATCCTGTGGGATAAAAACCTAATGAAGGAAAAAGAGTACACAATTTTCTATTACAAGTTGCCTCATTAAAAACCTTTACAAGGAAAACCCAATGGGACAAAACCTTAGTTAAAGGAAAAGAGTAAAACTTGTTTTAGACTCTCTCTAATGGCAACATTATATTACATCTTTGAGTTGACGCAATCCAATTTTTTGTAGTAGTCTTTCAAATGTTGAAGTTGACAATGCCTTAGTAAAAAGATCTACTAAATTATCACTAGAACGAATTTCTTGAACATTTATATCACCTCTTTTTTCAAGGTCATGGGTGAAGAATAATTTTGGTGAAATATGTTTCGTTCTATCACCTTTGATGTAGCCACCCTTTAATTGAGCTATACATACTACATTATCTTTGTCGAAACCTTTTTTTAAAATCGACTTTTTATAAAAAAAATTGAAAATAGAGTCGCCACCAATCCTTTTTATGAGGTGTGATCGGATCACCTCGTAATTTAATCGTTTTAATAAAAGATTTAGTTTACTAAAACAATGATTTTTGGTCTACAAAATCTAGGAAATGGGTTTGGGTGTCGGTTACGCATGAGGAATGATTAGCACCCTCGTGACGCCCAAAATTGATACCTAGTTGATTAATTGATGTCTTAATGTCGAGAATTGAAAATTTGAAGAGAATTTAAAACTCGATCCCACCTTGCATAATGACATTTTTAATTAAAATCACCTAAGTAAATTAAACAGATGTAATAGGCCTTCTTATCTCGAGGTAAACAAAAGGGTCACGTCCCGTAAGTTAGGACACGACATCTCGAATCGTCAAAAATAAGTTTGCTCAATACTCGATTATTTAACTAAATCTCATGTATTTTAATTTTTTTAAAAAAAAGATGTTCGATTATCTAGGTTCAAAGAGAAAGTCGAACTCCGTAAGTTAGGGCACAATTTCTCGAATCTCGAAATATGGAACATTGCTTAATATTAAAATTTTCCTTTTTTCGAGTAAATAACAAATGTAACATTTAAAACAATGTGTATTTAACTTATTTAGGTATAATACAATAATGAATAAATATATCTAAACACGATTTGTGATATGATTATATTAAAATAACATGAAATGGTAGTGTATAAAAGTGGTCATGCTCGGGAGTAATAATAAAGCAGATCCAATGAAAGTGCAACATCAATTTATAACGATGATATCATGTCGTGATTGCTTATTATAACATGAATAATGAAATAATAATGATCATGATAATAAGGGAAATATATATATGCATAATGAAAAGGAAATATAAGTAATATCAAATTTAAATATTTAAAAAGTAAAAGAATAATAAAAAATAAATAACTAGATAAAAATATATAAAAATATTAAATTTAAGTATTTAAAAAGTAAAAGAATAATAAATAGATAAATAGATAAAATAAATATAAATAATATTAAATTTAAGTATTTAAAAGTAAAAAATAATAAATAAATAAATAGATAGATAAAAAATATAAATAATATTAAATTTAAGTATTTAAAAAGTAAAAGAATAATAGCTAAACAAATAAATAGATAAAACAAATATAAATAATATCAAATTTAAAATGTTTAAAAAGTAAAATAATAATAAATAAATAAATAAATAGATAATAAAATATAAATAATATCAAATTTAATATTTAAAAAGTAAAAGAATAACAAATAAATAAATAGATAAAATGAATATAAATGGATGAAATTAATTGAATGAAGGACTGAACTGAAATTTAAACGAAATTAAAGGTATAAATCATAATAAATTAAACAATAAAACTATATAAAGGACTAAAACTAAATGTGCGAAAAAGAGGGACTAAATGGGAAATTATTTTCAGACCCCCAAACGCACCGTTCCATGGAGGACCAAAATGAAACAAAACCAAAATTACAAGGTAAAAATTAAAAAAGAAACAGGACTAAATTGAAACAGGCCATAAAAGAGAAAGGAGTAAAAGCGAAAATAGACCCTCCTTAAAATGGGTCCTAGGGTGGGTCGGGTCAGTAATCGGGTCGGCCCCAAAACGACGTCGTTTTGGGGCATTTTAGACGCTCTTGAAATGGTGTCGTTTTGGCACCTTATTTAAGTCAAAACTCCTTCAAAAAAATCATTTCTCAACTGTTAAAAAAAATTTTCTCTCCTTTATTTTTCCTCTGAAGCGTTCTTCAGGTCCGGCATAGGGCTTCCGTGGTCCTCCACGACTGTCAACGACGGCGACCGCAGTTTTTGGTGGCCGAAAAGAAATCAAAACCTCTCTTTTTGATCCTTTTTTTAACCCTGTTTTGGGTTTAAAATCATCAAAGAAACTGGCAAAATTAGACCGACGGTCAAGAAACCTCTCAGCTTCTCTCCCCTAGTCTGTCGTCGATGACAGAAAAAAAAATACTCCCTTTTTTATTCTCTGTTTATTTCGAAAAGTTTAAAATTAAAAAAATAACACCTTTTGTATTTGTTTTTTTATTTTCTGATTGCTTTCTTTATTTCTCTGTCTTCCAAAAAAAAAAAAAAAAAAAGTCCTCCGAATACAATCTCTTATTTGTCTTTTATAGCCATTATGTATTGTTCATTATACACTTTTTCCTATTTTTTCTACTATTTGTTGGCTACTGTTTATTGCATGTTGTTTCTTTGCTGCCTCTGTCCTTATGTTCCCTTTTTTGCAGGTGGTGGTGGAGTCGACAGTGGGGAAAGGCGCTCCCAAGGCATCAGACCTCAAGCGACATTCGCGTTGCAATTGCTACGTGGAGGCGACAACTAGCAGCTAGGGTTTTTTTTTTTTGAAAATAGTTTGGGCTATTGGGCTTGGGCCATTAGGGTTTTTTCTTTTGTTTTTGGCTTGTAATTTTGTAACTGGACTGTAATAAATTTTATTATTTTTTATTTTTGGTTTATTTTTTGTTTGGGCCCGAATAAAATTGGGTCCTTACAATCTTCATATAAGATAATTAACATCTTTTCTTGTAAAGGCAAATTACATATCTTCTGGATATGTTGGGTCAATAACCTTAGACAAACGTACTCTCGACTTGTCTCATGCATTGCAATTATTTTTGCATGATTTGAAGAAGCAGAAGCAACTAATGTTTGCTTTGTCGAACGCCATAATATTGTAGTACCCCCACATGTAAATAAATATCCTATTTGAGATCGACCTTTATGTGGATATAATAAGTATCCAGCGTCAACATACCCAACTAATAGGGATTTTGAATCATTTGAATAAAATAACCCCATATCAATGGTCCCTCTGAAATATCTAAATACATGGTTAATTTCATTCCAATGTCTACATGTTGGAGAAGAACTAAATCTTGCTAACAAGTTTACAACAAAAACTATATTAGGTCTTATGTTGTTTGCAAGATACATCAATGCCCCTATGGCACTTAGATATGGTACTTCAGGACCAAGAAACTCTTCATCATTCTTGCAAGGAAAAAAATTCATCATTCTTACAAGGAAAAAAATTATCTTTATTCACATCTAATGATCATACAACCATCGGAGTACTTAATGGGTGTACTTTATCCATGTAAAATTTCTTTAATATCTTTTCCATATAAGTTGATTAATGAACATGAATTTCATCTTTTAAATGCTCGATTTGTAAGCCAATATAAAACTTTGTTTTCCCAATATCTTACATGTCAAATTCTTTCTTTAAATAATTTATTGTATTTTGAAACTCTTTTGGAGTTCCAATAATATTTAGATCATCAACATAAACAACAATTATCACAAAATCTGATCCAAACCTTTTTATTAAGACACATGGACAAATTGGATCATTTTTGTAACCTTCTTTTAACAAGTATTCACTAAGACGATTGTACCATATATGTCCAGATTGTTTTAATCCATATAAACTTTTCTTTAATCTGATCGAGCAATTTTCTCAAGAAACTCTATATCCTTCTGGGATTTTAAATCCTTCAGGATTTTCATATAAATTTCACTGTCAAGTGTATCGTATAAATAGGCTGTAACAACATCCATTAGATGCATATCAAGTTTTTCACGTACTGCCAGACTAATAAGATATCTAAACGTGATTGCATCCACCACAGGAGAATATGTCTCTTCTTAATCAATGTCGGGCCTTTGCAAAAATCCTTATGCTACAAGTCGAGCTTTATATATTATGACTTCATCAATTTCATTTTGTTTTCGCACAAATACACATTTATATCCTACCTACTTTACACCTTTAGGTGTTTGGACTACAAGTCTAAAAACTTCACGTTTAGAAAATGAATTCAATTCTGCTTGAATTGCATCTTTCTATTTTGGCCAATCTTTTCTATTTTTACATTCCTTAGTATAGTTAGGCTCAGGATCATCATTTTCTTCTATTACTTCAATAGCAACATTATGAGCAAAATTGTTGTCGACAGCTAAATTTTTTTCGATTCTATATTTTTCTCATATTGACATAACTTATCGAGATCTATTTATTTTCATCATTTCCATTTTCACTTTTAGGTACCTGAATCTCTTCTTGAGTTTTATATATATCATGGGTCTGTTCAGGAACCCCTGCCTCCACTATATGATCATATTGAATGTCTGCTTCTTTTCTTTTACGAGGATTTTATCTTTGGAACTAACCAGTTTTCCATGCTTTTGAGATGAATTACTTTTATAACAGCCCGATTTTAGGTTTAGTCGAAATAGTGGTTTTGGGACCACAAATTTGACGCAAAAAATTCATTTTTATGGACCAGTCGAAACAGTCTTCCACGATTTTATGGAACGACTTTGTGAAAATTTCGTTTAAAAATTTTGACATTTAGGCACTCAATTTAGTTAAAAGTACTAAATTGCAAAAGGTGTAAAATGTGTGTTCTAGAAGCTAGAGGTGTCTAATTGCTATGAAAGTTTAAATTGGAGGTCCTTAAATGGTAATTAGACCATTATACTTTGGTATGGACAAAAATGGACATGGCTAGGTGAAATTTTAAAGTTTGGCATTAAGGGCATTATGGTAAAATGGTAAATAAAGACATGTTCATCTTCATCAAATTAGTCCCTTGGCCAATATTCACAAGAGGAGTCCATAGCTAGGGTTTGTTCATCTTCTAAGCTCGATTATCAAGAAAAAAGAGGTTCGAACCTAGATCGAGAGAAAAATAAAATGTTTGACGATTAGGTATATTTTCACTATTTTTATACCGAGGTAAGTTCGTATGTTAATAATGCAATCTTATATTTGTATTTTAATGTTTTGATATTACATGGATTGTATGATTGATTATATGAGCATATTCGACGAAGTTTTGGTAAGAGAAAATCCGGTTGAACCTTAAGAATAGACTAGGATACAAGTGACATTCACTAGAAACCTATGTAATTATGTGATTTATGTGTCCCGGGTGCTGGTCCTGTACGTTCTACCGGTGGTTGGGTATATCGACAAATGTTGCGGATACCTGACAGCTTGTGTGAGTAGCACCGCGTAATTACGTCTCGACTGACAGTTTGTGTAAGCAGGCCCGTGGATAGCTCGAGAGCGAGCCTATATGTGTTATGAGATTTTTGGTAACATTGACTACATATGTGGCACTTATGTGCAAATCGTTCCTTGTATCTAATAGTATTCCAAGTGGTTCAACGGGTATGTCAAAGATAAGAAAGTATGTGATTATGTTACGAGTTTGTACAGTATCACCAAGCTAGCTTGGGGTTCGGAGATCGTTGGAGATCCATACACACTATCAACAATTATTTTGGTATCAATGAATTCAACATTTTGAATTATGGCATGTATAGGGGACTTGGTCATTTTATTATGTGTCATAATTGATTTGTTGGCCTATGTTGGTTAGAATTTCATTTTGTATAAGGCCATTTGAAATTGGCTAATATTGATATAAGTATATTCATATGATGATGCCTTTCATGAATGTGGAAACTTGCATGATTTGAGTTGGTAAGTTATGTGATGTTTATGTATAATAGATGTTAGCATATGAATGATGTGTTGATGTCTTGGTTGTGGATGATTTGGTTGTATGTATAAGCTTGAATTGGTGCTATGTAATGTTATGTAGGTGTGTGCATTAAAGGGGTGGCAAATGGCTTGGTAAATAGCCTTCTTTTTGTCCACACGGGTAGGCATACGGGTATATGTCTCACACACGGTCTGCCCCAGAGGCATGTAGTTCAGCCGTGTGTCCCCTACACCTTAATTATTGCAAAAAATAATGTCCAAAATTAAGCACACGGACAGAGACACGAGCATATGTCTCGACCATGTATGTTACACGTCTATGAACACGGGCATATGCCCCGGCCTTGTGAAGTCTGCACTTTTTTAATGAAAAATTATGAAAATTAAATTGACCATACAGCCTAGCACACGGGCGTATGGCACGTCCGTGTGGCACAAGTCAGAGAGTACCCTAAATTGAACATGGCCTGTAGCACGGGCGTGTCTTAGGGTCACACAGTCATGTCCCTTGAACCATACGGGGGTGTGCCCCTGTAACATGAAAAATTTTCTAAGTTCTGTAAAATTTTCTAAAATTCTCGGTTTAGTCCCAAACCACTTCCAAAGTATGTTTTGGGTCTCGTAGGCTCATATTAGGGACTTTATGATTGAATGTGGATGGTTTTAATTTGGACGCAACTTTTATGTCTAAGAATTTCTAGAATACTTATGTGATAAGTCTGGTAATGCCTCGTGCCCTATTCCGGCGTTGAATACTGGTAAGGGGTATTACTTTTAGTGGTATCAGAGCTACGGTTTAGTTAGTTCTCAGACTAACGTAGCGTGTGTAAGAGTCTAGCTATACATGCCATATATGAACTGTGATAGTGTGATGACTCTTGACAATTTTAAATTGTGTTTTCATATAGTAAATGGATCCCAACCGAGCTGTAGCTGATGAAGTAGAAAGTAATGCACCGGCTCCTGCTCAAGGGGTAGTGTCGTCTAAAAGTATACCTCCCACGGTTAGTTAGAGAGGAGGAGAAAGGGCTAGGGAAGCCTTCCTCCACATGATAAACTAGTGGTATTCGGAGTTTTTTTCGAACAAATATGTATGCTCAACATCCTCTACCCCTTCCTTATCCCCAACCGATCCCCGTAGCTGTAAGAGTATGCCCAAAGATCAATCATGAGATGGTTGCAAAACATACTTGATTTACCATGTTTATTAATATAAAGCGTTGTCATTATTATTTTAGTTTTTCCTTATGTGTGTACAAATAAACTATTTTATAATAATGTCCTGAGAATAGTATGATTATTCTTAAAAGATCCTTAGTCAAGTATTATTGTTGACTAGGACAACAATAATGCATTAAGACTAACATGTAGTTGATGGATGATAAAGATTTGTCATTAATATGGAGTTTTAAAGTCAATGCATGAATATGTGTGTTAGAGAACAACATATTAGATTGACCCGCTATGAGTATGTTTCTTGGATTATCATGTAATTGTCACAACATTACTCTTAGTGATTAATATGTATATGATCCTTAGACTTGAGATAATCGTTATCCCAATATCGTGAGTCGTATATTTTGATACAGTTATACGTACACCATAACTGGTTGTTCTATAAAGGTTGATGTTGGATATACCACAATCTATGTAGAGGGATATTGTTGATCAATATAGGATAAGTCCCTCCCATATAATGGAAGTAATATCTTAGGCCACTTGATTGAGTGAGACTAGAAATGCATGGCCATGCTCAAATAAGTTGACATGAGATGTCATACTAATTTGTATATCATAGTCTACTCAAGATATCAAGAAACATGGGATGGACTATACAAGTGTGACTATTTCATGACTTGTATCCATTCCAGAGATAAAGGACTTAAAGATTAATGCATGAAAGGTTAATCACAAAAAGTAATGTCGAGTCATGACTTCTTGTAACTTAGGTAGCAATGATGCATTGCTAGATGCCACTCATTGTTTGTGACATTTGAATCGTTCTAGTATTACTGCTAACGTTACAAGAACCTACAGGGTCACACCCTATGGTTGAAACGAACGGAATAAAACATAGTTGGTATTGTGTTTGATTGTCACATGAAATAAATTAATTAAAGAATTAATTTAATTGGGCAATCAAATATTGAATATATTATATGTACAAGTATGTTGTACACATAATGAGAATTAATATATGAATTTGGTTAGTATATAAATTTAAATAAATATAGTTCAAATCCATGTTATAATTAATGTAATTATAACTTTTGGGTATAATTAATGTAATTATAATTTTGGTTAAAACATTATTATATTTATTTAATTTTATAATTCACTAAAGATATACCGATTATAAAAGGTAATAAGTGATACAAAACTTATTAAGAAAAACCCTAAGAATTTGCTTGAAAAGGTCTAGCAGCCGTCAAACAAATAAAACCTCTAAAACAGTTTTGGAGATTTCCACCGTTCATAGTCAAACCGAGTGGATTACGTAGAGGCCGACATCGTAAAGGTTGTGGCTTGGTTCGATAGTAGATCAAAACTTTTGTTGCCGAGGCGTCGTTGTCTACTTAGATTGAAATTTTGGTAACTTCGAAACCTTTATTTCACCCCAATTCGTTCCTCACACATGGGTTCATGGTTTGGATCGTCGGGATTAATTTTATTTTGCTGCGCCATGGGGGTGCCGGCATTCCAATAGTAGCTCCTCAAAGTGTGGAATTGGTAAGACTGAATAAGCCTCCAGTTAATAAGATTCAAAAAGCAAGGGGATGAGGAATTCAGGGCTAATGTAGATGATGACCTCGAGAGACCCGAGTCCTGGCTTGAGAATACTATCAGGGTATTTGATGAGTTATCATGTACACCAAAAGAATGCTTGAAATGTGCTATATCATTATTGAGGGACACAACATATCACGGATGGAAGACACTAGTATCTGTGGTACCGAGAGAGATAGTTACATGGGAATTCTTTCAAAAGGAATTTTGAAAAAAAATCCATTAGTCAGTGGTTCATCGATCAGAAACGTAAAGAATTTCTTGAGCTGAAACAGGGTCGAATGTTAGTGACAGAGTATGATCAATAATTTATCAGGCTTAGTAAGTATGCCCGATAGTGTGTTTCCTCTGAGGCTATTATGTGTAAAAGGTTCGAAGATAGATTGAATGAAGACATTCGACTGTTAGTTGAAATCTTGGAACTAAAAGAATTTGTCGTATTGGTTGAACGAGCTTGCAAATACGAAGAGCTAAGCAAAGAGAAAAGAAAGGCCAAGAGTGAGGTTAGAGATGTAAGAAAAAGGCCAATGAGTAAGTCATTTCTATCTCAATCAAAGATATCTAGAGAAATGTATTCTCGTTTGAATGTTTCTGCTAGGTATTCACACAGAGACTGTGGGAAGCAACATTCGGGTTTTAAATCTCAAGCTACTTCAATGGCAAGCGTGGGTAATGTTAGGTCTAATAGATCTGAATGTCAGCATTATGGAAGAAGACATCCCGGCGAGTGTAGGATGAATGACTGAGCTTGTTTCAAGTGTGGTTCTCAAGAGCATTTTATCCAAGATTGCCCTGAAATGGCTGAGAAAGAATAATTTCTACCAATAGAGGTGTGACGAATGATTTAGCTATGAGATCCGAAGCTAAAGCACCTGCTACAGCTTATGCCATGTGTGCTCGTGAGGATGCGTCATCTCTCGATGTGATTATTGGTACATTTTCTCTTTATGATACTAATGTTATTGCATTGATCGATCCTAGATCAACTCATTCTTATGTTTGTGTGAATTTGGTATCTAGTAAGACTTTGCCTATTGAGTTTACTGAGTTTGTGATTATTAGGCAAATATGTGCTAGTTGATAAAGTTTGCAAGAATTATCTTTTGATGATTCGAGGTCACTATTTTTGGTTGACTTAATGTTGTTGCCATTTGATGAATTCGATGTTATTTTGGGTATGGATTGGTTGACACAGCATGATGCCGTAGTAAATTGTAGACTGAAAACTATTGAATTAAAATGTGAAAATGGTGAGGTTCTTCAAGTTGAAACCGATGAATCAAGTGAATTACCTATTGTGACTTCGTCAGCTGTCGACTCAGAGGTATGTAAGGAAGGTTTATGAAGCATTTCTTACATATGTACTGAATACAAAAGTGACTAAAATAAAGATTAAAAAGGTACCGGTAGTTTGTGAATATCCGGATGTGTTCCTAAAAGGGTTGCCAGGATTACCACCGGTCAGAGAGGTGGAGCTTGGTATTGATTTAATACTAGGGATTTTACCGATATCGATTGCTCCATATAAAATGGCTCTGACCAAATTGAAAGAATTAAAAGTTCAGTTGCAAGAGTTGACAGATAAACATTATGCGAGACCGAGTTTTTCTTCCTAGGGTGCACTAGTATTATTTGTGAAGAAGAAAGAAGGATCCATGAGACTTTGTATTGATTATCGGCAGCTCAACAAGGTTACTATAAAGAAAAAGTATCCTTTGCCAAGAATTGATGACTTGTTTGATCGGTTGAAAGGAGCAACAGTATTCTCGAAGATTGATTTGAGATCTGGTTACAATCAGTTGAGAGTTAAAGAGTTAGATGTGCCAAAAACTGCTTTCAAGACAAGGTACGAGCATTATGAATTTCTTGTTATGCCTTTTGGATTAACTAGTACTCCTTCTGTTTTTATGGACTTGATGAACCGAATCTTCCGATCGTATTTGGATAAGTTCGTGGTCGTGTTTATAGAAGACATTTTGATTTATTCTCGGGATGAGTCTGTGCATGTCGAACATTTAAGAGTTGTGTTGCAGACTTTGAGAGATAAGAAATTGTTTGCTAAGTTCAGAAAAAGTGAGTTTTGGCTCAGAAGTCAAATTTTTGGGGCATATAGTTTTAGGAGATAGTATTCGGGTTGATTCGAGTAAGATTTCAGCAATTGTTGATTGGAAACTGCTAAGGAATGTATTGGAGGTTAGAAGCTTCTTGGGCGTAACTGGCTATTATAGACATTTTGTTAAGGATTTTTGATGATTGCTACTCCTATGACTAAGCTGCTGCAAAAAGATGTTAAGTTTGAATGATTCGAAAAACGTTAGCAAAGTTTTGAGAAGTTGAAAGCATTATTGACTTAGGCGCCTATTTTAGTGCAACTGGAACCGAGAAAAGAGTTTGTGATTTATAGCGATGCGTCATTGAATGGATTAGGATGCGTATTGATGCTAGAGGGCAAAGTGATTGCCTATGCCTCGAGACAGTTGAAACCGCTTGAGAAGAATAATCCAATGCACGATCTATATTTGGCTGCCATAGTGTTTGCTTTGAAGATTTGGAGACATCATTTGTATGGTTTGGAGACATCATTTGTATGGTGAAAAATGTCATGTCTTTTCAGATTATAAAAGTTTAAACTACTTGATAACTCAGAATAATTTGAATTTGTGACAACGGAGATGGCTTGAGCTACTGAATGATTATGAGCTAGTGATTGACTACCATCCCAGAAAGGCGAACGTAGTCGCAGATGCTTTGACCAGAAAGTCTTTATTTTCCTTAAGAGCTATGAATACGAGGTTGACTTTATCGATGATGGTTCGGTTCTAGCTGAGTTAAGAGCTAGACCGAGTTTCTTCAGCAAATTTGTGAAGCTCAGAAAAGTGATAGTGAATTGCAAGCCAAAAGAGCTCTGTGTGAATCAAGTAGTTATTCAGACTTTCAGATCGGTTCTGATGACTGCTTAATGTTTCGAGATAAAGTATGTGTACCAAAAAATGATGAGATTATTTAGAAAATTCTTCATGAAGCGCATAATGGTTGTCTGTCTGTTCATATGGGAAGTACGAAGATGTATAATGATTTGAAAAAACTGTATTGGTGGTCAGGTATGAAATGAGATATCTCTAAATTTGTATCGAAATGTTTGATTTGTCAGCAAGTAAAAGTCGAACACCAAGTACCTTTGGGTTTACTTCAACTAGTAATGGTACCCGAGTGAAAATAGGACAGAATTACAATGGATTTTGTAACGGGTTTGCCTCTGACTCTGAAAAAGAAATATGTCGTTTGGGCAGTTGTTGATCAATTGACGAAATTGGCTCATTTTATATCGATACATACCGATTATTCACTTGATAAGCTAGTTGAATTGTATGTTGCTGAAATTGTTAGATTGCACAGAGTGCCTATTTCTATTATTTCAGATAGAGATCCGAGATTTACGTCTCGATTTTGGAAAAAGTTGCAAGAAGCTTTGGGTACAAAGTTGAACTTTAGTACCACATTTCATCCGCAAACCGACGGCCAATCTGAGAGAACGATTTAGGTTCTCGAAGATATGCTTCACTATTGTGTTTTAAAGTTCGAAGGTAGTTGGGAAAAATATCTACCTTTAGTTGAATTTGCTTATAACAACAATTTCGAGTCAAGTATAAAGATGGCACCGTATGAGGCATTGTATGGTCGCAAGTGTTGAACTCCGTTGTACTGGATCGAGCTTAGTGAGCAACAGATCCATGGGGTTGATTTGGTTAAATAAACCGAAGAAAAAGTGAAAGTAATTCGTGACTGTTTGAAAACCGCTTCAGATCTACAGAAATCCTACGCAGATTTGAAAAGAAAAGAGATTGAGTTTCAAGTTGGTGATAAAGTATTTATGAAAGTATCTCTGTGGAAGAAGGTCCTGAGATTTGGTTGTAAAGGCAAGTTGAGTCCACGTTTCATTGGGCCGTATGAGGTTATTGAAAGAATATGGCCAATAGCATATCAATTAGCTTTACCAACAGAGTTGGAAAGGATACATAATGTGTTTCATGTGTTGATATTGTGATGATGTCGTTCTGATCCTTCACATGTGATTTCTCCAACAGAGATTGAGATTCGACCGGATATGACGTATGGTGAGGAACCGATAAAGATTTTGGCTTGGGAAGTCAAACAGTTGAGAAATAAAAAGTATAGTTCTAGTGAAAGTTTTATGGCAACGACATTGGGTCGAAGAGGCTACGTGGGAACCTGAGGAAATCATGAGAAAATAGAACCCAAACCTCTTTTTCGGTAAGATTTTCGGGGACAAAAATCCCTAAAGGGGGAGAGTTATAACAGCCTAATTTTGGATCTAGTCAGAACAGTGGTTTTGAGACTACAAATCCGACGCAATAAAATTCATTTTTATGGTCCACGTTTTTATGGAACGACTTCGTGAAAATTTCGTTCGAAAATTTTGACGTTTGAACACTCAATTTAGTTAAAAGTACTAAATTGCCAAAGGTGCAAAATGTGTGTTCTAGAAGCTAGAGGTGTCTAATTGCTATGAAATTTTAAATTAAAGGTCCTTAAATGGTAAATAGACCATTATAAATATGAAAAAAAATAGACATGACTAGATGAAATTTTAAATTTTGGCATTAAGGGCATTTTGGTAAAATGGTAAATAAAGATAAAATTAACTAAATAAAAGATGTTCATCTTCATCAAATTAGTACCTTGTCCGAAATTCACAAGAGGGTTCCATAGCTAGGGTTTGCTCATCTTCCAGGCTCGGTTATCAAGAGAAATGAGGTTCGAACCTAGATCGGGGGAAAAACAAAGTGTTTGACGATTAGGTCCATTTTCACTATTTTTTACCGAGGTATGTTCGTATGTTAATAATGAAATCTTATATTTTTATTTTAATGTTTTAATATTACATGGATTGTATGATTGATTCTATGAGCATATTCGACGAAGTTCAGGCAAGAGAGAAATCCCGGTTGAACCTTAGGAATAGATTAGGATACAAGTGACATATCACTAGGAACCCATATGTGATTTATGTGTCTCGGGTGTTGGTCATATACGTTCTACAGGTGGTTGGGTATACCGAAAAATGTTACGGATACCTGACAGCTTGTGTGAGCAGCACTACGTAATTACGTCTCAACTAACAGCTTGTGTGAGCAAGCCCGTGGATAGCTCGAGAGTGAGCCTATATGTGTTATGATATTTGTGGTAGCATTGGCTACATATGTGGCACTTATGTGCAAATCTTTCCATGTATCCGATAGTATTCCAAGTGGTTCAACGGGTATGTCAAAGATGAGAAAGCATGTGATCATGTTACGAGTTTGTACAGTGTCACCAAGCTAGCTCGGGGTTAGGAGATCGTCGGAGATCCATACACACTATCGACAATTATTTTGGTATCAATGAATTCAACATTTTGAATTATGGCATGTATAGGGTACTTGGTCATTTTGTTATGTATCATAATTGATTTGGCCAAATATGTTGACCTATGTTGGTTAGAAGTTCATTTTGTATAACGCCATTTGAAATTGGCTAATATTGGTATAAGTATATTCATATGATGATGCCTTTCATGAATGTGGAAACTTGCATGATTTGAGTTGGTAAGTTTTGTGATGTTTATTTATGATAGATGTTAGCATATGAATGATGTGTTGATGTCTTGGTTGTGGATGATTTGGTTGTATGTATAAGCTTGAATTGGTGCTATGTTATGTTATGTAGGTGTGTACATTAAAGGGGTGGCAAATGGCTTGGTAAATAGCCTTCTTTTTGTCCATACGGGTAGGCACACGGGCGTGTGTCTCACACACGGTCTACCCCAAGGGCATGTAGTTCAGTCGTATGTCCCCTGCACCTTAATTGTTGCAAAACAGAATGTCCAGAATTGAGCACATGGGCAGAGACACTGGCGTGTGTCTCGACCGTGTGTCTTACACGGCCTTGAACACGGGCATGTGCCCCAGCCGTGTGAAGTCTGCACATATTTTATGAAAAATTATGAAAATTAAATTGACCACACGGCCTAGCACACGGGCGTGTAGCACGACCGTATGGCACAAGTCAGAGAGGACCTTAAATTGAACACGGCCTGTAGCACGGGCGTGCCTCAGGGTCACATGGGCGTGTCCCTTGAACCACACGGGCGTGTGACCCCTGTAACATGAAAAATTTTCTAAGTTTTGGAAAATTTTCTCAAGTTCTCGGTTTAGTCCCGAATCACTTCCAAAGCATGTTATAGGCCTCGTAGGCTCGTATTAGGGACTTTATGATTGAATGTGGATAGTTTTAATTTGGACGCAACTTTTATGTCTCGGAATTTCTGGAATGCTTGTGTGGTAAGTCCAGTAATGCCTCCTGCGTTGAATATGGGTAAGGGGTGTTATAACTTTCTTTTGCACTAACATTTTGCCCTATTAGGACATCAATTAGTATTGGAGAATTTTCAGCTGGTATGTGAGATTTAATGAATTTGGTAGTTGATTTGAAAAATGAATTATCTGTTGAACTTCTGGTTCACATTTCTTTGTACGAGGATCTTAGACATTGATAATTCATTTCAAGTACTTTATTAATCCAACTTTTTATTCTCTCCCCCTAATGTTGGGAAAACTGACAACTCATGTCATAACTAAATATCAAATTAATAGCTCAAAAATATTATAAGGAGACTCATATAAATATAAATTCCCAATCTCTTATTATGACCCATCTTTATGCGTTGTGGTGGAGCAGTTGGAACATATACCGCACATCCAAAAATTGTAAAATGAGAAATATTTGGCTCTTACCAAAAATCAATTGTAATTGGGAGTATTTATAATTTATTGGCTTGATGCGAACAACATGTAAATCAATAAAATCTCATGCTGAAATAGAAAGTTTTATTCTCATAAGTAATGATTTAGGTATTAGTTGGAGGCATTTGATAAACAATTCAGCTAAATCATTTTGTGTGTGAACATGAGCTATAGGATGTTCAATTATTATCCCAATTGACATGTAATAATCATTGAAAACTTGGGATGTAAACTCACCAACATTAACAAGATGAATTTTTTTTAATTGCATTATCTGAAATTAATCATTTAAACAAGCAATCTCGCAAACGATAGGTTGCGAGTTGATAACGCATGTGATTATTTTGTAGATGCATCTACCAAAATCATATAATATCAAAATCATCCACATGGTGGATGAATGGGCCCATATTCATTTTAGAAATGCAAGACATTAGATCTCAACTTTAGCTAGTGAGTTTCTAAGAATCAATATTCATTGAGAACAAACAACAAATTAGAACTCTTTAAATTAAAGAATCTTCTAGTTCTTTAATGAATGTCCATATAAATTCTCAATTAATTTTCGCATCATATATGATCCATGATGGTCTAAATGGTCACGCCAAATAGTAAATGTATTTTTATTAGTAAACTTCTTGTTTACTTTAACATGTGTTTCAATTGTGCTAAATTGTAACAAATTGATAATTTTATTATCATTCATTTTAATTTGTATCCACATATAAGTACTATTGTGACATTTATTACTAGAAATGTCTAAATCAATGTGAAGTCTATAATGCCACTAAGTCAATAAATATAATTTCCAAATAATTATATGCAGTATTCGCTTCAGGGAATATGCCAAAATCTTCAAATGCCCAAAAATCTATTAATAGCAAACTTTGAGAGTGGATCTTATTTTTCAGGTGTACAATAGGTACATAACCAATACTTTGTATACATAAGTTTTCTCTCTTACAAGTTCTCATCAATAATATTTTCCACATAAATTTAATTGAGAACTTATTCTGAATACTGTAGAATTATACTCACGGTTTTTAAAAAACTTACGACTTTAGGTGCATCCAACCATAATAAGCTTTAGATAGAATTATCATATTCTATTACTCATAAGTAAATCTTTCCTAGTCAAATATTTTGCTTTCAACCCTTTAATAGGGATGATGACAAAAGAATATCACAAATATAAATTAATAACCCAATCCCTTTTTATTCTTATGAAATATAATATTTTCCTCATTCACAATCTCAATATGAGATCCATTACAAATATATTTTAAAAGTAATGCATTAACCATCACAAATTTTGTACTTTTTAGATATTGATATATTAATTCTTACGAAGCTTTCAACTAATTTGTACTATCAAACATTGGATAATATTTGTTTGTTTTAGTATCAAGTAAGATAAATATTTTTATCCGTAATGATAGAATTCATTACTTCATTTTATATCCTTCCTCAAAGAATATTAATAGAAACAAAATATTTGGGCATACACCACATATGTGGTCAATAATATTTCATATCACATTGATAACATAAATTATATTTACCTTTTGAAGAGTTATATTGAGAACTCTCATTGTTCTCTTATTTATTACTATATTCCCACTTTTAGTGGTCCATAATTATATCTTTTATTTTCTTTATGTTTCCATTCAATTAGGAAATGTAACAAATCTGGTAGAGACGAGACTTCTAAATACCTCTATTGATTTTTAATTTCATAATTACTATCATAAACATGTGTGGATTTTAAATTAGAATCTATCCATTCATGTTATCATGATTATTCTCCAATTATAATAAACATGATATAATAAATAAAATATACATGAAGATCTTTAATATCATCGTCATCACCTTGACTATTATCACGAGCACTATTACAAATAGTAAAACAACTTTGCTTCCGTAATAACATTTTTAATATAATAGTTAAAACCATTTAATAAATAATCAAACTTTTCATGTACGATGCTTGAAAATTATCGATACACATTGTATCAAATTTCAATACCACATATATATTATAAAATATTATCTTGGTTTAATAAAATATTTATAAGTTCAATTTAAAAGATATCATCCAATCATTCAACATTAGCAAGTTAATAAGACTTGATAGATATCAAATTTCTCTT